>JBAMYA010000020.1:6775529-6788762 GCA_037176975.1 Arrhamphus sclerolepis
ATATACACACATATATATATATATATATATATATATATATATTTATCTTGCATCTGTACACTCTGATAAACATGTTTTCCCTGCCAACAATGGATGGTGTAAAGCTCCTAAAGTGCTGAAGATGTGGAAAAAAGCTTTAAGTGCAATTAATTAATACAAGTTTTAAAGGGTAAATTCACATTATGACATCACATAGAAGGATGAATCATTTACAGTCAAATCAGCAAAAGGTTTGAGGTATATTCCACATGAGAGAAATAAAATCATAAGATGAAATTCAGCTGTAATTTTAATCGCGCTGAACTACAGCATGCAACTATTGCATGCACAGGAAAGTCAATAATAATCTGGTCTGGTTTCTACCCTGGCTAAAAGAATAGTACCTTACATGATACAGCACCAGCAATTTATCACATAGATATTGTTGCACTCTGTCACATGGAAAGGTGCTGCTGGCTGAGCATTTGCAGCTATAGATTTGCTGATCAGACAAAGCATGCACTGATGTCCTCTTACCTTACACAGCACACATTCACCTGCCCTTGACTATCCTGCCTATCTTGAGTTTGCTGAATACAACAAAGTGTAGACTAACATGGAGCTCTGATGAAAACCAAGCTCTAAATTTACATCCAGTTTCAAAACAGCGGTCACCGAACAGCTTCAGATTTCGTTTCTTTCTTTTCTTTTTTTTTTTTTCCAAGTGGGACAAACTTACTTTGCTGACAATTGAGACATTTTACAACTAATATTTCCTTTCAAGTCTATACAGTACACTTTCAAGGCAAAATGTTTGTCTCCATAGAATATTAAATCTTTCTTCAAATTGAAGTGGTTGTTGTCTTCATTGAAATTAACTGACACAGTACTTGCTGAGATGTGGTAATTGCACTTTGATACGTCAACATACGGACAGACTGCTGTCTCACTACACATTACCTGCTAATACTGTAATTATATGCACAAGTGCTGCTATGTTTGGAGTACAAAATGGTGAGAAACATCAACGGAGTGTGTTTCATTTCTCAAACAGATATGTTTCATTTGTCCATATGTTTTTATCATTCCTTTTTCTATTAATTAATACTATAGCTTCTTTTCAGTGCATGCCGTTTTTTTCATTCTGCCAAGTGTCGTTGCTTTTGTTTAATGAAAATGTGCTTCCGTACTTATTAGCAGCTGACATTTTCTGAGCAGCTTCTGCTGCTGCGTCCATCACCTGTTTTTCCTCCTGCTCAGTCTCACGGTGGTAGAAGTAGTTAAAGTTGGAGACAATCACAGGGACGGGCAAGGCAATGGTCAGGACACCAGCAATGGCACAGAGAGTGCCGACCATCTTGCCTCCCATGGTGATAGGGCACATGTCTCCATAGCCAACTGTGGTCATTGTCACCACAGCCCACCAGAAGCCGTCAGGGATACTAACAAACTGTGTCTGGGGCTCATCCACTTCAGCAAAGTAGATGGCACTTGAGAAAAGAATGACTCCAATGAAAAGGAAGAAGATCAGCAGCCCCAGTTCTCTCATGCTGGCTTTCAAGGTTTGCCCCAATATCTGAAGACCCTTTGAGTGTCGAGAAAGCTTGAAAATTCGGAAGACTCGCACTAGTCGGATGATTCTTAGGATTGCCAAAGACATGTTCTGACCTGAGTTCAAATCTTCATCAGGCGTTGTAGCCAGCTCGGTCCCCAGGGTTACAAAGTAGGGAATTATAGACACTATGTCAATGATATTCATGATATTATTGAAGAAATCCCTTTTGCTGGGGCACACCACAAAACGGACACCAAGTTCAAAGCAGAACCAAATGATACAAATAGTCTCCACAATAAAAAATGGGTCTGTGACATATGCCAGAATGTCTTTATTGGCAGAATGGGGACCTGTATTATCTTGGGTGCCATTGATCATTTGGGTTAAAGCTGGAAGAAAGTCACTGTCCTCTCTGAACTCTGGTAGGGTCTCCAGGCAGAAGATGAAGATGGAAATGACAATGACTAACACAGAGACCAGTGCCAAAGACCTGGCTGCACTAGAGCTCTCTGGATATTCAAACAAGAGCCAGAACTGCCTCCGCAGTTCATTGGTGGGCAAAAGAACTTCA
This sequence comes from Arrhamphus sclerolepis, assembly GCA_037176975.1. Taxonomy (NCBI): domain Eukaryota; kingdom Metazoa; phylum Chordata; class Actinopteri; order Beloniformes; family Hemiramphidae; genus Arrhamphus; species Arrhamphus sclerolepis. The sequence goes on from JBAMYA010000020.1 coordinate 6,777,635, forward strand.
GGTTCTTTGATAAACCCTTCATCTTCACGGAACTGCTCCATTGCTTCATGACCCAACTCATAGAAAACAATTTCATTTGCAAAAACATCTAAGGGAACATTGACTGGTCTGCGAATTCTGCCCCCAGACTGATAATAGTAGAGAATCCCATCAAAAGATGGGCGATTTCTGTCAAAAAAATACTCATTTCTCATTGGGTCAAAGTAATTAATCCTCTTCATGGGGTCACCCAGTAGCGTCTCAGGGAATTTGTTCAGAGTGCTGAGTTGGGTTTCAAACACAAGGCCTGAAATATTAATGGCAACTTTCTCATCTTTTTCTTCAATGCAGTGCTTTTCAAAAAGATCTTCATTTTCATAATAATCCTTTGGCATCTTACTGAAGACGCTGTCTGTGGGAGATTCACTGTTGATCAGGAGTTTCAGATTAGAGATCAAACTGCCACTGCTGGAGTTCGCCTTAGAAGTCAGTGTTGGTGGAGTGGAAGGGGACAACCCATCTTGACCAGACTGATGCCCACGACGGCTTCTGCGTGGTGACTGGTGAGGAGAAGTCAGGCGGTGGGTTAAAAGGTTCTGATCGGGGGCCTCTGAGGTAGGTGAAGTCGGGTAGCCAGAGTCGCTTGGATCTCCTAGGTTGATGCCAACATCATCCATGTTTTCAAAATTAACAAGTGGAACCTCCATCGCCCGCTTTGTGCCTAGCTACAGCTTTGACTGCCAGGCAAGTCCAGGAGTCAGAGGCACCTCAACTGCACTGAAGGTCCAGACAGGGCTTCCCTTCTCCTGGCTACCATTCAGGCTGTTGGTTGCTGCTTTCAGATACAATTTTCTGGTTTATCTGTAAAGAAAAGGTGGATAAGGGAAAAAAAAATAATGTGTTAAATTTTGTTAAGCACTCTAGTTTTGTTGGTAAAGAGATTTTTCTGCCAGCTTCTGTTTGCATCAGCAAAGAACCTGCTATCTGACACTCTGCATGTACTGTTATTTTTTTCCCCCCTCCCTTCAATTTCTCTCCAATGACCTGAACAAAAACACGAACTTGGCAAGACTGGCTGTGAAAGTGCTTACATGGAGTATGGATGACATTATTGCTGATCGTGTGCTATAAAACAGTTTGAGATGTAGAAAAAAAAAATCTGAATCTTCACTAATGACTGGAAGGTGAAAAAGTTAAAACTTAAACACATTTATTTGTCTCAGTTTCTTGTTTGATATTAGATTCCATTATATTTGCTTAAGCCATCCCAACTCTGCTCAATTCAGGATCGTCAATCAACTGTACCTTTACTTTATCTTAAAATAGCAGTTTATCATTACTTGTCTGGTTCAGACAGGTAACCAAACCCTGATACACGCAATTAGAATGCAACCCACTTGACACTGGGGGCCCCGCAAGACTCAGAAGGACTTGTGAGACTCTGTTTCCACTTGCAGTACAGCAGATTACATAACACAGTGATATAGAATTGAATCTTATGTAAGGAAATCAAATACCGCAAAAAAAAGTGTATTGGTTATGCTGTGTCAGCAAAAAGATGTTACTGAGTCCAAGGGAGAGGACAAAGAAGTGAGACAGGTAACTGAAGTACTGCTCAACATCATTAGCTCTTAAACTTTCTTCTGGAAGCAACTGTTTATTCCAAAAACCTTTAAAATTAACTCATTTATCCTGATCTGACACTGAGCTGACACTGGAAGACATTTCAGATACTCAATGCTGACATCCCCAACCTTACCCAATCTGATTATCAAAGTGACTTAAAATACATGCAATCTTATCTTTAATTAAAAAAGTGTTAGGCTTAAATCCAGATGTGTGCAGAACTCACCCGTGTCCCCAGCTCTGCAGAAGTTCCAGTGCCCTCTCTGTTCTGCCTGCTGGCGTCGTTCTGCTCCCCTTTACTCCCTTCACTCTACCTCATCCAAACTCCCAATCAAGAGTGTGTCTAGCTCTATTAAAGCTCCCACTGGGTAATTCAACACCGTATGTGAAACCAGAGATGCTAAAGGCACCCACATATACTCACAAACATACACGAGTGTTCTCTCTCTCTCTCTCACACACACACACACACAAACATAGGCAAATACATGCACAGGCTAGTGACTGTTTTGCATGTGGGGTCACCTGGCTTTGTTCTCTCTCCTTCGTCAGTGGGGACATTAAAGGTAAGCTCTGTGATAGGAGATCTACAGTGCAGGAGCCAATCGCTGTGTGGTTCCCACTCGTTTCCTCCCTCACTTGCAGACTAAGCATCCACAAGCAGGATCATTCAATCCATGTTCACCTTGGGGGTTAAACTGTATTCCTCCACTGTTACTCTAGTACTTGTCAAAGTTCCCAAAACCTGCAGCAGCATCTATCTGCCAAGGTTCTTCTAACAACCTGGCAGTCATATTTGTAAATCTGCAAATATGTGTACATTTTGGAAAAAAAAAAAAAAGTTTAGAAAAATAAGTGTTTGAATAAAGCAAAAAGTAAAATCCTATAAATAGTTTGCCACATTAATAAGTGGCTTTATTGAATAGTTACTAAGTTAAGTTCCAGATACAGACTGCCATACTTCTTATGTCAGTTTTAACTGAACTTTAACTAAAGTAAATCTCACACCTCTTCAGAGTGATGAGCATTTTGCAGCATGGTCTAAATATTGTATTATCTAATGGAGAACCAGTTGTCTAAAGCCAAATATCATCTTTTCAGGTCACTGCCATCCTGCTGCAGCCTGCAGCTGGCTGGTCCTCTTTAACATTGCAGTGCGAGTAGGACCACCCAAGCAGGATTCAAGGTCACAGAAAACCGTTTTAGGAGCTCAAAGTCTACTCTTTCATATGCATCGCCATACACTGTCACCTCATTATGTGTTTACAAGGAAACATCATGAAGATCCATGAATTTAAATTTCAAATTTGTGCTGAAGGCATGCACACATGTCCATGCACATATCTGGGATGTGCATGTGCTGACAGAAACACCTCTATGCTGACTTGACATTTTCATGTACAGGACCCTTTTTTCTTGTATGATCCTGTGAAAATCCCAGACCTGTCACTGAGAAACCAGCCAGTCAAGGAGTGAACTGTCACTTAAAGACTTAAAATAACAAAACAAAACAAACAAAACAAACAAACAAAAAAAAACAGTAAAAAAAAACCAAAAACACGCAGGCGAAGAGAGACAGTAAGATAGACAGTGAGAGGGTGATCATAGACTACGCGTCTGACCGAGAGAATAAATAATCAATCCACAGCCCTGCAAAATGATTTCTGTCAGTATAAGTGGGAAAAGGGGGGTAAACGGATGAGATATGATCTCAAGGATGACGTGGACTGCAGCTACTGCAGTGTCCCTTGTCTCAGGAGAACTGACAGGGTACCAGGGGCATTAATGTCCCTCCCTCCCTCTGCCCTTCCATGCAGCCTGAGATCCATCATCTATCCCTCCCTGTAAGCAGCCTTCTCCCTAATGACACTGTCACCTTACCGGTGAACGGACGGTGTTGACAAAGCAATCAGCAGGCTTATTTGTGAACTATACTGAAACTGCATAGGTTGTGACAACACCACAAAGTGTGACCTTAAATGTCACCTGAAAGAACTGTTCAGGTTTTTTCATTAGAAGTTAATTATAACTTTAACATTGAAATGATGGAATAATTCATATTCTTGAGATTAATAGCAAAACCTCACATTAAATGTGTTATTAAGTCAAACTATTACCTGAGAAAATGCTTTATAATAGTTTGTTTTACTGTGATTAATGACCTTGTGTCTCTGTTTAAACATCTTTGTGTGTGTGTGTGTGTGTGTGTGTGTGTGTGTGTGTGCTCGTGCTTCTGTGACTAATTAGGATATTGTCATAATTTCTTTTTAGGTGGTTGTAATATACTGTAAAATCTGTTTTCAGTCTACTTTTTTTGAAAAGGGACATGAATAACAGCTAGAGGCTAGAGAGGAGGATGTCTCTGGACATCTTAAATCTCCCAGTCACTAGGATTCCTGTTCATGTTTGTACTGGAAAGAAGCTGGTTTGTTAAAAAACTGTCATGAAGATGTACTGGAACAAAAAAGTTCCTTTCTTTCCGAAATGTAGTGGAGTACCATTGTGAAACACTTACATGTGTGATGGTCCTAAGTTTTTTTTTTTTTTTTCATGTGGGTAAGTCTTCCTGGGCTCTTTATTTTCTTTCTTTTTTTTTAACACAACTTTTTATGTTCACATTTTATACTTAACATCAAAATAACTCCACTTGGTTCAACAATGGCCTGTCTGCTGTTTTGTTCTGAGCTTTCAATTTACAATCTACCCCGAGACAGAAATGGTGCAATTTTACATTCTAGATAGCTGAAAGTAAAACAATGTTCTTGAGACTCAGCAGAACTGTATTTTCAAATATAATTACCTGAACATCACTTAGGATGATCCTCTTTGATTTTGAATACCAGTTTCTGGTATACACTGCCTGTTCAAAGAAAAAGTCAAACACCTTGACTTGAAGCAAATAGGTCAGAGGCTCCCGTTGGATAATTACTGCATGGATGGCAACAGATTATTTGATCCTAACTGATGCAGTGAACAGCTTCTCATTTCTTAAACAACCATGTAGGAACATCACACACATCCTGTCGCTCTGGAAATCTCGAAGGAGATTGCTGAAACTACTAATATTGGGTTAAGAGTTGTCTAAAGCATTATTAAAGAGTTACTAAAGCATTATTAAGGGAAGGATACTGGGGAACCATCATCTGTGAGCAAGAGATGTGGAAGAAAAAAAATCTTGAGTGATTGTGATCAGCAACCAAACCATAAAAAAAAACAAAAAAAACAACACATCAGAAGAAATAATGACTATGTTTAAAAGTGAAAATAAGAGCATTTCCAAGTGCACAATATGAAGGGAACCCTGGGACTAAACAGCTGTGTAGCCTTAAGAAAACCACTTATCAGTGAGGCTAATTGGAAAAAAAGGCTCAGTTTGCTTGAGAGCATAAAGACTGGACTCTGGAGCAATGAGAGAAGGACGTGGTCTAATGAGTCCAGATTTACTCTGTTCCAGAGTGATGGACACATCACGGTAAAAAGAGAGAAGAGAGAAAGGATGAAGAATTTCACCCATTATGCCTACCTCCTACACAAGCTGTTGGGGGCAGTACTGTGATCAAGGTTTGCTGCAGTTGGTCAGGTCTAGGTTCAGCAACGTTATGAGGTCAGCTGACTACCTGAATACTGAATGACTGATGTGGAATTTTTGCATATAAAATGTATAAATTTACAAATGAAGTAGAATTTTTCTGTATTAAGACTTTAACAGGGATGTCTGTTACCAATGGGCAGGAGAGATTGTTCAGTTGTGACTGTTATTGAGAGGATGATTGTGGTAAACTGGATGCTCGACCCATAAAATCACCAAGCTGCTCAACTGTCACCGTTGTAGTTCACACGCAGGTTTGCTGTCTGCGACTGTCAGAGCTATTTCTCTGCATGGAGGAGAAATAAACTAATTCATGAGATCTCTGATAATAGTCTCATAGGGCTTACAGCTGAATTTGTGAACAATTTAGCACCCATTAATGGGACATCATGTGTATCCTGCCTTGAATTTTGGACTGTGAATCCTCCTTAGTCCTTCATGCACCTGAAAAGTGCATGAAGTGTCAGTTGTTTTAAGGAATGGAGGTCTGGAGGGTACAAGATGCTTTCTGGGGGGGTGCAACTGAGGTCTTTTTTGTAAAGAAAACCTACCTTTTGCTGAAGCCAGGTGAGACTGAATGAAGTGGATGTTATTTTATACACACCAGTGTGTTGCAGTGGCACTGGATTTTGAATTATATTCTCTGTGCATATTGGGGATGTCACCAAGGATCTGGGGTCCTGTGTATGAAATTGCTGTCTGGAACTGGCGAGCATAGGAAAGTGTTAAGATTTCACACCTTTGTCTTTTAACCAGTGGTTGTGGTGGAAACAACCTGTCTACTGGTGACGACTGGTAGACAGAGAGGAAGACAGAGCTCTACAGAGAATAGAGTGACTCCGATCTGGACTGAACAACTCTAACTCTTTGCAGGTCCATTTTCTGATGAAAGGCAAACAAAATATGGTTCAGACTGGATTTAATGTGTTCAAGCTTTTGACTCAAGATTCTAATTTATCTTTGGGATGTAAGAAAAGATGGTGGTGGAAATGAAGGCATACTTGGATTAGAGGGCCTCTCTCCTCTTTAGTGCAAGAAAAACAGGTGGAAGCTCAGGCTTGTTCTTTCAAACTGTCCCAGCTGGTGATCTTCCTCTACAAGAGCTGCAGTCTGAGTTCAAGAGAGGTGAAGAAATTCTCATATCTAACATTGTACCTCCTTAGTCCTTCTGCCACATCAAGCACAACCAACATCTCTTGAGCCTGTCTAAGATCTATCAGCAGTGTGTTTGTGTTTTGTGGTCTGATTCTGTGACCGTGATGTTAATAGCTGGGTCAAAAATGACCCGAAGACAAGATTTGTACTCAAGTTTTGTAGATCTTATATGGAAATTTGAATAAAGACAATATTTCCTTTTCTTTCTAATATTGGAATCACTTTAGGAAAAGTCATAAAATTTAAAGTTGAAGAAAAAAATGACATTTAAGGGTTTTTCCCAATGAAGAGAGGAGAGTTAATGCAGCTCTGAATAAATGACAGCTTATCCAAAATTACGTCACGGCGAAAGCAATGTTTTTCCAGATGGTATCCAGGACAGAAATGACCAAAAGCTGTACACTACTCATCTTGTGCACATGATCTGGGTAATTCTACCTCAAAAGCCCATATGGTCTTCCACTGAGGGTGACAGTATTTCAAAGTGCATGTAAGGTAGCACGGATTAGATATTCCAGCCTCGTAATCTTATAGCTGTTGTAAAAGCAGCTGGTTATTCCAGTCTAGTAATCCTATATATCACTCCAGGGGTTCTCTTCATTGCAAATTAAGAAGAAGGTTCAGTCAAGAGCCTACAAGGACATAACAGTCACACTATTTAAAAACCCCTATACAGTTGAAGGCATGGTGGGAGAAAAAGAGGCAAGTTCATCAAAAACATCATAGATTGACATAGGGCTGATGTGGACTTAGAGTTAGCAGCTGTTATTGGATCTGAACTATGAACTATGAACCATGCCCTAAAGATTCAGTGATCCAACCTGTTCTCAGCCATGTGCATGTCTGCCTCTGTCTGCATGTTGTCTGTCTACATGTGCATATATCTATCTATCTATCTATCTATCTATCTATCTCTTTCTTTCTTTTCCTTTCTTTTTTTTTTTTTTTTTACAGAAGCAACTTGTTTAAAGCCATTACCTGTCCTCTGCCAGACATCTTCACCCTGAAAGTTCAGGAAGTTTACCATGGGCTCACCACTGATGAGGTTTCCATGATAACAACAATGGCTGTCTCCAGTGATGTACCTCTGGTTGAGTCTGTGTTTGGTGTGGTGCAAGAGGAAGGTGTGCTGTCCTATCAGCTGCCAGCAAGGACAGTCCCCAGGACCTGTCCACACATAATTGGCTCTTCTCTCCCACAGCTGCCACTCTCCGATTACAGGGTGGGACCACCTAGCTGCACATTTGTTTATTTGGAGCATCAGCACCATCATATGGCATCCATAACAACGCCACTGGAAACACAAAATCAAGAAACGCACACAAGTTCCTGTGATGAGTGGCACCAGTTAAGGAGGTGCTACATTACCTCCACTAAACTGCCACACCAGAGGGGAAAGCTCTGCAGAAAACGTTGCCAAAAGGCTTCTTAGAACATCGAGGGAGACCACTGCCAGTCCAGGCGTACTTTGTGCATAAGTATGAACAAGATGCTGTAGCGACTGTGCCTTATGACTACATTTTTTGTTTTATTGCAGCTGTTGAAAGAATGAAAGCAGGTCAAGGTTGCAAAGTGTTTAATGACATGGAAGTGCGAGTTTGAATGTTTTTATTGAGAACCGAGTTGTGTGTTTGGGTGTTTGTTTGTATTGGCGCATGGTTTGTGTCCATTGTCAGTATTACAGTCGTAGCCATGTGAAGCGGGATTCCAAACAATGGAGCTCTGCGAGGGAGCTCGTGTGGTTATTGCCTTTGTGTGTTAAATTGTGTTTATATGGTGTGAATATTTGTTACAGACAAAATATTTGGTGAACAAGAGAAAATGTACAAGACGCGGTGTAGTGACTGTGCCTTATGACTGCATTTTTTGTTATATTGCAGAAATAAATGTGTAGCACCAGACTGATCCATCAAGCCTGCATTGTGTCTCACTACACTGGCACTAACAGTTCTTTAACCTATTTAATCAACTGACGCACCAGTGCGTCAAATCACCATGGCCTATACGATGATGTCACAGCAAAGACACTGCATCTAGGGGTTTCCATTTCAGTTTGGATCGAACGTGTGGATTTCATACTATATACCAGTTTTTTTGTGTTGATAGGCCAAGTAAAACCAGACTTATGCTCAATAATTTACCCATCACTTTTCCTTGGTATTTTTGTGGTGTTTGCTGCATGATTGCTGCAGTAAAAGCGGTAAAAACAGGCTTTTCTAAAGAAAATGCAGGAAGTGCATTTGCAAAATAAACATGTCCTGTTGGTGGACAGCTGTACTACATCAACCAATCAAATTTGTATGGTAAATCGTGGCATTTGGTTTCAAGGAAGCGGAGATCATGGGAGCGGCGCACCGGTGGTGGCGAGAAAAGATATGGCAGCTGATCGTGTGTTTTGAGAGTTGAGAAATTTGATATTTAACGTGTTTGGACGCAATAGTTAGTCTGTTTAGTGTGTAGTACTGTCACTTTTTTTGGTTTTGTGTGTGATAAAAACGAGGCGAGCTCTAAATGTGGTGCTTGGACTGCTGCTCGCTTTTGAGCTGGAAGGAGTGGAGCGACTGGCGGAGCCAGACGGTGAGGACTTGCGTTATAAAATGGATGATCCAAGTTTTTCCTGTTGTTTTGGGAAAATGATAGAGGAAAAAAAAGGACGCTCTGCACAAAGGATGGGATGGTGTGGCCCGCCCAGATCTCTGCTGGCTCAGGCCACAGAGCCCCTCCTTTTACAGTAAAAATATCTAATTTTTTTCCACTCAAATTTTATACTTTGTGTGCTTTTAGGTCCAGTGTGTTGATACAATATGTCAAAATGACAAACTGATTGCAAATTCTTACAAGTGAGGCTGCACTGAAAAAATGACACCAAACAAGTCAAGGTAAACAGTTTTTTTAAGGTGAAATAGAGAGATAAAATCAAAAGTATTCAAAAACGGCCAATTATACCACTGACTCTACAAAATTACAGCACTATGCTGAATCAGAAGGGAGCAAAAAGAGGACTAGAAACGTCCAAATCCATTCAAACATCAGATAATGCTAACTAGGCTAATGCTACACCTGACAAGTCATAATTTGATAGCTGCCACAACTTTGCTGCCATTCTGATAGCACTCGCATTGAATGAAGAGGAAACAGATGAATTTCCAGCCCTGCCTGTAACATCTCTGAAATCACCAGTTTCAAAGAAGTGATGTATGAATGAAGCAACCTTGACCCATCTACCACAAATGAGATAATATCCAGTCTTTGAGCATTAATAAACGCGAGATCTGCTAACTTGGAGAGCATGGTGAGAAAATGTGCTTAAGATTGAGGGTCTCAAAAAGACTATTGACTTTATATGCGCTTAAATGAATGGCTGTTATGGGGAAAGTGTGTGACCTTGAAAAAAGAGTAAAAAGAGAGGAAGGACGGGTGGACAACTGCCTGCAGCGGATAACTGAGTTGGAAATATACTCCAGGAGATGGAATCTCAAACTACATGCAGCCAAGGAGACAGAGAAAGAAGACATATGAAGAAAAGTGACTGGAATATATCAATCTGTTCTGCCAGAACAAAAACACAAACTGCCTGAGGCCACTGATCCCTGCGGGATCATCATTCAGTTCACTTCCTAAGTCCTTAATGATACTGTATGGAAAGCAGCCAAAACACCATCCTACCTGCAGGACAACCATTTGAGATGAGGATCTATTTAAGGACGACAGAGAACGTTGCAACAAACTGTGGCCGATTATAGACAAAGCCTGCAAGGGCGGTAAGCCTGCTTATTTCATGAGAGGTTGTGAATTTATCAGCGGAGCAGAAGTTCTCCCTCCCTCATAGACATTCACCTAAACTTTAAAAATGACCTTTCTGTAAATTTGTTTACATGATGAACCTGGTTTATATTTTGATATTCTCCCTGGGTTAAAGTATTATTTTGTGCTGAAAACTTGCCTTTTTTTATAAGATTTTAAAGTTCTATAATTAAACCAAAAGAGATAGTTAAATATATATATATATTGTTCAACTTATTTAGTTGGGTTTTTAACTGTTTTATTCCTCAAACAGTGCAGCACCCGGTCCCTTTTCTTTGTGAATACACTTTTAACTTTTGAAGTTTATTACTTGTTCCTTTTGTTCATCTTCTCTTGTAACTTTGTATTTTTCATTCGTTTCTCTTAATGCCAGGGGGTTAAGACAAGCTTGTAAGCGCAAAGCGTTATTCTTATTTGCCAAACAACTTAAAATTGATCTGTTTTTTTCAAGGGAGTCATTCCACATCCGCTGACACTCATTTCTGGAAATCACAATGGTCTGAGCATTCTGCTGGTGTCGCCACACTTAAAAATAATTTCTCTGCAACTATATTACACTCTGATTGTGACTCCTTAGAACGCTGCCTCTGCTCAGTAATTGGATACAATAGCAATACTTTTATCAAAATTAATATATATGGTTACAATACTGAAAACAACAAACTATTTGACTCTGTAGGGGAAAGAATTACATTCTCACTCTCCAAATACCCAGACTCAACCCTTTTAATTGGCGGGGACTTTAACTTTGCTTTAGATAATCGATAGATGGCCTCTAGGGCAGCAGTCCTCATATAATGCAAACTTAAAAAGAAATTATGGAGAAATTTAGTGTTATAGTGTTATATATGTAGTGGATATTTGGAGTTCCCAGATGATAAACTCTTTACCTGGAGCAATTAAAGAGATCCAGGCAATCTTGTATTGATTTCTGGCTTGTTTCTAATTGTATTAATAAAGACATTACTGGTAATA
>JBAMYA010000020.1:6788862-6820900 GCA_037176975.1 Arrhamphus sclerolepis
AGCTGGGATAGGCTCCAGCAGACCCCCGTGACCCTGAACAGGACATAGCGGGTATAGAAAATGGATGGATGGATGACTGTGGTATTAACCTTACTGAAACTGTTTTTCTGCATGTCTATATTTTACTTGTGTTTGTTCAGTGTTGTCTTCAGAAATATAAAAATGTGTCAGACAGGGTCCAAAGTTACTTTATTAGGACCATCAGGTAAATTAAGTTTGCCCAACCTTAGTATACATGAAAACATGTACATGCAGGAGAAGATGCAAGGACACAAAAGTAACCACAGCACTCAGGCTAGAAGGAAGGAAGCCCCTGGTAAAACAAGGTAAGAACAAATATTTATGGTAAAGAAAATTAGCCTAAATAAAAAAAGTAAAATAAGAGAGAGATAAAACAGGAATAATAAGAACAAATTAAGAGAAATGTAAAATAATAGGTCTGTAGGCTACACCAGTGCTCCACCAGTATGATTCAAACAACAGAACCTGCTCTTCAAGTTTTCAACGGTGCGCTCTTCAATCCTTGCGCGGGCCTTGTATCATATTTTTCCGACATGTGGTTCTGATGTTTTTATTTTTCTCAGAAAACATGAATGAATATAACACATGCTCTTGTTTCTAATGGAATAGATTATTTCACAGGATTTCACAAATACAAGCCAGCCATCTCCAATCTCGCAATTTAGAAAACAAAGAAAACTGTTTTTCAGAATAAAAGAACCATGCACTGACCCGGGATATTTTACCACAACTTTGGTAATGACAAACGCGCTGCACATTTAAGCTCCTTTCACTCTGAGAAATGCAGCTATTGGGAAAAAAGAAGTAAAAGCCTTGTTTGGTGTCATTCAGCGACTGCCAAGTGTGTGGAAACCTATAATCACCCTGGCCATCTGACGTCACATGACGTTAGGGACTTCTGACATTACATCTGAGAAACAGGATTGGGAGCTCCCAAGATCGTAGCTACCATACGCTGGAATGCCCCAGATGTAAAAAAGAAAAGAAAAACTAGAAAGGAGTTTTGTCATAGCAAGTATTGCTGACTCCTTCTCTATAGGTCCTAGAGAGTTCTCATATCTCTCCATCTGTCTATCTCTCTCTTTCTCCCTGGCTTTCCACATGGGGAAGTAGGATGAGGCAGGTGAATAACACATTACCTGGAATGGAGAAACCTGGACCAACACCAACGAGGACACCAACTACAAGGGCCCCCCTCTTACGCTGCCTGCATGTGGCGTCTCTCTCCCTCAGGCTGCCTGTCTCTGCATGTCTGCCTCTGTCCCAACCCGTTTGGGTTGAGTAATCAAGTTTGTTGTTGTTTGGGGATCAGTATGAAGACAGAGTTAAAGTAAGTTTAAAGGGCTAACCGCAATATTCCAACTCGGGTTGTTCCTTGCAGCACAGATGCAAAACCAGCAAGCATTACATATGAATATCATTTTGAAATGATGAATATTTTTAATGCTTGCTGTATCATATATTTGATTCTAAATGCAACAGAAAAGGAACAGACATAGACTTAAAGCAAAGATATTTAACAGTTTCTCAACTCATAAAGACAGGCCAAACTTTGCAGAGTATTCCCAGGAAAGGCTGAGGAGACTTTTGTGCAAACCATATCAATTCTCCCCCTTGTTCCCTCATTTCCTCTCCTTCTGTTATTTCTTTCACTGTAAATCAGGAGGAAATTATGTCTCAAGAGGGAAATGCAATCCTCAAATTCATGTGACAAGGTGAAAGCTATGCTGTCAGTGGAACTCCATTGTCTGGGCCGTTAATAAAAATTCTTTGTGAGTCCATCCAGGCTTTTGAGGACACTAATAATAAACGGTTTCCAAGATGGGGGTTCATGTGCAGAACTCTAGTAGGGATTCATAGGTGAAACGTTTCTTCTAAAACCTCACATCTCTGAATATGATCTACAATTGCTAATTTATCCAAGGCTGGCCTCCAGGCAGCTGGCTCTACTCCAGGTAATACAGCCCAGGAGGAGATGCAAAAAGAAGTCCCAAGAGCCTGAAATGTAACTAAAACTGTCACTATTTAAACATAACTACAGTTTGCCACTCACAGAATACTGCTTATATAGAAAGATTAGACTTGTTATCAATCTCATACACTTGTGGATGAAAATAAATGCAAAGGAAACAACATATGATCCAAAGGGGTTTAAAATCTAATGTCTTTAACGGTTTAACAGCTCCCTGCTGGAAAGCAAAACTTTATAGTGTCCATGCAAAATACAAGCTGCCAAAAGTTAGAAATCAATTAAACCAGCTGAAACTTTTAGAGAGATATCGCAGAAAAAAAAAATCTGGATAAAACGTTCAAACGTGTCACATGTGATGTAACTCAGTGAAGCACTGAGCCAATCAGGACGAAGCTGTTTCGTCACAGTAGTGGTTCCCTGCAGTCGGAGGAGAGGAGCTGCAGCGCTGTGACCTGCCGTGATGTCGACCACCTTGCTCCTGCAAAGGTTTTAATTCCATGAGACGTGATGACCTCCTGCAACTGTCGGACAGGATTTCAGATCAGCACGCATCTCCTCTCACCATCATGCCCCGCGTCTAACTGGCTCTGCGCAGCTCCGCGTCAACTCAAACGCATTTCAGTGATTCAACTGTGACAAGAATCGCATGAAAACGAGCTTGAAGATAATGTTACGCCATCTGCTGGAAAGCTGACGCGGAACAGAAATTGCTTCCCTCGACACAATAATGAAGCATCAAGTTGAAAAACATACTTGCACGTCCTTAAAGGAGTGGCTCAGATGAGAGTGTCATTGGATGGCCAAACATTTCAGCTGGTGGACAGTTTTAGCCTCTAAACCAAAGGGATTCTTTACTTGTTTCACTTAAAGACCGTTACATTGTGTCATAATTTATTAATTCAGTCTTGCTCAATTAAGTGCATTTGATTAGCAGCACTTGTCTGCAGCTTATTTAAATCCCAGGAAGCAGTAAGGGTGTGTGTTCAATGTTTCACACACAATTTCTGCATTTCTCTTCATTTTGTCAAATAAATAATGACACTTTCTAATGCGTTATGTGCTGTTTTTTTTTTTTTTTTATCTGAGGTCACTGCTTGTTTTTACTGAGTCCTTAGGACCTTAGAATAGACAGAATTGGTACTTTTCTTTTTCCCTCTTATTGAATGTCAAAGACTAAAACATGTATCAAGATTTACTGTAAATGCAAATGCAAAACACGTTTGTAAAACTCCTAAATCTCCTGTAACTCCTGTAATCATTGACCTATGAAAACCCATAAAAACAAACAAAAACAAACAAACAAGTAAATAAAACATTTTTACTGGAACATTTGCACCATAAGAAAACACTTGTAACATAGTGGTTTCTGACCTCTGCTTGCACTCCTTTTTTTTTTTTTTTGCCTGATAATCTTGGTCTTTCACTGATGAAGCTGCCCCTGCTCATTCTGAGAAGTGTGACTTCACTAAGGAGATTATGTAACACAGGAGATCAGGCTGGAGAATCACCCTCATAGATGAATACTGTGTACCAAATAGCACAGACTTAATTGAAATATTTGGATTTCTTCCAGCTACACTAATCAAAAGGCGAGTGCTAATCTTAGCTGACTTGGCAGGCGGAGGTGAGCGTTTGCAACAAACCAGTCAGGCTGCAGCTACACCACTTGACACTATAAGTTCATAATGGTTGAAACTGACTCTTTAAAACTTTCTCTGGCATTCAAGCACACAAACAGTCATTTAGTATTAAATGAATGTATGTCGATGATCTATAAGAGACATAGTTTCATTAAAACTATGATTACATGCAGCAAGAGGAATTGTTTTCCACCCAAGCAACACACTCCATCCACTGTTTTGATATCAGTATTACTCACCGCTGGATGTGAACATTCCAGGGCAGCAGAAACATCCAAAACGTCCTGAATTCCACTGAACCTCTTCATCTTCATAAAACATGATACAGGAGACATACAGTAAACCAGTGGCATTCACAAGTGAATTTAAGATGACTTTTGAATAAAATAAGACTTGACTGAACCGTAAAACATAATATTCAAGGAAGAATTTTAGCATTGTAATACCACTACAATGAATGAAAACAATAATACACTTACCGATATAGAATCTTAGCTGTTTAGTCTTGCTTTTCTGATGTTAACTATGCTAGTATTAATGTTCTAATCTTGAAATTAAAAGCCATGCATTAAATTTACCTCACTATCCAGCAGTGGCAGAAGCTTGTCTAAACCCTCTCACGCATCCTTGCAGATTAAGAAACTGACCAGGCGATGGCAGAGTCTTAAGGAGAAGTAGTAAATCTCTCTAAAACGGCAAGTTTTGGCAGCAGGCAAGGCAGTTACAGTTAGACACACCGCGTGCAGGACAGATGTTTTCCACAGCAACAATGTTCCAGTTGTTTGGGTCAGTTTGGGTGACATGCACACAACAAATCCTCATGGTGCAACATCCTCTCACTGCCGTATTTGTTGGCTGTTAAATTGGAAACCCACAACACTCTTCTGGTTGTAAATATTCTTGTAGTAATACAATTACGGTCCCACAAGGACAGATGACAGTCAGAAATGCATGTGAGGTTGCTGAGTGGACTCCATCTGAGCTCAGAGTAACAAGCCAGAAAATGAACCCGCTTAGTGCAGCAAGCATCTCATTTTTCTCATAGCAAGTAAAGTCCTGATCTTATCAGTCTACCTGCCAGGTGCTTTTGCTTGGCTCACTATCATATTTCACACTAGTGTGTAGAATCCACTGGTCATGTGCTTTTCTCTTTGTGCTCACCGCTGTGTCCTCTCTATTGATTCAATTAATGTTGGCTTAAAGTCAACATGGCTTGACTGATAGACTGGAAAGAAATAAGCGTGCCATACTTTTTTATGCACCTAGTTGGACAGCGGCGTCCTGTTCAACCAACTTAAATCAGTTTGTGGTTCTGGGCTGGCCAGTTGAGAGTTGGTGCAACTTGGGGGTGTAGAACCGGTTCCCTTTTCCTTATACACATGGCCATATTCCTCATACATGGAGCCATATGTCCTTAAGTTTCTTCCATTGTGTTTATAACCTTCATCTAGGGTATTATGAATTTTTATAGAGGAGCACAGAGCACAAAAGATGCAGATCACAGAGTTTATTTAGTTTTTCCTCAAAACCAGTCCGCATTTATAAAAGTTGCTGAAAACAACAGTTTGTGAATGCTCCTTCTATGCTGCTGTCATTTCCAAATGTTGCTCAGTATTTATGAATTCTGCTACAAAGAGGATTCATGCCCAATGTTTTGAGAGAGTCTCATAAATTCTGGAAGCTGATACTGAAACAGCCTACAACATTGATTGCTGGAAATGCAAATACTGTTTACATTCAACCTAAAACAGAAATCCTGGGACCCCCCCCCCCACACACACCCATTAAAAAACCACTCCACTCTCCATTCCACTCTCATTCAAAGTTACAATCATTATTAAAGATAGTTGAGGTTCAATTAAAGATCTGTTAAATAATTTTATTGCAGAAGTACTGTTAACACAAGAGTACCAATATGCTTGAAAATGTGATCACTCTGAATTAAATCATCCATCTGTCTTCTTGGTTAATGAAGATCATTAGAAGTCAGCAAAGTTCAACATGTATCTCACACATGATGCAAACCCAGCTTGTCTTAGACCCCAACATAACCTTATAAACAGAGCGCACCTCTAAACTTCACACAATATTCATCAAGTGGTTTTTTGCTGTTGATTCATTCTCATTAAGCAGAATTCTTTGTTGGCTTAAAAGATATCACTTCACCAACCCCTTCTGTTAATCCTCACAACAGCTATGATTGCTTTGTTTAGCCTTTTGGAGTTGATATGTGTGGGAATTAGATACGTCATTGTGTGTGCCTCACAGGTGATGAAAAGCCCTGGTTGTTGCCATGTTGGTGGGGACAGACAGACAGGTATTCACCTGTAAGCAGCCTGGTGGAATACTGTAGGCTTTTGTTGCAATAGTGTGGATACATGTGTTAAATCCTGTTTCTGCATTAATTTCTGAACAATCTATACCATTTGTTTTGGTTCACCCTATGGGAGCAGATTCCTGAAATACAAACATGGTGAAAACATGATTCCTTTCTTTGTTTTTAGTCTTTGTTTACCTCAACCTGAATCAGCGTGTTGATCAAAGATGAATAATAAATGAAGGCAAGCTGCTAAAGGGCCTCGTTTCTAACACCTGACATGAAACTACCTCTCAGGAACCCCATTATGTCAGCAGGCAACCAGTTCCAGTTTCTCACATGATGATACAAAGATTTAGTCCCACTGAATGGAAATGCTGGCCTGATTGTAGTTAAAATTGCAGTCACTGCTTTTTTTTATCACTGTAACATTAGATCAAATGTGTTAAACTTCACATTCTTTAGAATAAAAAATAAACTTGTAAACTTGCACTGACAGCACTAACTCTGATATTCATGAACTACTTTGAGCAGATAGTCCTAGACATGTGTTTTTCCTGCAGATGCCATCTCCCATTTTGTTCATCAGGCTTCTTTTCACTGCATCCTCACTACTGTCTATACCCTCAGGGATGGGCCCTGAGCCCCTGTTTGTGTTGACACTCTGTTGACACTATACTGCTCAGCCAGATTTCTGAACACCCACATAATTGAGCCACGGATGACACAGCAATGGACGGACTCATTTTCAGCTACCACTAGATGTAGTAGATTGGCCAGCTGCAGGCTTGGTGCATGCAAAGCTAGCAACATCTACATCTGTGACAGAAATGAAAGAAATGATCATGGCCTTTGGGTGTATTTGGATGCAATACAGAGGAGGAAAAGAATGAGAACTGATCTTAGTGAAGTCAATACTACTTCTCATCTATTTGGGACTTATATGAGGCCATTTCCAAACAATTTGGACTTCATCCCTCTACAGTGCGAAAGACTTTTCAAGGTGGAAAACAGTCAAGAAAGTAGGTAATCTTCTTAGAAGTGAACTACACAACATTCAACAAGGTCAGACTGTGCATTGCTCAAGAAAAGGGCTTAGTTAGCATGTTGAATGAATAATTATCATGGTACAATTTGAAAAAAAGAATACAAATTTATGGCTTGCTTGAAAAGATTACTATGAAAAGTTTCAGTTTGCAAATTGAACTCTGTTTTAGTGTTCTGTTTATAGACGAGTCCTTGTTCTTTTCCTTTAGTACTTTGCTCATTAGTTTAATTTGGTGTATGCTCTGGATATTCCTGCACTAATTGTTTATTAAAAGACTTTGGCTCTACTGTTCTTGCCTCCTGCCATCCACAATAATGGGGAAAAAGCTGATAATACACAGAAAGCTTCGAGTTAATGCTGTTACAGGTGTTGAATCAACTATTTAATAATGGGGTGCACTTGAAGTTTTTACACACACTGCTTCAGTAATTCACTTCAGTTTTCATTAAATAAGTAATGACAGCATGTAAAGTGTCATGTTTTGTTATTCATCTGAAGTTGTTTTGACCTGATTTTACAAAACATGCTAAGGACATCAGAATTAAAAGAGGACTTTACATAATGAGCTCACCTGGAGCACCAGCTCCAGATGCTGCATAAAGCAGGTTCACCAGGGCCAGCTAAGGAAGGTTCACCAGGGCCAGCTAAGGTGCAATATTATATGTCACTGTGTGGTATTGAAACTGATCTGGTGCAGCAGGAAGGCTGTGCAACTAGTACTCAAGTCTGCAGCAGCTATCCAACAATTGATTAAATTTACATTAGCAGAAATAAGAATAGGGCTGAAGGGCTCTTATCTCCCAACTCATGCACTTCTTATCCTCTCTCCATCAGGAAGAAAGCTTCTTGTATCAGCCAGAACAACTAACTGAGAAAAAGCTTCCTCCCAGAATTTGTGACAATCACTAGTGCCTCTACATATGTTATTGTGCTTTTCCTGGACTTCTTTTCTTTTCTGTACACATAACCCTCATTTCTGAGTTGCACTTTGCTTTCTTTTTCGCTTTTTTTAAGCTAATTTCCTTTTTAATTTCAATTTTAAATCTATTTTTTTACATTGCATATATTCTAACAGCTGTGTTTCTGATGCTTTAATTGAATTTTAGTGTTCTCTCAGGACTCTCTCCCTCACATGTACCTCAATTTCTAAAAAGACAATAAACTTCTGTAATCTTGCATTTTGCTTGTTAAAGGCGAACACGTTTGCCTGCATCTGGCTCACTGTGTCATGTGTGTTTACATCAAAGTTTGCTCTGCTGCCTCCAGTGGTGAAAGACTGACACTGAGTTAAAGACCAGCTATATTCTGTGATGTTGACCACTTTATGTGTAGGTGTCTCTTAATTCCATTTCAAAGGTGCAGAAGGTAATAGTGTCTCAAATAAAATCAAATAGAAGTAAAAGTACAACCAGGAAGGTGGTCCTATTAGATGACAATATCATGATAGATGATAATATATTACTTAAGGTTTTGAATGCACAGAATATGAGATAAATTTTGCTGAAACAGATAAATTTACAGACAAAATTAAAATGAATTAACATTTAAAGCAGTACTTCCCCAAGCAAAAGACATGAAACAGACCTGAAAAGTAAAATTATGCTTCTGTGTTGACTCAGCATTAATTATATTAAAAGCACCATTTTAGTCTTAAGGAGATTACATTTTTTAAAGCAATTCACAATGCTTGAGAGACTTCTTATATATAAGAACTGGTTGTGATTGTTTTTGTTGTGAGAATTTCTATTTGCCTTTACAAAAAAAGAGTGAAAGTGCAGAAAAGATACACGATGGGGGGAGGGAAACAGAGACACCGGAATTTAAGAATCTGACGCACAAAACTGCTAAAGGTTGCCTTCCGAAACCCTTACTGTGTTTAACTACACACACACAAAAGTAGACTTTTCTCTTTGTTGTGTATTTGGGCAGAGGAACATGAGCAGCGCCGCCCATGAAGTGATGACGTCTCTGTTTGAGGCACGTGGCCGTCTCCTCATCATTGCATACATAATGAATAATCACAGAGAGTGCAGTGGGACACTTTCCACCACACATTTACCTGCCTTCCTTTAGTTGTTCTGCTCCTTTTGGTTTGTTACTTTAATCGGACCGCTCGTTAAGCCCATTTGAATGTCCTTATTTCAACAAGATTGTGATCCTCCAGCTGATTCTTATGTGTTCACCACATTTCAATAAAACAATCTTCCAAATATGCTCTGATACCATTTCTATGGTATCATGGTATCATGGTATATATATATATATATATTTCTATGGTTCTATGGTAAATATCATCAGTTCAGAGAATGTGTTTCAGAACGCATAAACCCTAAAAGGTATTTTTGGAATAAAAACTATCAAGTACTAAAGGAGAGAAGAAAAAGTCTTTAAACCAATTCCAGTGCCAGTTTCTGGTCCGTGCACTATGACAGAGTTGGGAGTGTGATGCGAAAGGGGGAAGAGGCCCTGGGACTGAGATGGTGATGAAATATTAACTCACATAGGATATTTAAAGCCTCTGACATTCTTTCACTAGTTGGCATGTTGGAATTGGTCTCCATACACATGTATGCAGCCAGAGGCAAAGAGCTTTTTCTCTTTCATTGAAGTGAACTGAACAAGACAATTGGTTTTACTCTTCATAGGCTGAATTAATGATCTATCCATACGAGCGATACATGATCATGATCAGTAGTAGGCATTTTAAATGAAATGCAACTCTTTTCTAAGGCTTTCAACCATTTTTACTTATCACTTTTTTTTTTTATAAACATTCACTGAATTGAGTATTTTAAGTTTTTTGTTTCCAACGTGTGTGGGAGGTTATTAGCATTAGTTTTTAGTCACCTTTAATAAAGTTATACCTGGAAGCATAAACTGAGTGGTGTAACTGATCGACCAGTCTGTGAAGCGTCCAGGATTTGGTTTTATAAGATGTTCATTCAGAGAGCCAGAAGAAATGAAGATAGAAATGAAGTAGCTATTCTAGTGCTTAATTCACTTTTGTTGCTTATTGAGATTTTGTGAAGATCACATCTCCTTTCCCTTTTATTTTGCTTTACTTATTACTACATTTATTTTTACCTTTTTTGCTTTATTTATGTACATTCTTTCAGGACCCCAGGAAGGATAGCTGCGGCATGACTGTAGCTAATGGGGATTCTTTCAATAAACTAAACTAAACTAAGTAGCCAACTAAAATGTTTTTGAACATCTTGCAAACCCAAAAGATATTCTGATGACATTATATCTAAAGTATTTGCCTGAGCTGCCATGGACCCAGACTCAATCCAGCTCCACACAAGACATTGTATTATCTGCAGCGTGCAGTTTGCTGGCTCGCTTCACACTAAACCTGTTACCTTGAAGCTAAAACAGCTTCTAATTATGAATATTCTTCATTTGAATGTAAATGTGGATTGCCTAAGGTGTTGCAGGATTGTCACTACTGGTCTCATTGTGACCTCTCCCACCCTTTCGTTTGTTCAGACCGCTTTGAATCTTTATACAAAAAGGTTCCATTCACTTCTTTAGTTTGGTCTGGATATTTATAATAGCTAATGTCTGCTGGATCACAAAATCTGTACCATTTGTCCACTGGCTTTAACAGGTTCACTGTTCTATTTACTGTTGGCTGGCCTCTATCTGGCCCATTTGCAACTCTCAGAGGGCCGGAGGAGGGAATGTGTGCCAGTATCATCAGGGTACGATTTTACACTGATTCTCTTTATGACTGAGGCGGGATCAAAGGTTTAAGTTACTTAACTCATCATACTTAACTCATCACTAAAAAAAAAAAACTAATTACGGATTAAAATCTGCTGTGATTATACAGAAAACAGCAAAGGAACTCAACAACAACAATTAATCAACATATATATACCCAAGGCTCTTCTTCAAACCTGCTCTGGGAATCCCATGCTATTTGCTATTTCTATCACCACTGCCAACGTCGACCACCACAAAGTCATGGATGGCCTGCCATCACCAGTTTGTAAGCCTTGATTTGGAAAGCCTTCAAACTGTCTTCTGTTTTGTGGCAGCATGACTTAGATTTGCAACACTATATCTGTACAAACCACATGATCGCTGAAGCAGTTTTCTTTAGGCAGATGGGAGCAAAAGCAGAGATGTTTGGCAATAACGTACAGTGTCACAGTTGTCAAAAATCAGACACAGCATACCAGCACAAATACAAAATCTGTCAAGCATTAGGGTGAAGGGATGATTTGTGCATGTGTCCCTGAATACCTTGCTGTAGTTAAAAGTGTATTACAACACCAAAGTATTCTCTTGAAAAACATTGTAAAGAGAGGCAGACCAAATTTCTTCTACATTTACGTTAGAGACGGTGCCACACAGAACATAGCTCCCTCTGGCTCCAAAGATGGTTTTACAGGCTGCTGAATAACTGGGTTTTCCTCCAGTTTCTGCATCATGGCTCTGTTTTTAATCCAATAAATGATAACATTTTGTAAAATGTCATCTGAATGTCATTATTCATTTGAGATTGTAATTATTAAATGTTGACACCTAATGACGACTAGATGAACTTTTATTATGTCCTGATAAGTAAAACCTTATCATTTTCTCCCTCAAATGACTGTAGACCAGGGTAGTTTATGAAATAACACTCTATATGACAGTAACAGTTTCTTAATTATTTGCTCACTTAACAGAGCAATTTAGTGAAACTAAGCATCTTCATAAATCCCTTTGATTTTTCATTTTAGGTCCAACACCTACACCTAGTGACAGCTGCGCTTTGCTAAAGAAGAAGTCTAAACCTTCTCACTGCAGAGTTAAACCCTCACTGACTGTTACCAGGGCAGGAGTTAATGAAGATGAGGCTGAGCACCTTCTAATGGTTGGGTGTGGTCTGAGGCCAGGGGGGACCCTGTTGGATTACCTTCAAGTCCCACGGCGCTTTCCTCCTAATTACAAGCTGGCAAGCACAGTTCAAGCCTGTATGTCTACTCAGCCATGCTCCGGTGGGCATGCTACCAACCCTGACAAACAGGCACTCGCTCCACCCCAACAATAATAACAACAGTGCTGTGCGCAGTGGTGGCCACCTGCAGCAGACCTGCATCCCTGGGTGTGTGGCTCCATCCCATCTGCTTCTCCATGCTTTGCCTGTTTTCAAGAAAGTGAGCTGGAGACTGCTGCACTGCATCACTGGATCAAAACTAATGACTACAGTCAAGCTGCAGCGACGGCACCAAGGCTCCTTGTGAACCCGCTCGCAATGCAGCGCCGCAGGTAAAGCACAAGCTGACTACAGATGCAGGAGCAGGGTGGCTGCTAACTTGAGCAACTGTGCTTCCTCGTGTAGTTAAGAGGAGACTCATTCCAAACAGGTATTTAATGTGGAGCTATCAGTAACACATCCCACTTTATTTTAGGCATATAATCTTATATATATATTTGCTTTTCATTCTCTTATCTCTCTATCTGAAAGAACCCAATCAAAAGCAATAAAAAACAAAACAAAACAAACAAACAACAAGTCACCATTTTTCCCCAAATGCAGTCTTTCATGTCTTGTCACACACTGTAAAGTTCAATGTAAAAAATTTTTTCCAAAATCTCTATTTAGCTCCTTTTCACCTTTCTTCCTGTCTACTCTACTCACACTCCTCCTCCTCTTCCTATCTCTTTCCCCAACAAAATGTCTATTAATAGAACACCCTGCTCTCTCTTTCAAACTGCAGGGAGTATATACTGCACACTTAAAGGCAGGCAGAAGCTGAAGATACCAGCAGGCGTTTGAAAATGTCCTCTTCGTTCCCCTTGGCTATAAAGACGCCGGCTGTCCTATGAATAACAACAAACAGGACTTTGATGGATGTGTGGCATTTTGTTTCAGTGTAGATGCTCTTCAGCTAAAATTAGCTCCTGAAACCATTTGTAAACTAAATACTTTGTGAACATTGTGATGTGAGAGGAAAAAGAGCTGGTTAGACATTTGAAAAACATCTTACTCTGAGTTCAATCTGGCAGAAATGAAATACAACACAACACTGATCTAAGAAAGTGCAGGAATGACACACAAACACCATAAACACAGTTGAAGTTGAATTATTATTGGCTTCACTATTGATATTACGTTTTCAATGGTTATGATCATTTGGAAGGAATATATCTATTTCTTTTTTATTCATGTTTTTCTTGCCCGTAGATTGTCCTTTTTGTTGTAAAGTGCAGATAATACTATGTTTTGAATCCAAACTTCACATACAGTAAATAGTACGTTTTTTTTCTCCATCATCCATTGTTATTATTTACATTATTCTTCCACATTTCATTTCATAGAAAGAAAATCCATTATCCACTGTACCAGCATTGATGGATGTTTTCAGGCCTCTATGATACAGTAGTACAGGGGTGAGGTGAACAACTGTACATAATGTCTCGGTGGATGCCACACTGTCAGGCTCTGGGGTTAAAAGAACAGAAAAGGACACTGGTTTGCAAACACACACATGCACACAGTTTGCATATTGATTATTCTGTTTCCCATATGAATGACTATATAGGAACCTCGTCGCAAAGAGCTGACATGGCAGTTTGAACAAACCCCAAGCTCAGAAGTCTCACATTCACATTCAGCCAGTGTCCACCAGTTTTGACTCACAGCAGCTGAATGTTGCAAAGTGTTTTAACTTTGCTTTAAGGCTTCTTTCAAAAGGCCTGTCATCTCTTTGTGTCACCACAGAACCGATGAAATGAAATGCCAAACCTTCTCCCCCCTCCCAGAAGTTTCACCTTGTAATCAATATCTGCATAGATTTCTCAGTGCATTCACGGCTGGGAACCCTTCACATGGAGTGGATTTGCTGGTGGGTTCCTCAGTGGGTGTGAGAGGATATTCACAGAGGCTGTACAAAGCCGCACAAAATAATAGGGAGTGTCAGAAAAATGAAGGTTTCACGAATGAAATTAATGATAATGATATCATCACAATCCCAATAAAATAAAATAAAATAAAATTCTTTTATGTGGTAACTGAATCACACTCAAAAGTATAAAATCATAAGTCTTTGATCATAAGACTAAAAACATTTGTATAAAAATTATAATAAATGAATAAATAAATAATGATAATCTGAACTCAGTAATATTGCAATTTTATAAATTGTGTATAATTAGGTCAATGTCTTAAATATACCCCCCTCCCCAAAAAAACAAACAAACAAAAAAACATCATCATCAGTTTTGATATATTATGACAGTCTTATACCTTAATTTTCTATTAGGTTTCTTTCCTCTGAACATAAATTTAATGCAGATTATATCTGCAGGATTACAGTCAAAGACAGTTCTAATCATAGCTGTGTTTTAAGTAGAGGTAATTCAAATAACTTTATTAAGGGCACATATACGGTTCATAAAACAATAAAATAAAATAAAATAAAATAAAATAAAATAAAATAAAATAAAATAAAATAAAATAAAATAAAATAGTACTAATTGTCAATTCTCAACTATGACATTTTTATCTCCAGTATTATGAATTTGATTTATGGACAATCAATTATTTCTGACCACATACATTAAAAGACAATAGCAGACAGTGCATTTGCATGCATAGACACATATTTTTGGTCAGACAATGCCCCCCCCCCTCCACATACACTGATATGCAAATGAAACTTGCATATTTGTGGCTTTACAAACAGTTCAATGGCACAGACACTCATGAGTTCTCATCTCACTTTCACATGGACACACAACTCCTCTTACTACATCAACACACCCAAACCAGTACCCAACAGCTAATCATTATGGTTGCACTGTGACGGCCCACAAAAGGATGCATCCAAGACTTCTATTTTGAAAATATTGCCAAACAAAACTTAATCTCATCTGAACCATGTTAGTGATCATCCTCAAATTACTCTTGAAAAACAATAAAGCATTAAAAACAAAAAAATCTAAAAAGTCACAGATTTTGAACACAACGACTTCAGAAGACCCGTCTCAGACAGTCAAATGAGGCATCTGGACTACATATCGGCAGTCATGACATTAGAACATTTTGTGGCTAAAGGCTGAGATTGTAGCTAGCAGAATGAAACCC
The DNA here is from genome assembly GCA_037176975.1 of Arrhamphus sclerolepis. Classification (NCBI taxonomy): domain Eukaryota; kingdom Metazoa; phylum Chordata; class Actinopteri; order Beloniformes; family Hemiramphidae; genus Arrhamphus; species Arrhamphus sclerolepis. Next base: position 6,803,944 of record JBAMYA010000020.1, read on the forward strand.
TAAGAATAAATATGTAAATTCTGCCATGACAGAGCCCATTGGGTCTATTCTTGCTACAGACCACTCCCAATCCATCGCCTTTCTAATTTTCTAAGACATTTGGGAAAAGATGCAGAAAGGCAAGAGACATAGGAGTGAAGTCAGACGACCTGTAGGTTAGACACTGTCTGCTACACTACTGCTAATTAGCACTTTCCATATTGATGTTACTGCCTTTGACTGTTACCTTGGCAGTGTTGAGCGAACGTTGAAACTCTTAGCTGGACATGGTCCTATAGTCAGAATTTAATTCATGTCTGATGCCAACTTTTAAAGAGAGATAGAGATTCTGGCATCAGAGACTTCTCAGAGGACAGTTAGACTCCATTTATGTCATGTTCAATCTGATGGCAATCAATGTTTTTAAATAAAAGATGCAGTTTAGGAATTGCAGCGATTAACAGCACCTGGCTTTTTAACAGCTACTTTTTCACCGAGGGCAGTTGCCAGGTTTTCTGAAAACCCACTGGACAAAAAAAAAAACTTATTTGAGACGGCTAGTGAAGAGTGTGTTTGTGCTTTGGCACTCCAAAAAGACTCTGAAACAAGAGAACAGTGCTCAGAATATCTGATTATAAAAAATACAAACAAAAAAGTGGCAATGATATGCACATTGTGGAAAGACTTCTGCTTTCTCTTAAACATTGCTATCATAGATTTTCTTTTTCAATTCTCTGATAAAAGCATAGGTGTTCTGTATATATGTATTATGTTTGCATACATATATCATTTTAATATAAGAAATAGATATATCTATTGTAATAGTTTATCCTTTCTTTTCATTTTTTACTTAGAAGATTCTTCTTTTAGCTTAAACGCATGCTAGGAATGTTTTTGAGATCATGCAACATTAGGAGGATAGCGTAAACCCAGATGAAAGGCAGTTCAGGGGAAGCGTTTTTCTATACACGACTCCATAAAAGTTATTATTTTGATCGTTAGCATGTGATGTGACGAAGCCAGGTTTATCACACCTGCAGCTGAGATTACTCAAATGTGAGTTTAAGCCTGAAATCACAGCCCAGTTTACGCTCAACCTGGCAAAAGTTACATGGCAATGACTTCTACGTGGAATGTTAATATCGATGCACGTCCTGTTAAATGTAGGAACTGGCCTCATGGTTATTCCCTAGGACATCCTCAAACATACAGCTTTAGGTTCTTGTAACAGCTATCTGCGGGCATCCCTTTAAAAGTGTGCATTTGTACAAAAGGCAGTGTACAGATAGCTATACAGTGGCAAGGTAAAGCAAGTGGCAGTTGAGAAACGAGTGGAACTTCTCATTCAGATAAAAATGTCATGCAGTAATCTACTGACAATGTTTACTACTAACAGCACCTATCTACCTATCAGCTATCAGTTAAGTCACAGTTAAGCTACCTATCAATACGAATAAGTACTTTGTGTGTGAAACCGTGAAAAACTAAAGAAGAAGAAACATTCAAGTTGTCTCAAAGCTCTGCAGTAAGACCAGTTTGGGTGAATGGAGGTGGGAAAGCTTGCATTGCAATACATAGAGTACATATAAGACCAAAGCAGTGATAATTCAAGGCCATTCTCAGTCATTCATCAGATACTGATGTCTACAGGGGAAAACAGGTGTCAAACCATAAGCTTAGCGCTGATGGCTGTCATTCATCCTTGAAGTAATGTAGTGTACTTAACCGCCAACCTCATCACAAGTTACCCACAGGCCATAGCAGTGCTACAGTGGGCTCCCTTTATGCTCACACATCATTTTGTCTCTATATGACATAGCATAAAATAGTTTTGTTTCATTGGCTTCAAGAAGTAGCATATGTAGCACATAAGAGGCTCTTTAGAAAGCGCATGGCAGAGTAGTGTGCCTTGGGAGATGAGGCACGAGGGTTCGAAGTAGGACTTGTATTGTGTTGCTTTTTTTTTTCCATTTTGAAAGCATTTTTTTTTTTTTTCTGAATCGATCTTTTCTTTTTGTGCCCTACTGTTCGCTACTATTGTGAACAGAAAACTTGTAGATATTCTTTTTTCTTTCAGCAATCTCAGACAGCGCCAACTCCATGCAGAATGCAAAGATTTCAAAATTTGTTCTGAAATTTTTTTTCTGGAGTTTTAAGAGTAAATTGTGAGGACAGGATGAGCGCAGTGGAAGGGAATGGCATTTGCCATGAGTTTTAGTCACTAATCATCAACATTTTTGAATGATATTGCCTTGATTTAGCCAGCACTCAGGGGTTTTGAGGGTCTGTCCCATCTGGTTGCTCAGCTCCACATTTCCCGCGGTGACGCACAAGAAATGCAAGTTGATTATACATCTGTGAGCATTTTGGTGATGTTTACGTAGTTTGTGTTGGCCAGAGTGCAGTTGGCTGTCTTAAGGTTCTCCTCCTGAAAGTCCTCATTGCTGTTGTTCACAGCCTCTTGGATCTCCATGTAATCTGATTTACTGATGGTGGAGCCACTCCGGCTCTTCTTTAGGTCCTCAGCTGAATCAGCTTTGGTCACGTTGACCTGCAAATACTGAGCCTGCTCTTCACCTTCAGTCTCCCGGTGATAGAAGTAGTTAAAGTTGGACACAATGACAGGCACTGGCAAGGCGATGGTCAGCACACCTGCAATGGCACAAAGGGAGCCCACAATCTTGCCACCAATTGTAGTAGGAACCATATCACCATAGCCAACTGTTGTCATAGACACCACAGCCCACCAAAACGCATCTGGTATGCTGTCAAACTGTGACTCGGGTTCATCTGCTTCAGCAAAGTACACAGCACTGGAGAACAGTATGACCCCTATAAAGAGAAAGAAAATGAGGAGGCCGAGCTCTCTCATGCTGGCTTTCAGGGTCTGACCTAAAATCTGAAGCCCCTTGGAGTGACGAGATAGCTTGAAAATTCTGAAGACTCGTACTAATCGAATTACCCTGAGAATGGCTAAAGACATGGCTTGTTGACCTGGCTGACCATCATCTGGCCTGTCTGCCAGCTCTGTGCCAAGAGTGATGAAGTAAGGGATGATAGCCACAATATCAATGATGTTCATGATGTTACCAAAAAAGCCTGCTTTGCTCGGGCAGGCAAAGAAGCGCACTAGAAACTCAAAGGAGAACCATATTATGCAAAGCGTCTCCAGGATAAAGAAGGGGTCGGTGAAGTAGGTGGATGTGTAGCTGATGATTGTGGTGTTGGTCTCAGGTGAGAAGACTTTTGCGTGAGACTTGTGCATTTCATCCTCATCGCTGCGGAAAATGGGGAGTGTCTCCAGGCAGAAGCTGACAATAGATATCAGGATAACCATGACAGAGATTATGGCAATAATTCTAGCAGGACCTGAGCTCTCTGGGTATTCAAACAGTAGCCACACCTGTCTCTGAAACTCATTGTCAGGAAGAGGCCTCTCCTCTTCCTTGATGAAACCCTCATCTTCTCTGAACATCTCTATCGCCTCCTCGCCCAGCTCATAAAAGCGAATTTCTTCTGAGAAAATATCAAGGGTGACGTTAACCGGCCTTCTCAACCGGCCTCCCGATTGATAGTAATACAATATGGCATCAAAGCTGGGTCTGTTCCTGTCGAAAAAATACTCGTTCCTTAGTGGGTCAAAGTAGCGCATCCTCTTTTTAGGGTCCCCCAGCAAAGTTTCTGGAAACTGTGAGAGGGTTTTGAGTTGCGTCTCGAAGCGCAGCCCTGAGATGTTGATAACCACCCTCTCACAACACTCATGGTCGGCCTCTGGGTCGTAGTCTTGTGGGTGCCCTGGATGCGCAGCCGCCTCGTCAGAGGGGTCGCCTGTGGCGACAGTCATTCTGCAGGGGGAAGAGGCCTGCACTTTTTAGTGAGTCTGGATCCTGCAGCCTGAAGAACTGCAGGTGGGGGTGAGGAGAAGGAGGGGGCCCAACACCGTCAACACCTGACGGCCACAGGTTGCCACCTAGGATCTGACTGCATGTAGAACAGATGGAAGAGGGAAAAAAAAAAACAGACAACAAGGTCAGGTAAATCTGAGAAATGATTCAGCATCCAACGCTCAGTTCAGAGATGTGTGGAATTTGATTTTAGCACAATGATCAGAGAACTAAAAATAGACAAAAATGAAGTCATCTTCCTAAAAAAAAAGGTATTGATGTAAATAATGTGGTGATATGCTCTAGTGAGAGTTAAATTATCAGCACATGGAAACTTAAAGCTCACGCTAATTTATATGCACATAAGCAGTCTGTTTTGCATAAACTGCTTCAATGCAGGTAAACTCAGGCTTAAAGGCAAATAACAAATACAGGAAGCTCATAAATTACAACCCTAATCTACTGCAAAACACAATATCTACTGAAATGAATAGACCTGATTATTGACAAGATGCTGCATGAATATGGCAATGCAGCAGACAATACATTTTATTGAGAATTCTCTCTTGGACATCTGCAGTCTAAACCTAAAAATGTGTGATACTTTCAAGATTTACAGTTTTACAGTTTTATTTGAAGTGATTAAAAAGACAAGAAAATGCACAACTGGCTCACATGACATGACTTCTGTTTAGTTTTGATGGACCATTTTAGTCTTGAAATGGTGCCCATTTACTGAAATATTCAAAAGGATCTATAAATAATTTACCCATAGAAGGAAATAGGCTCCAAGAGAAAAGCTGTGTCTGCCTCATCTGCACTCACAAAGTAGAAGCACAGATAATATTCTAATGAACATACAACACATAGACAGCAGGTCCACTCAACATATGTCTTTAGCAGAGATGCAAACTATAAAATGCCAAGATTCACAGTAATCAAATCAAATCGAGCAGCTAGATAAATCTGCTGTCTGCTAATTTCATACATACCTGCTGACATCTTTTTCTTTCCTGGATGAGAGCAGATGCTGCCGCTGGTTTCAGGGAGATGTTACTGCGACAATTAGGTCTTCAGTCTTCGGAGTGGGCTAAAAGAAAAAGAAAAAAAAAAAAAAAAAAGAGTTTCCAATTTGGGACGGTCGATGATATTCATCTCATGTAGTCTGCAGCATCCCAGTCATGTACACCGCGTACAGTATGTGCGGGTGTGTCCTCGCTCCCCCCTGACTTCTCTCCTCCGGGTAGGCTGTCGTGGGATGGCGATTGGCAAAAAAAAAAAAAAAAAAAAGGAGGAGGGAGGCGATCAAGGATGTGCTGGTGCTTCCCTTATTAACCAAAGGTGCTGGGATCAGCAGAATGATCTTCATCCACTGTTGCCTTCGTCGCCAGAGAGACTGTGTGACGAGTCGTTGGCTGCAGACAGCAGGTAAGACGCCCAGAGATGCAGCTGCAGGAGGGAGGAAAAACGCGCAGCGAAGAGGAGGACCACAACTTAAAATGTAATCACATCACCACCAATTTATAACTGGTTGCGCTCTGGGAAGCATCGAACAACGAGCCCTCTTGGATGCAGCATTTAAAAATGCTTCTCAAACAATGCATCCAGATATCGTCCAGAAAATTGACATTTTCAATTCTTCAAGCATGCATCGACCCATAAATGAGCATTTCCATAAGATTCTGAGTTGCAGATGTGCTCATGCAGAGTCAAGTGCGTCCCAGCGCTTTCTGCACAGATACATCACTGAGAGCCTCCTAATAGTCTACATGGTGGGCAGAGCCGCGTCTTCAGACACTGACTTGAAACGACATGCATGAAAGAATCACCCCACGTAGTGTGCTGGAAGATGTGCAATTAGACTGAGCCAGCGCCCCACGCGCGAACAGCAACACACATGGAAAGCGGCCCTTAATGGTTTTGCTCATAGTCCGGTAGGAGGTGAGGATTTTTTTTTTATTAAGTGATGGAAACAGATGTGGGTGAAATATTCCTAGTCAGGCTCTGGCCGCAGGGCTGGTGTTGGCCACTGTATGAAGCTTAGGCAAACCTGCAGTCGGGCACTGCTATGCATACCAAGAGAAACTCTGGTGATGGGGCAGGAAAGGCGAAAAAAGGAGCTCACTGTCCGCAATATATAGCCCACCACCTGCTTTATCTGCAGTATGAGCTTTTTAAAATGGGGCAAAGCTCTTACTCTACCCAGAAGTACTGCTGTTGGCCACTTTAATATCGAAACAATGGGCGCAAGTAATTCATTTATACCGTGACAGACACGTTTTTACATTAAACTATGGCTGGGTACAGCAGTTTTCAAAGACACGTTGAAAGACTGAGAGCTATTTTGTACTAAATTCATAAACCTTAGGTTGCCAAAGGAATTTATCCAGAAAAAAAAGATTAATTTTGTGAGAAGAAAAGTTGAAGCACTGGACATGCATGAGTGTTGTGCTCACATGCTTTATTTCTAGTGGATAAAATGGTCAATGATCTCAAACCAATGGTCGAAAAGGGATAGTGCTTATGTAGAAAGACACACCTCAAACTTCTTTGGAGAAGCACGCTGCTCCTCTGCACCTCAGAAATTAGTGAGCTGCACACTTTCCAATATAGGGTGAACACTTGGCAGGTTGATTTTGTGGAGAACCACAATATTGAAGATTGTCACAAACACCTTCCTCATTTTTTAAATTTTTATTTTATTTTATTTATTTATTTATTTTTATTTTATTTATTTATTTTTTCCATTCCATTCAGGATATGCCCATCATACAAATGTAGTTTGCAAAACTTAACTGTAGTATCAACTAATTCCACACCTGGAAGGTAACCAAACTATTTAGTATCTTGTGTGTTTGTCATGTCAGATCGTAGTGGTTTGGTTCACTTAAAACGAACCTGAACTGCTTGTCCTGTTACAGTTGTTCATTTGGGGTGATCATCTCTGTCAGTCAGTGCTCACAGAGGACATGCCCACTGTGTGACATTGAAACATTTTTTTTCCTGGAATGTGACAAACTCAGAAAACATATTAATTTATACTGTAGCAAACTTGAAAGACCATCATTCTCACTTTGGTTTCCTCATTTTCTTATGTGTATTTTCTTAGCTTTTTTGTGTGTGTGTCTGTATTTATGCTGTGGGTTAATACCAAAATTGAAAAAAACCCTTTTACTTTTATATGCAATTTGATCTTGCAGCGATTCCCTTGTGCATAGGTGAGAGTGTGAGTGAATGTGTCCTTCAGCCTTCTTGACAGTCTAACAATATTTTTTCTATTTTCTAAGCTTTATTAGCATAGCATAGCTTTATTAGCATAGCAACAATTCTAAATTCCTTTTTTTCCCCACTTTGTTTTCACAGCAGTACCCTTTCCTGGCAACAAGCTCCATGAATAATTGATAGAAGGGGGGACAAAAATAGAGCAAATCCTTCATTGGTACACCGGGCTATATTCTGAAAGGAGAACAAACTGATCAATAGTCCTTCCAACACTATTGATACTGGAGCTGGGAATGGAAGCACTGTGACCAGAAGGGCCACTAGAGAAGCCAAAGGTCAGCGGGAATCCCTCAGTTGTAGAGGGGATGGAGGTAAAAGAGGAGAAATGTGGGATGCTGAAGACAGCGGGATGATCTGTGTAAGACTCATCTCTGCCAAGGTCACTCTTGGCAGGACTGAGACCATCAAAGCTGTAACCTCTTCCCTTCTGTTTGCCTGTGTGCCTGCTGCTGCTCAAACAGATACTCTATGCCATCTCTTAATGGCTTTTCTTGGTTGCTCATGACAGCTCAACCATTATTCATGAGAGGAAGGCCTCGTACAATGACTGTAAATGCAAGCTCTAAAACTTAGCCTGCTTTCCATTAGGTGGCTTGCTGTAATTAAAAGCAAAGCCTTCCAGCACTGTGCGTGCTTTACTCACATGTGAAAGTAATAAAATAATTTAAAAGAAAATCAAGATGTCAACAATGCATTTGTTTCCAAGAGATATTGATTTCTGGACTTACTCTCATCTCCATCAGATCTTGGTTTGGCTCACAGACAGGCAGGAACAGAGGTAAGTAAACTGAGATTGAGAAGGGATATGTTAATTATCACTTATCACTTAGGTGAAAGCCAAACCTTTTCTTCACCTGCTGTTTTTTGTAGTTTTATTAGCTACTTTGAAAACAAAAACTGTTACATTTATTCGCATCTCAGATTAGGAGGTGTAATTTGTGTACATTATGGGGGTTATTCAAATTTTTTCCTTTTGATATTTCGGAGGTTTTAAAAGACTACAGCAAATATTTCAACCATTGTTGTCCATTTTCAAAGTGAGACTGAAAATATCAAAAGAGAGAAATTAGATAGCATCCCCAATCTAATTTGGGGATGCTATGTTAAATGGTTTGCAGTTTGGTAAACATGATGCTTTAAATCTGCAGATTATGAAGATCAGAAAAATATCACACTGAAAGAGATTACAAATAGTACTATGATTCTGATTAGACATATTGATTCCAGGTTTTATTTGAAATGCTTTTCTCCTTGTACTGGTGAATAACTGAATGTTGTCCCTGCTGCTTTTTCTGTACCTCACCACCATCAGGATTAAAATTCCTATTAAAGGAGACATATTCTGCCCTCTTTTTTTCCAAAAGTTTGCATAAATTTGAGATCCCAAATGAAATGTCCTTGATGATAAATGAATAAAAACAGTCCCTTTTTCAACATATCACAGTTGTTTAGCATCTCAATTTCCCTGCAGGCCCCCTTTTCTGAGGGCTGTTTTTCTTTTTAATTTGGTGTTGCAGGTTTGCATTACATACGTCTCAGTTGTATAAAATGCAGCAAGATGTGAAATTGAAAAAAAAAGGAAGAGGAGGCTGAATAATTTGCTTCAGATCTGGGTCTGTGATGTCACAGTACCCTGCAGATTGGAACAACTCACCAAATAATGTATTTGCAGACCAAACAATGTGTTATTTCAATGGTTTTGTGTTGTCATTTACTTCCAACATTAAAATATATGTTTAAAAGCATAAAAGTATACAGTTAAATACTACTACTACTACTACTACTACTGATAATAATAATAATAATAATAATAATAATAATAATAATAACAACAACAACATGTCCCCTTTAAAGCTCCAGTTTAGTTTTATGTAAACTGGTTGGGAATGTGCACTGTGGAAACACAATTTCCAGGTGACTTGGAGGTAATAAATAAATAAAAAAAATTAAGTGGTTTTCATGTTGTTGTTTTTTTTTTTCCCACATGAGATATGCTGCGTGCATGTTTGGGGCATAGCAGTACCATTTACCCTGTGCAGCCTCTGGAGTGCAGTGGTCTTTTTATGGGAACTGAATCTGCCTCGTTTTTCCTGATACTGCATTGCAGTAGCCACAGGTTTTCAATATGCATGCAGCCAGTGTGAAAAATGTGACAAAAAGGTCGAAATTCTTACACACTTTACCTTTAAACCTCAATCTGTTTATCATGAGCTCAATGATAAATTGTCATTATGACTTGAACCAGGAATCCTAAAAATGATCTTTTCTTTACATTATGACCTGATTCTGCAGGGCATCTAGTAATCCCACACCCCTGCAGCTAAACACTTTTTTAAAAGTATCTTCTCTAAGACTCATTTTATTTAACCCTCTGGGAGATGAGTCATTCCAGAACAGCTGTTTAGGACTCAGAAACTGAAGTGCCCAGCAGAAGAGGACGGGTTACAAATACAACTACATGACCAGGAGAGTGGTCCGAATAAATAAAGTGGCTACAGGTACGTGAAAAAAAAAAAAGAAAAAGAAAACATTACAGCTCTGTCTGCCCTGAAGCTAAATGTACATCTGAGTCAGAGACAAAAAGAAATGGAGATGATGAAGGGGGCGGACAGGGGAGAGAAAGTGTTGTGGAGAGAGAGGGAAAAGTAAAAAAAGGGTCCAAAAGGAGAGAGCTCTGCTTGTTGGACGGAGGCTCAGCACGATGAGGGCACACGCTGGAAGAGAGCCAGGCACCAGGAGAGACACAAGGACACTGGTCCACTGCAATATACAGCCAAGCTGCAGGTCATTTACCCAAATAACCAGTCATATATCATCATAAAGCACCTCGTGCACACATCCATTCTCCAAACTTTAAGCTTTTTGAAAAGGAGGAGTAGATATTTTTTCACATTACATCAGTGATCAGTTTTTCTTTTTTAGAGCACTGAAAGTGCAAGAGCCCAATTTTATCTGCTTTGTTAATTATCATCATTATTATCATTATTATTATCATTATTATTAATAATAATTATTTTATTTTATTTTATGTTCCGACTAAAGAACTGCTTTTTTGTGAGATTTCCCATAACCCGAAACGCACCAAATTTTGCATACACATCAGATGTGGTGAAACATTATGTATTTTAAGGTAATCCCACATGGGCGTGGAAAAAGGGCTCAACAGCGCCACCTTGAAAATTAAAAACATTGTGCTCCTTGTATGGGTTTTGCCAATATGTACAAAAATTGGTAGGTTTATGCAAAGTGCATTTCTGCACAAGAAAGTCCCAAGGACCCACACTCAGAGGCAAAACATACAGGAAGTCCACCATTTTGGACTCAATTTGTGATTTTGCCTGAATTTTGTGATTTGAAGACCTTGTACTGTATCTGAATGATCTTCTCCCAGGGATTTGATCAGCTCAACTCATACTTGGTGTGAGTAATCTTCACCCTTGCCTGATGTTAAATTGGGAAGCTTTTGAGCTTTTGAGTTTTTATCCAAGAACCTGGCCATGGCTTGGCGGCGAATTTTGACGTTTCACCAAGAAAATTCAGCCCTCTCTAACTTTGGCATGCATTGTGCCAGAGGCCTCAGACATCTTATATATGATGAGAGTCCTGCTCTGAACAGAGCCATATGCTCATATTCAGTCATACTTACAGAGAGGGTGATAGGAAGGGACTCACTCACGTCTCGTCATGAATGGTAAAGGTCTGAATGGTAAAGGTCCTTTGTCCCGACAGCAGTCAGACTGTACAACAGTGTCACGTAGACTGCTGACTGCTGAGCCATGCTCCAGTTTGCTCCAAATTTAATATGATTGATGAGGCTTGCACTAAGTTTAAATGACCATCTTGGATGAACTCCACAGTGCCTCATTCTGGTCAAAGGAATATGATTTTGGACACATTATAGCCTTTATTTACTCCGTACTTCAACCTGAGACTCATACAGAATATAGCACTGGAGGGATGTGCAGCAGCACATGCATTATTCGCCATGAAACAGGAAGTGGATGTTTTTGCATTGTGAAAAAGGAAAAAAGTTCTATAAAAAGTCAGTTTGTTTTAATAGTAAATCAGAGGGACAGTAACATGTTAGATGTTTTGTAGAGAAAGAGAAAGGCCAGATTGAGATGGTTTGTAGAGGATGATGAGGTTGGAAGTGCCAGGCTGGAGGTCTGGAGGAGGACCAAAGAGAAGATTTATGGATGTAGTGAAAGAGGACATGAAGTTAGTTGGTGTGAAGAGGATGCAGAAGATTGAGTTAGATGGAGACAAATGATTCACTTTGGAGAGCCCTGAAGACAAAAACCAGAAGGAGAAACTGTATGTGTGTATATGTTGGTTGTGCAGCTGCTGTACTTTTTGCCCAAGAAAAATTTCCCATTGCGGGACAATAAAGTTGATCTTATCTTATCTCATCTTAAGGAAAAGAAGACTGTTGATCAATTGTTGTCATCTTGGGTTCATGATGTCAAAATGTGAACAGCATGATGAAGAGGACTGTTTAGTTACACACTGTCATTGAACCAGAACATTTATGGATCAGAGATGTGACTTTTTGAAGTGAATCTCCTTGTTGGAGCACAGCATGATATATACAAAAAGTACTGAAACACTGAACAGGTGGACATTCAAATTTTTTTTTTTGACAAGGTCAAAAAAAAAACATTCACCTGAAAAGGTTGTATTATAGTTAAGGCGCTTTCTGAAATTTAATCCAAATAAACTTTTAATAGTAATGTATATTTAAAACAATGCCATAACAGTCCCTGTTGGCAGAATGCAGGCATGTGACAATTTTTCTTCCATAAAATGTACCTTCAAGGTATCTTTGTTCTGTGGTCTGTTATATAATGAGGCTCTAAACAGTCTTAATTCTGTGTTATCCAGTCTAGTGCTTTGTCCTCTGGTCAGGAAAGTATAGAGAGACAACAAAGAACTTGTGCCGTGGAGTTCTGAGGAGGAAAACTTGTGCACACCCTGACTGGCATGGGAAGGTGGTGACACTTGGGGTGGTAGCGGTGGGTGCAAGGGCTCATTCAACGCTGCTTGCAGCTTCAATTTTTCTTGATTTCTTGTATCAACAGTTGACTGAAACAAACACCATTGCATTTTTACCAGGCAGCTTATTCATTTGACAAATGTAAAAACAAACAAAACAAAAAAACAAACCCTGGCTACATTCAGTTCAGTCAGCTACCCTGATGCTGAGGGGAAGGACTATGAGTCAGTGAGTGAGTCAGTGTCACTGTTGCAGGAATACTCTTATACTGCATTATACGATGTGTCTGTATGACTGAGTGAAATTCAAGAAAAGTTAAGTGCTTACTTCAGGAACATTGTGTTATTCTGCACCAAGGACATACTAGACATAAGATATTTTGTATAAGGGGTCAGTGAAGAAAAATCAAACAGTGTGTCAATGACACCAACCTTTTTATATAAGCAGCTGAGCTCTGTAGGGACAGTTAACTTCACATTTGGATACAGCAGTGACACCCCACCCCATCTCTGTGTCATAAAGACACGCTCACATTTGCCTCATACTTTTGAGGCAGAGAAGCAACAGAGAAGAACAAACAGACATTATCAGGCTTGTATCAGTCAGATGGTACCACATTCTGTTTTTTTTTTTGTTTTGTTTTTTCCTTTTAAGTGACTTACAGGAATCAAAATAATTGCCTCTTAAACAGCGATCTGATCTCAGTTTGATACAACTGAAGCTGCCAGTTACCCTCTATTTACTTGCCTCATGAGATACCTGAGAGATGAGCAAGAGCTGTGCATTTTCCAGTGAATGGTTAAGATAAGCACATACCTGAAAAGTGCAAAAAAGAGCCAGTGAAACCAAAGAATTTATTCTATATCAGCACTGTTATCATAGTTGGGTGACTCTTTTGCCTTGTTTGGTCGCTATGGAGGCCACATCTGTGGGCAGGTGTGGGAGGAGACACCACACATTTTTGTAACCAGTGAGATGGTTCACACAGTCACATAGCCACATGGCTTGATGACAAAGCACTTTTTTTCTTTTCATGCAGTCAGCAGCATTTAGAAGAAGGTGATTTATGTTCAGAAAAAAATGCACAACATGTGGATTCTCATTTCCACACCTGGCACATATTTTCCACTATATGAAACTCTTTCTGTTTGACCCATGAGGGACAAGGGATATATGTTCTTTTATCAGACATGCTTTCTACTAGAGAGGCTTTCCTTTGTCTCACTGAAAGCCCTGAACAAGGAGACATGATGCAGAAGAGTGAACTTTATGAATAGCCCCCAGAGTGCCATTACATGTTCTGCAAAGAGCAGATGGATGAATGGCAGCCAGAGAAATAATGGCAATATGTTTCGTGGATTCTATTTTTGGCAAGAATGAGTTACAGTTTTAGGGCAAATACTGTACCACTTGAAACATCATCAGATGAGGAGGAAAAATGTCCAGTGCTGTAAATAATTGCAATGGATGCAGCCCCTGCTGTTCATCCGTCTTTCGCTGATTTGTAATTGGCATGCATCAGTAAAGTTCAAGGATGACAAGAGGCACATCTTCTGGCAGACACTATCATGTTGGCATGCTGGGCATCATCAGAGGGAGCACACTACTGCAAGGCATGACTCCTCTCATGTGGTGAATGTTAGCGTGATGAGGAGAGAAAAGGAGATAAGTGGAAAGGGGAAGCCTAGGGTCTCCTCCACTTCCCTACACCCACCCAATCCTGGATTTTAATTTCCACATCTGCCCGCAGCAGGAGCGCCAGAGACGACCAGCTGTGGAGTTGACTGGCTGTGGTTTTCTTTGTGTGTGTGTGTGTGTGTGTGTGTGTGTGTGTTTCTGCACCGTGGATGCAAGCGTGTGTGTTTGCGTCTGTATAACCCCCACCAGTACTTTTTGTTTTGTAACGACCAGGATCCCACAGCCAAGTGCACCGAGGCCTCGGAGCTGCGAGTGTTTGACAGCTGTGCAGGACTCAAGCATGCTCATTTATTTGCACACACACACATACACACGCTGATACTCACAAAGGAACAATGTCATGGTTGTGTATGTTGTCAAATTCTAAAACTAGAAGAAACACAGATTAAAGACCCAGGAGTGTATGCTTCTTTTAATAACTCTTTCTCAAAGCAGCATTTGGCGTGATTCATTTTTTTTAAACCACTATAGTGACAACTGAGGCTTATTATTATGTAACCAGGGTATGTTACTTTTTAAAGGCACTCATGTTTTAGTGGAGGTACAAAAACAATTCTTTCTGAAGAACTGGTATGGATTTTATGTGTTTTTGTTTGTTTTTGTTTTTTTTAAAGCTTTTTCATTTGACAAAAGAAGCTCATGTTTTCATATACGTTAGAGTGTAGAGGTCAAAAGATAAATGTTGAAGATGATGAATGAAAACACTAAAAAGGAGAAATATTAGTTCAAAATATTTTTTTCTTTAAATTTTAATGATTATAGAAGTCCTATTAATACATAAGGACACTGTTTTTGTTTTAAACAAGATTGATGGGCATAATGATTCATGACTGAATAAAGTCATCAGTATGTTGAAGTTAGCTTTATCAAACAAACAACAAGTTTACTGCACATAAAGGGGTTGCTTCTGCATGGACCAGATGAAGAGAGGCTGAACTGCAGGTGTTCCTGGATAACTCTACCATTGAGCCGTACAGCAGATGATTAACGACGCTGGGTAATTCACAGGGACCTTTTCATCTTTCCTGGTTAAAAATACATTGTAGAGGAGCTTTAACTCCAGCAGGGACACGGAGAGCACAGGGCCACTCAGCAGTTCTGAGACAGATTACTTGCAGCTGTAGGACATTCTGTGCAGGACTGAGGTCTTTGTACCACTACGTGTAAAACAGAAGATTCAGCAAAGTGTCATACACATTAAAATCTATGAAACTTAACTTGCTTCCTCATAATATGGCCTAATGAGGCCAGTCATATTATGTGCTTGTTTAAGCCATCTCTCAACTGCTTGTGCACCGTATTGTGTTTGTTTTACTCATATGTTGAACCCTCATTATGAAATATGCAAGTTTGACATTTGCATGATGGTCTTCAAGTCCAATTTCTCCATGTGAAAGCACCCATCCATCCACTATCATGGTTCTTCCTATTCAGGATCCCAGGGGTCAGCTGGACCCCCATCCCAGCTGCATTCAGCCAAAATGAGAAAACAGGCTCTACTAAATACACTTAACTTAGACTCTACACTGTGACATATAAAGTATGTTGTAAATATGAACGCAAATATGGATTATAGCGAGTAAGTAAAATGCTTTACCATGAGCCAGTCACAACAATCATTCTGCCCCAGCTTTTTAATGTTTACAAACTGAATTTGTATGCCCTTATCCTTGGTTTAAAACCTCATGTTACATGATTTTTGTTTTAATGCATGAGAGTCCTCTGGTATTTTTTATATCATCAAAAATAAGAAGAGTTTTTATTTTCTGCTGTGAAGCAAATTTGTTACCAATTTTGTGTTTGCTCAAAGTCATTCAAAGTATAAATAAAGGATTCACTCTTTTTTGCACCTTTGGCTCACAAGCTATAGACTATAAAAATAATCCCAGTTTGTCCCATTTGTAGTTCAAGGAGAGAACACTGCAAAAAGAAAAAAAAGTAATAATATTAACTGCTGAATGAATATTTTCTTTTCCTTCTGATTTTAAATAAACTGAATACTTTAACAGAATGCATATATTTAGGAACAGGAAGGAGCAATGGTGGCTTCATTAAAGCTGCACATAACAGGTGGCAGGTGATTTAGCTTTTTGTATGCACTCTTAAATGAATAAAGACAGATGAAAATAAAGACTCTCATTACAGAATTTCGTGAGAACTTAGTGAGTTCATAGTCAAGCTGCTCCACAGAACTGCATCTGGCAGAACAGATGTAAGTAAATCATTCTCTTAGTATAAATTGCCCTTGTCATTCACCCAGAACATGTCACCAATCCATCACAAAGACCAACAACCAAGCATGCTTGCACCGAGAGACAACTGATATCACCAGTTAACCTAACATGCTCTTGAACTGTGTAAGAAAGCCAGGGAACCCTAAGAAATCCCACACAGATGCAGGGAGATCATGCAAATTCCAATCAGAAAGACTCCGGGCTGCTATTCAAACATCAAAGTTCATTTTATCTTGTAAACATCTCTTCAAAATCATTAAAGTCGCAAGTCTCCTAAAATTAGGGGCAGTAATGCAGCATCAAAATAAAATGATGTCATGATTTTGTTTTTTTTTGCTCAGTTGTTCAAGAGGCCTGGTGAAGGATTTATAAGAAAAAAAGTTTCAAAAGAAAAGGCATTTGAACTACATCAGAAAATATAGCCAAGTGGTTTGAAAAACACGGGCATCGATGCATATGTATTAGACCTCCAAGTCCACAAAGACGCTCCATCATCACGGCACCCCAACATCCGACTCCCTCCAAACTGTAATAATGCATCTTATCCACTAGAGAGCAGCACTGAGCCATTTATCTGCGCTTTGGAGTCTTGGTTTATTCAACAACAGAATCTGAATCAAGCAACTCGAAAACTACAGTTAAGACCGGAGGTATCACAAACAACTACTAAACTACTAAATGTAAGAAGTAAATTGTCAACAATATGCTGCCTTCATACGTTTCTTCTGATGGTCATTGGAGCTCAAAAACAAATAGAAAATAGTATGTAAACGTTGCTGATTGGGCACGTGATTCATTTAAAAAATTAGAACTGAGATAATGAAAAATATAAATTTTGTCAATATACAGATCTATTGTGACAAACTATATATATGCATGTGTGTGAC
>JBAMYA010000020.1:6821000-6850592 GCA_037176975.1 Arrhamphus sclerolepis
GGCGAGTTGTAAATGTTGCTGAAGGTGTTTTGTTTGTTTTTTTCTAAATTATTTGTACATGCTGACAATATTGGATATGTTAGGAAATGACATTGTACATTTTAGTCCGTCTCACCAACAGTGATGCAGAAGCAGCTGATGCTACAGCAATTAATAAAACAAGTGTGACACACGTGGTGCATTATGACGGAATTAATCACCTCATTCTAGTAACTCATGTGACTCAATGTTACAGGACTGCTCAAACACAGACACACAGGACACACTCACTTGTGCATGCTTTTATATAAAGCAATATTCACTTGTTTGCATATGCTTCACAGGCTTACAGAGCCCAAGTCCACATAATGCAGCATCTCCAAAACAATTTCTTGCAAATGCCAAAAAAAGTTTAAATGTTTGAAACACAAACCCCTGAACTGAATTGAGTAATCATAAATACCTCCTATTAGCATCATCTGGCTTGATCTGAGCAAAAGCCATGTTTGTCTCGGGAATGTGACAGAATGGCATGCAAGTACGAAGAATTATGGTGCCAGATATGGCGTGAGACAAGTTCCATGTGTCGTTGCTATTCCAAACGTCATGCCTGCAGTGAAATGTGAAGGTCACAGACAATGAGGTGGGCATATGTTGGGGAAAAGGTCCAGCCTCCTGGATTAGAGATCCCTGGGGAGAACAAGCTCTCTGGAAGCAGTATTACATGCTGTCACAATAACGAACAGAGCTGGTAGACAAATATCCCTGAACAGTAAATTACTGCTTTATGTCAAGCTCAACGATGTTAGAGGAGTTTTCAGCTACACCAATCACAAATATGAACAAGGATGTTAATAAAATCTCTTTTTGTGGACTGATTACAGCTCTAAAAGGGACGATGCAAATGGAATCACTCTGCATTAGCATATTAAACATTTAGAACATTTAAGATTAGATAAAGATAAAAGTAGCTTCCTTTTTGGGGGATTTCGTTTTACTAAGTGTGAACCCCCTGCTTGGGGAAGGCTATCACTGTCACATTGCCATCAGGAGATTGAGCAGGAGCAGGGGCATCTTCTCTCTTACTTGGTCCAGGTCCTACACAGTGAACATTTGGTCATTAAGCACTTTTCATGACTGAACTTAATGCTGAAGGACAGCGTTGGGGACAAAACGGTGTGAGCACATTACCCGTTCTCCTCACTGACTGTTTCTTTTAGAAATGTTTTTTTTATTTTTTTTATTCTATCCTTTGTTTTTAAAATGTCAAAATGATCTGGCACCTGCTTATCTTTCTGAGCTCTTACACAGTCATCGTCCATGTAGAGCTCTGAGATCTGAAGATCAAAACCTACTGGTGGTTCTGAGGACACGACTTGTGTAACAAGGGGAGGTGGAGCCTTTTCAGCTGCAGCTATGAACATCTGGATTGTCTTAATTCTGTGAGTTCTGCCAAACTCTGAATGAATTTAAATCTCTTTTAAAGTCATCTTTTTTACATTGGCTTTTAATGCCAGAGAACACAATCAGTGGGCCAGTCCTTGTATTATCTTTTGCCTTTTATTGTTTATTATCATTATTATTATTATTATTATTATCATTACTACTACTACTACTACTATCATTATTATTATTATTATTATTACTATTACTGTTGTTGCCTACTGCTTTAATTACAATTCTATGATCTTATTTTATTTATTTATTTATTTATTTATTTATTTATTGTGTAGTCACCTGTGCAGCACTTTGGTTATCTTATGGTATGTCTTATAAATAAAGTTTTGATTGATTGATTGACTGAAGCATACAGACCTTATGGAAGGTCTGTACATTTCCAAAACTACTAAGTCTGCACTCTGAAAACCTGCTGTTAAAATAATCCATCAGTATGGAAACAACTTTGTGTTTGAGTGTGGACATGGTCTCTCCCTGGAGGATACTGGTAATACGCCACATCAGAAATAATTTATGGGCATCACTGTAATTTTCAGCTCTCCTCGTCTTCAGCAACAATTCTCACGGCCTTTCCAATCTCATTTTAAACATGCCTCAGTCATTTAAGCTGCACCTGCCCCGTCACACCTGTCACTTCTACAACTACAGGATTCAGTTACATCACTTGGTAGATTTTCTGATATTTGACTGAACACTTTAATTTCACATTCTGGTCATGGACGTGGGTTTGCTGATGTTGAGTTTGCAGATGTTGTTACCT
This sequence comes from Arrhamphus sclerolepis, assembly GCA_037176975.1. Taxonomy (NCBI): domain Eukaryota; kingdom Metazoa; phylum Chordata; class Actinopteri; order Beloniformes; family Hemiramphidae; genus Arrhamphus; species Arrhamphus sclerolepis. Next base: position 6,823,198 of record JBAMYA010000020.1, read on the forward strand.
CAATTACAACAACTTTAGACTCAGTTACAGGATAAATTCCAAATGTTGCAGTTTGGGTAGTATTAATAATATAGGGCCAGAATACATTACTGATCTTTTTGTAAAATATAAGCCAAGTAGAGCTCTGAGATCTTTAGGTAGCAGTCAGAACATCCAGTTACAACCAAACAGGATGGAAATGCAATGAGCTGCAATCCTGTACATAGATGGAATAAACTTCCCATTGACATTAAATGTTCCTCAACTCTTGACACTTTTAAAGTTGAACGGAAAACTCTGCTGTTTTCCCGTGCTTTTGTTTAGTCTCATTTTAATGTGTTATTTTAAGTCATTTGTTTGAATGTTTAACTTTCATCTCAGTGCATTGTGAAGCAATTTGAGTTGTCTTTGTGTATGAAATATGCAATACAAATACTTTCCTTGCCTTAACCTTAAAAACCGTAAGAGTGGTTGGTTCCACAGGAGCCTGAAAGCTGAAGACTCTACATCTCATTCTTCACTAGACTTGCAAATCCAGGAAGCAGCGATTTATTCTGCACTCAGAGTGAAAAGCTCTTGTTATATTTTAGAGAGTAATAAGAGCTATAATATTGAGGGTTTTATCTTAATAAGAATAATTTTGAACATTTTTATACATTTTAAGTAAGCCCCTGCAAACATCCAGTTGTTATTAATAATTATATTACCACGACTACTAGTACTACTACCACTTTTTATGCAGATGATTTTGTGGTCACAAATATAGATGCTTGAAGTCCTTAGTACAGATTAATCCACCTTTTTACTCATGTGAGGTGTTACTACTGCTAATGTAGCTGATCAACTGCAGAACTACCCTCATGAGAGACAAAGTTATATTAAACGATTTAACTAATGTCATATTGTGAAAGAAATATTTATTGTTTATTGTGATGTCAGACAGAGCAATAAAAGTTGGTATTTCACCGAACTGATGCAAAAATGCCTGCATCTGTGTGTTGCTGCTCTTAGTCAGTACCAAATGTTCATGTCATCATGCAATATGTGAGATTTGAAATGAGCCAATGTTGAACAGATTGTTTATCACGTAACTATATCTTTACGAATTAAAATATTCCACATACTCACTCTTTCATGGCAATCCATTCAATAGTTAGATTAATTAATCAGGATGTTGTTAAAGTTTATCGGACTAGTTCAATCATCAAATAGCCAGCTATTACGTAGACAATGTTACTTGAGATGTTAAATGGATAAATACTAGAATTTCAAAGCAAGCAGCATACAGATGAACATTTTTGCCACAGGTTAATATTTTTTTGTAATATTTATAGAGTATTGACATATTAAAAATATTTGTAATGATTAAAGAAAATAAATTACAAATACAAAATAATTTAAAGTCAGTCATGCAAAATATATGAACTTTGGATGCTGAAGAACTTATGAGAACTTGCATGAAAATGCATGAAAAAGTAAAAGGCTATAAAAGAAAGACAAATCTGTGCATTATCCATACATATGGTGGCATCGCTTCGGTGTTATTTAGGCATCTCTTGCAGTAACCATGGTAACCGAAGTAAAAAGGGGAGATCCCTGCTCCTCAGTGATACAATGGAATTTTCATGCCCAATATTCCACGCTGTGAAATTAACACTGCAAGATGAAATTTTCACAGCCTGCTACCCACAACACACTGCTTCACAAGCTTCTCAACTCCCATATGTGCACTGACACACACTCTCTCTCTCTCTCTCTCTCTCTCTCTAATGCTTTTATAGGCAGGAAGATATTCAAAGCTTGATTAGCAATATACTCAGTTGGCTTTGTGCATATAGAGTGAGAATAAATGCTGCACGTTTGCCCACCACTGCAGTTAATGATGTGACTGTGTGCTACTGATGTTTTCCAATCAAATACATTTGTGCAGCCCCAGGTAGACAAGAGCTCTGTTATGTTTCTACCACCTGATTCACTGTCTGTGCATCAGCACATTGACAGAAACATCAGCTTGATCTACCTGCTGTAGACTGTGACGGGTTCATAGAGATATGAGTTCTCAGTGTTAAAAAGATTTCACCTAAATAATGGCTCTGTTTAATTCTGGAATCCAGAAAATGATATGGCAAGTAACATATTGAGTCAGATTAAATAATTGTGAACATCTTTCTCATTTTTGTGCATGTACTTTTCATTTAATGAGTAACAAACTGACACCCAAAACAAGTAGAAATTGCAAAACAAAAATTATATAAGATTAAAAAGGAGTGTAAGGCATCCACTTAGTAATTTCTGCTTATCCCAATTCAGACCTATGCACCTCCAACAGTGCTTCAGGGGAGACGCCAAGGCCCAAGCCAACAGAGATTTCTCTGCAGCAAATCCCATGTTTTCCCCGGGTCTGCTCCTCTCTGTGTCAAGGAGCAGTGACTCTGCTATGAGTCCCTTCTAAATAACTGAACCACTCTGTCTCTGAGAGACAGTGCAGGTACTGAATGAGGCATCAGACTGGGGAGAAAAAAAAACAAAAAGAAAAATTATCACAGTGGATTTATCAAATTGCCACCAGTGCAATGAAAGCAACAGTGCAACTGTGCATTTTCTTTCACTTAGCAAGAACAGCTAAAGAAGGAGCTAAAGAAAGAAGCTCACAGGGTTTCCAATGGGGTATCCTGATATGAAATTTTAAAATTGGTTAAAAAAAAGTGTAGACTGTAAATGCTTTGATATATGCAGTCCTTAATCCTAAAACAAAAAGATCATAACATCCATCTATGATCCTTTATATTTTTCTAATAATTACACACTTATTTCAACCCACATCACATATCATAAAGGTAAGCAAAACTGCTTTAGTCAAGTTTATTTCAACAGCACATATAAAACAATATACATCCAATAAGCTCCAATGTATGGTGGTGCCATGATGTCATTGCGTGTTTAATCCTAACCAAACCTAAACTACTGCATGGTGAGATCATAAAATATATTTCATTCAAATTATGAAAGTCACAATCTGTCCTACAGATATGAAAAGGTCAAAAATGAAATTAGGAACATAATTCCTTGTTTTGTAAAGGAACCTATTATCAAATACTCTTAACCCAGTAAACGGCTTTTTACAGAAAAATATAAAATAAAATAAAAAATCATACGTTTAGAATCATCAACAATATCATTTCTCTCATTCAAAGAAACAGAAAACTGTTGATGGGTGATGAGAACATAATAACGAGACTTTTTAATATTTATTTATACTATATTTATACTCTCTAAGCAGCAGCTCGGTGCATGACAAACACAGACCACAAGGGAGATATTATAGGAATTTATGTTGGCTAGGTTTGCTAGTAAATATGCTTTCAATAAGCGCATGTGTAACCAATTCCTCATTTTTTGAATTATTAAGGGCACATTTTGTGTTACCATAAAATGGATAAAAACAGACTATTTTTTACACTTATGATTGAGAATATAGATATGAAGCACAAGAGAGAAGGTCTGTGTCAGATCACCTTTGTATAAAGATCAAATATAAAAATGAAATACAGAAATTTTAATCATCTTTACTGTATTTTAATGTCTACCATATTGTTCAGCTTAAAAGAACGTGATGAAAGCAGCCCTGTGGAGGATAAAAGTCGCTGCCAAGGCCATGGAAATAGTTAAGTTAATAAAGCCATACCCTTTTCATTCTTGTGCCTAAACTAAGTTACAAAGTTAAAAGAATATCGTAAATAAAATAAGACTGTGTACGCTCAGATTGTCATTCCATTTGTATTCTAGAAAGTTGAAAGGCTTAGGCCTTTTGTGAAAACACTTGATTATCCATTTTATTTGCTGTATTCATAGATTGAAGATATACCAAAGCTCATACCTGCTGCCTACCTCCGACACCACCAGACAGGGTCGACAGATATGAAACTGCAATCACGTATTGATGATGGCAGCAGCAGCAACAACCTCACATGGCTCTGTGTTACAGGACCATTTTCCCTCCCCAGCATCAGTTTGCATTGAAATATTTACCAATACGGCTGTCGCGGCTGGCTGAGGTAATGATTCAGGTCAGTGGAGATAACAGAGGCTGGGCACAGCTGTGGGAAAAGACCCAGCTCAAAACACATCCGGTTTGAGCTCACAGGCACAAACTATCAAAGGGGAGTGTAACAGTGCAAATTTAAACAGTATATTTAAAGGTATTTATATCTGCCTAATGGCAGCAATACACTAGTACTTTTTCCCCCTCTGTCATTCCTCAGAAGAAATACAGAACAGACATTTCACTTCATATCTACTACTAATGCTTTCCAATGTTCTCATCTTAATTTGAGGTGAGCAGAAAGCTTTAAAGGGGCTGCCACTTTCCATGACAAATGTTAGGTATTATAATTTAAGAGACTGTTATAATTACAAAACCATCACAATCAAATCCAATCATCCAGTGACGAGGGTTCATCTTCATTTATCTTTGATGGTAATGGATGAGCTATTCATCTTTTCTAAAAACCCAAACAAAAGCAAACAAAGCAGAAAGCTTTGTGAGGACAGACATCAAAGCATGAGTCCTCATTAGACAAGTTGTGCCTTTGAACGGCAAGCTCTCCTAAGTGTAAAATACCAGATGGATCTCTCTGAAAGCTCTATGTTTCTCCCACTGGGGTTCCTGTAATTATGAACACGTTAGCTGAAAATATACTTTTTTTTTTTCAGGCTTTAAACATGCTGTATTGATGTGTCTGGAGCCTGGGACAAACAGAGCCGTGCTGTGAATGCATGCATTTACTATCACTGACCAGGACAATCAATACCACCAGTTGGCAATTTGATGCTGACAACCACTACAGTGTCAAAGTGCAGCCATATATTTTGTGTTTCACTGTCTATTGGTTCACTTAAGTGGTTCAGCAATTGTACTGAATTAGATTTTACAGTGATTAAATGAGATAACATTATTGTTAAGTGGGTGTATGTGTTTATCGAGACGGGTTTTAAATTAAACTGTGTACTGTATAGTTTAAGGGTCATCTCACATAGGCAACATTACATCATAATTCAATAGGTCATACATAACATCTCATTTTATTGGTCCTTACATAACTGCTTTACAGTGTAAATGGATCTAAAAGTTTCACTTTTTGTCAGTCAATAATGCTGAGGTGAAAAAGGAATAAAACATAAAAGAGATTCTCATCTGTCAAACAGAAAACAGTGCCTTATCCTTTTAAACAAAGACAATGTGAGACCTGTTGCTGGTGGAAAACGATAGGAAAGACGGTAGAGACTGAAGCAAAAGGGTCACAAGCCAGTTCTCAAATCTAGACTGGCTGCAATAAGGACCTTCAGTCTCCATACCCACTCACTGAGCTGAGCCACAGAGAAGCCTTCCCTTTATTTCCATTTCCCAGGTTTTACAATGCTTAAGGTCAGGAGACAGCAATAGATGAGAATGTGCTGAAAGAGGACATGCAGCTAGTTGGAGTTACAGGTGAAGATGCAGAAGACATAGTAAGACGGTAACAGTTGATCCATTGTGGTGACACCTAAAGAGAGAAGCCAAAACACGAATCTGTCTCAATTCTCCGCTCCAGACTGGATGATGGCATCCTTTAAATTAAGGGAAAGCCTTATTGATGCCACTCATTATACTTTGCACACATTTGCCCAAAATTAAATCTACGTTTTATATCGTTCTTTAAATATTTAAAGAAATATTTAGCTCAAACAAAACTAAAATGTAACTGATATTACGCAAAATGATGACAAGGAAAGCTCTGATTTATAATGGGATATATTGTGTGTTGGTGGATGGAGCTAATGAAGCCCCCAGATGTGAATGTACATGGACAAAAAATAAATCTCTAAAGCTTGTTTTATCTTGAGAAAGCATGGAGGGTATGTGCTTTTGTGATAAAAACATGAAGTCAAGTGCTCATTTACTGGAACAAAACAAATTCACAGAGCACACACACAGATACAGTAATTCATGCTCACAATCAAGTCAGCAGAAACATTCATTCAGAAACATTCATTCAGATTAGGACCATGTCTTGTTCAATATCAATGTCTTTTTTTAAATGCTATTTTATTTTATTTTTATTTTTTTCTGTAGCACATCTCACTAAACAAACAAGAGACTGGACTCAACTCGTTCCACACCAAAGGGAGGTCTCGCTTCTTCCTGTCGGTGCAATTGCCTTAGCTCAATGATTTATAAAAAAGCAGAACAATCTGTGCACAGATGGGGCATAGATATAAATATTCTGAACAGTCGGAAAGAAACCCCTGCTCCTAGCTTCAGTTGATCCGTAACAAAATGCATGAATAGGACTACAGCTGTGATGGAATATGGTACCAAAATGCCTCCAATTAAATTAGAAAAAAAAAGAAAAGAAAAAAAATGTACAGATGTACTTGTACTTTGAGCTTGTCTTTCTTAGTCACTTCTATCACAGTTTTTGCAAGCTGTCTTTTATTCAAACTGAATTGTTTTACAAATCTATAGAGATATTCAGCCACAAGAATCAGCCATGTATGATGTTATTCTGTAACACTGTAGGCAATGTAATCGTATGTGTCGCAACCTAAGGACACACACGTTTTTTTACAGACAACACCTGATCCAGCTGGCAGACAGCCAAGTTAATACATCAGTACACTTTTTTCTTCTGAGGTTTCCCAAGAGAATTGGAGACAATTTTCTGTGATTAAAAAAAAAGAAAGAAGGGGAAAAAAAACCTTCGAAAGAAAAATCTCATCAAACTTAAATCAGAGAGAAAGACTTTTACTTGATGGTGTTATCAGGATACAATCACCTTATGGATTCAGCCTGCATTTAATCTGTACCCACAGGTGTCTTTATATTAACAAAGCAGAAGCTGTTGGAAAATGGGTTTAGTACCAGAAGCTTTCTGTTTTACATTTGTTTTGCAGTCTGATTAGTCAGGGAGGCATTAGCCAGTCACTCTTGAGCAGACTGTGAGAGGATGAATGTAAACAGTCATGGTGAACAAAAGCAGCAGAACATGTTTGGAAAAAGACCTTGTTAAAATGCATCTGCTGTTTAAAAACAACAGGCGTACATGACAGGGAGTCTGTTATTTAGAATGCAATTTACCTCTAACCCTGGCTAAGCTCCGACAACCGATGAGAGGATGCCAGACACAACTGCTCAGGCAGCACAAGAAATATCCATGTAAGTCTGATTTTCATGAGACTTTTGGAATCAAAACAATGATTTGATTCCAAATCGTTTTACATCAACATTAATATTGCGGAGCAATAAGAGCTATTTGAAAAGTAATATGTGGCAATGACAGTAAAGTACATCAGTTTATTCTAAATGGAGGAAAAATATTTGTTCAATACTTAATATAAGATATGATAACACAATAGAGCTCTGTGTGTTTTATTTAATTTTATTGTTTACGTTATCTTTGCTGGATCCCAAGTGCAACATCCTGCATTAGGTTATACTGTTTTGAGGCTCTGGTAATAGATAGTTGTTTTGAAAATAATAGCAGTGTAGAGTTGAGTCAGTGAGGACCCTTATTTAAGGATGAAGGAATGTTGTACATGCTGGTTATAGTGCGTTTCTCTCTGCAAATGGATTGTTCCAGACATTGTTCTGAAAAACTGCGGACATTGATTAAAAAGGTGATTGGAGTGGAGTAAACAAATAATGAAGTGCAGAAAATGAGGCTGCTCAGTTAATGGATGGATGAACAGCCAAAATAGCAAAGCCACTGATGAGCTCCAGTTTGATCAAAGATCTAAAGTTATAAGTATGTGAAGCCAAGATATCAACAAGCAGCCCCCACAAAGCCCCATTGTTGAAAAAAACAAAACAAAACACAATGTGCTAAAGAGGTTATAATGTGTCAACGAGCAAACTAACTGGCCTAAAGAGCAATGGAGCAATATTTATGAACTGATGAGAGCCAGATTATTCTTTTAAGGTTCAGGGACCAGAGACAGATTGTAAGGTGACCTGATGAACATGGTAACTCATGAAAAGAACGAGTGAAGCTTCAATGACAAACACAAAAAGAAAGAAAACTTATAAAATTGTCACACTGAATATGCTGCTACTTACAGCTCAAACACTAAACTTCAGCACTTGCATTGCAATGAGCTTAAAAGATGACTTAACAAGCTACATATTAATGTTCCAATTCACTCCACAGGGTGGCGCCATTAAAATACCAGTACAGCAGCTGCACACAAAAGCACTTAAAAGTCTCACAATTATGTCACTCTGACTTCTAAACAGCTTATTTACTTACAGCTACTGAATTTTTTTTTGTTTGTTTAAGCCTTAAGTAAGGCTTAAGACACAATGATGAGTGAGGACTGCTTACATCTGTCCACCATTACATCGTTATGAACTCAGCCATTCTTGCAACCAAGCAGCAACCATCAGACTTCCAGGTTGTAGCCCAACAAGGAAATGCATTTTGTTGCAGTTCCTCCAGTAACCATTAGGTCCTGGCTCCAAACGGAGCAAATCCCCTTTGACTCCCATGTTAAAATGGCCTAACTTTGCAACAGAATTAAAGATATTTACAGCCTTGTACAAAAATTGGTTTTGTTCTCTGAATTATTTTGTACCACATCAGATAAATTTATATTAAGTGATAAAACTCATCAATCACATGCATGGATTCATTTGAAGACCTCAAAAGAGAGCGAGCCATTGGTTCTGTTGTTGGCTTTCACAGCTTTGTCCTGCCTCTTTGCAACATGGCGCCGTGCAGTTCCAGTAAAAATGGGTTTAAAAGCTCTCCGCTGAAACCAGTGGGCGGGGTTTGTCCATAGTCATATACAGTATTGCAACCCTCACAGAATTCCACTAACGTTTTGTGTGCTTTTTTTATCTTTTTTTTCTCCTCTATTTTAGATATTTAAAACAATGAATTAGGTGAAACTCAGTAAAATAAAGGATTGTAAAACTTGGTTGATGGTTTACTCTCTTGCAAGAGTCTAAAGTCTAAAGTCTGAACCACTGCTCCCCTCCAATTAGTGATGCACATTTCTCAATAAAAGACTAATAAATAAATAAATAAAAGAATTTTAGCATAGGCAGCCATTACTGAAGTGAATCTCTTCCAGCGGTGGTTCAAGAATCCATGTTTTGTTTTGTTTTTTATTGTAAAATAAACATTTATATTTGAGTACTGAACCAAATCATGTTCATGCATGAACAAGAAGTCAAGCTCTGCCACCACACATTTGTAAATATGTTCATTTCGAAGCGTTGATCTACTGTTCCTTTATTTGGGGAAAAGTTAACAACAGGTGTGTTTCCACTAATGGAGGTTCAGGGTAGTTTTTCAGGGCCAGATTAATGATGTTTGTCTCCATCAGTAACAGCCCTGCAAAACAGTTCTTCGGGAACCTCTGCTCGGTTGAAAAATGTTCCTGTGTTCAGATAGGTACTCAGCCCTCTGGAACTTCTCAGTGGAGGGGGTGGTAGGGTGGACTCTCTTATTGGGGTACAATGTGGGCAGGAGATGACATCATTCACCTGTCTAATGTCCAGTTCGTGTACAATTCGTCTTTTCTTATTCAGTACCACCATTATACATTATACAAACAACCAACATAAATGCTACAAACATCTTTAGCTCCTCCAGTATTTTAAATTTTAGTTTGTTGTTTGTGTTTCATCTTTTATTTCTTCGTTTTTGCTGGCATAGTCCTTTCGTTTCTTTTTCTTTTTTGTGACAGTTGACAAAGAGCAAAAGCGGTGAACTACCCATCACCCAAAAGGAAAAGGGGCCAAATCTGCACGAGTGACAGAAAAACCAGCCCCAGGTGCCAAAAATGTTATGCACATATTTGCAAAATGTGTAGCATCGTAATCTGTTACTCTTGCAAATGAGGATGGACAGACAACCAGACAGACAGTTTTTGATTTTATGATGAAGTTGCATACACACACACAGTAACTCTATACTACTACTAATACTACTAATAACAATAATAATAATAATAATAATATTTTTTTATTTATAAGCACTTTTCTAAATATTCAAAGGCAATTCACAGTAAAAGAATGTAATTATTTTAATGTTGAATGTAATGTAATTCTAATTCTGTTATTTTTCTAAAGAAGTTGATAATAGTTTTGAGGACATTTTTAAACAAATGTGCTTCCCAAATTACATTTGTTTGCATGTACAAGTCAGTGGTTACCAATAACTTCTGCTTATTTTATTCAAAACATGCTTTATCCATCCATCCATTATCTCCCACTTATGTGGTGTCAGGTCATCCCGATCCACAGCCACCTCTTCCAGCTCTTCTGTGGGAATACTGTGGGAATACTGAGACACCTCAACTGGCTCCTCTCCATGTGGAGGAGCAACAACCCGTCGCTGAGTTCCTCCCGGATGACTGAACTTCTCACTTATGTTGAGAGTCCAGCCACCCTAAGGAGGAAACCCATTTCAGCCGCATGTATCCACAATTTCATTCTTCCGGTCACTACCCACAGTCCATGACCATAGGTGAGGGTAGGAACAAAGAGTGACCATTAAACAGAGAGTCTCGCCTTTTGGCTGAACTCCTGCTTCACCACAACAGACTGGTACAGAAGCTGCATTAGTGCTGATACCACAACAATCCACCCGTCAATCTCCTGCTCCATTCATCTGTGCCTAGAAATTATGTCCATAAAGGTTATGAACACAATCAATGACAAAGGGCAGCCCTATAATACTACTACTAGTGAAGTCCAACTCTCACTGGAAAAGAATCTGACTTACAACCAGCAGTGAGGACCTGACTCTCACTCTGTTTGTACAGGGACCAGGTAGCCCGTAACAACGGACCCTGTACTCCATACTCTTGGAGCACCCCCCACAGAACACCCCAAGGGACATGATCAAATGCCTTCTCCAAGTCCATGAAACACATGCAGACTGATTGGGCAAATTCCCATACCTCTTTGAGGACCCTGGTGAGGATACAGAGCTGGTCCAGCTCCAGGATGGAATTCACATTATTCCTACTGATTCCGAGGTTCAACCATTAACCAGACTCTCTTCTCCAGCACCTCTACATACCCTTACCAGGGAGGCTGAGGACTGTGATTCTCCTGTGTGATTCCCCTATAACTGGAACACATTCTCCATTCCCCCTTCTTAAAAAGGGGAACCACCATCCCGGTCTGCCAATCCAAAGGTACCTCCCCCGGAGTCCACACAATGTTGCAGAGACGTGTCAACCAGGACAGCCTTACAACATCCAAAGCCTTAAGGAACTCAGGGCAGATCTCATACACCCCTGGAGCCCTGCCACCATGCAGCTTCTTCACTACCTCAATGACCTCAGCCCCAGTAATGGATGACCCCCCACCCCAGAGTCCCCAGACTCAGCTTCCTCCATCGAAGATGTGTTGGTGGGATTGAGAAGATCCTCAACATATTCTTTCTACTGCCCGACAACATCCCCAGTTGAGGTCAACAGCACACCAACCTCACTATACACAGTGTTGGTGGAGCACTGCTTTCCCCTCCTGATGTGCCTGATGGTTTACCAGAATCTTCTTCTAGCCAAATGAAAGTCATTCTCCATGGCCTTTCCAAACTCTTCCTAGTGCACTTGGCCTGTCAGTACCTGTCTGCTGCCTCCAGAGTCCGACAGGCTAACCAAGCCTTGTAACTCCTTCTTCAGCCTGACGGCCTCCCTCACCCGAAGTGTCCACCACCAGGTTTGGGGATTGCCGCCACGACAGGCACCAACGACTTTGTGTCCACAGCTGCTTGAATAGCGGTTCAGATCATGGCCTATTCCGACTTAATGTCCCCCACTTCCCTCGGGATGTGGTTAAAGCTCTGCTGGAGGTGGGAGTTACAAATCTGTCTGACAGGTTCCTCTGCCAGATGTTCCCAGCAGACCTTTTATTCTACCTGGTCTGACTGGGATTTTCCCCTGCCACCTGATCCAACTCACCACTAGGTAGTGATAAGTTGACAGCTCAGCTCCTCTCTTCACCTCCGTATCTGTGTCCTGAACACATCCCGATCCTCACACACAGATCCTGAGATCACCTCTCGGGTTCAGATCAGAGAGGCTGTTCCTCCCAATCACACCCTTCCAGTGACAGTGTGGCACTGTCACTACTCACATGGGCGTTGAAGTCTCCCAGCATAAGAAGGGAGTCTCCGTTAGGGGTACCTTCCAGCACACCCATCAGGGACCTGAAGAAGGCTGGGTACTTTGAACTACTGTTCGGTGAATAAGGACAAACAACAGTCAGAACCTGTTCCCCAGTCCAGAGGTGCAGGGAAGCTACTCGCCCATCCACCGAGGAAAATTCCAACAGACATGCCCCGAGCCAGGAGACTATAAGTAAGCCCACTCCTGCTCAGCACCATTCACCATGGGCAACTCGAAAGTGGAACAAGGCCAAACCCCTCTCAAGGAGATTGGATCCAGTACCCAAACTGCGTGTTGAGGTGAGCCCAAATATATATAGCCAGTACCTCTCAACCTCACACACAAGCTCAGGCTCCTTCCCCACCAGAGAGGTGACATACAATGTCCCAAAAACTAGAGTCAACAACCGGACCACTGCCCGTCCCACATTGCACCCAACTCCCATGGCCTCTCCTGTGGGTGGTGGGCCTACAGGAGAGATTTATTATTCATAAATTAATCATTATGAAGAGTACATGAAGTATAAAATAAGTTTAAAATATGTGGTAATGAGCTGGAATGAAGTTGGCTAAAAATATGTAACACAGAATGGTGTGATCATTTTACACTCCATGCTTTGTAAACACTCAAACTAGACGGGTCGGTTTGACCTGGGGGAACAACAGGTGTGACTGTTTGCTTCCATTAAAAAAAAAAATTAAATGATTTGAAAAAAATATCCTGACTAAACTTTGACACGTACCTGTCTGTGTCTATTTGTGTGCCTCTGATCATAGCCATAGTGAAAATAATTCAGAATTTCAGCTTTGTTTGTCTCAGATATGTACAATGTATGTAAAATGGGTATATCATACCCTTATATTACAAAAGAAAAGTGTAAGAAAACCAAGAAATGCAGAGGAATAGTGGAAACGTAGTCCAATGGTTGTGGACTGGAATACCTGTTCAGAGGTGACAGAAGTTGGACGGCTCCATGAACACATATGTGAAGCAGTTCTCAGGAACAGCAACTAAATATTTGTTCAGTGAATCACAGAAAGGATTCACCTTCAAGCATTTCTCAGTTTATACAGTAAGTGTGTAGTAAGTGGAAAGAAAAATGCAGAAACGCCTGTTTTTGTTTTTTTTATAGCCTGATATTAATATTTCACATTCTGTGAAATAAATAATAAACAGCAACAACAGACAAATAACAACAAACAGTAACACATTTAAAAAGTATTCTTCATGTTTTGACTTGTAATAGAATGTGCAGTGTTCCTGATGCATGCATTAGAAGGATCTCAAGCTCATTTTTTTTAACACTGCTTTTATTTTGAATACAATTCATCACTAAAATGTCAGGTATACATCTTTGCTAGAACACATAACATGAATTTGCATCAAACATTCATTGTAAAGAACTAGGTGGTGATTTTATACACAGAATTACAATTATTCATCCAGGCCGAGTAGCTTTCAGGTCTTAGACCGTCACGGAGGTGAAAACATTGACACCTTTGGAGCTTTGATTTGTATGTCATGCTGCTACAGCTGCCATTTTGTCAGCATGATGTGATCTGAGCAAAGTTTCCCTGACAAATAAAGCCTAATTAGCAAATAACTCAGAATTTTCCAGCAGCCGACATATGCATCTGTTGTTGACCTTGCACAGAGTAAAGATCCTCAAGAGAATTCATTTGCTTTTTCTTCTAACAAGCAGTCAGGCAGACTTGCCCTGCTGCTCCTCTGAGGATACTGCCATGAAAAACAGACTATACATCCTCTCACATGGTACAGAACACAGAAAGTCATGAGAGAATAGCAATGCTGTACCATTGCTTTGAGTATGAACACAAGCAAATGCATTAGTAGAATAACACTTAAAAATCACTCTAAGCTGTAAAGCTTTTTGGTCATTATTAAACAAAACGTTACATGATAACATGAATTAAATGCTGGTGAATCCAGAAAATTCACAAAGCCAAATACATGATATAATCATGAGCATTAACGTAAACAATGTCACCATAAATCCACATGAGGGCAGCAGATAGGTTTTGCTCATTTGACAGTGCTTGCACCTCTGGCACAAAAGTGAGGTGTTTTTGGCCAGCTTGTTTCAATCATGAGGGCGATCAACAGCTGGACTGCATCAGACACTGCACTGATTAATTGAAAATGACAGCTAAAACTGGAGTAACGCTCTGTTTCTTAACCCTTTCATGAGGCTCGCTGACCCAGCAACCCGTGTGTGGATTATTGATGTTTAAACTGAAAATGACTATTTCACTGTAACCTCGTGAGTCCAGCATCACAGCGGTGTACAAGTCTTGAGGTTAAGTCATCCATCAAGGCCCTAATTTCCAGAATGAACATGTTAAAATACACACACTCAACAGTTAGGGCCTGTCTGAACATTACTCAAGCTCATCAAGTACAATTACATTCAGTACCACTGGGATATTATGCCATAGAGAAAAAACAAATATTTGTCCATAAATCTTCTAAAGTACAACTTTTTCAGAACATAATTCCTAACACAGCTGCACTAGAGTACAGACTGAATTAAGTGGAACAAAGCTGATACATCTGGTGTCCAGAATGTATTTGGGATGAAAACTGAACAGCTTGCACACTGACTTTTCATACAAGTAGGATTATTATAGATGATGTATGAGATTTGCTGGAGTGAGAATGAAAGACTATATTATATTGAATTATCTGTGAAGAGTTTTTAGTCTTTGCTGTCTGTTTATGGAAGTAAAGCCCTTGGATGAAGTAAAAAAAAAAAAAAAAGAGTCAAAACCTAACGTAGTAATTTCCTCCAAAACAGCTTTGTTCGTTTGTTTTGGGTTTTTTTGAATTCTTAATTAGGTCTTTTGCTTATGAAATGTCACAATCTACAAAAAATACATCAAAAAAGCGTTGTCAGTATAAATACTATGGACCATCACAGATCCATCACTTTAGAGATCTTAATGAGGATCATTTCAGGCAATTCACAAATAAAATATGTATTTCACTACTAGAACCTGTCAGTGTGCAACACCAGTGTGGAGAGAAAATGATTCAGAGAGGCATGCAGAAAAAAAAAAAATCTCAGTTTAATGCATGAAAGGGAGCTACCACATTACTGGGAAAAGTCCCTAACAGACAAAATTTAAGAGAAAAATGGAATCCAGAACCAGACATGCTCTAAACACATCCTAAAAACAACAAACAAAAGAACATCTGATTATGGGAAAGTTGCCACCTTGTCACAAATGGCATAAAAGTCAATATAGCACTTGTTTTATCGAAAAAGAGGGTCAACAATGCTATATTATCTAAGATGACATTTGGTGAAGACTAAGGAGGAATCAAACAGCGGTTCAACCCTATTTATTGTTTTTCTACATATAGGACATACAACAGGGTGACTTGGCACTGACCACAGATCAGCAGGTATCAGTTAATCTCTTATGAATGATATTCACTAAATATCAGACAGTCTGAATTAAAGTAGAATTGCTGAGACAAACAAGCATCCTACCCTGTTACATAAGATATTGCTCACAGTCTCAGACATTCAAGATGCATTTCAGCCAGTTAATACCAGACATATGTTTACTGGTAACAGATAGAAAGATAATTACAGAGAGCCTCCAAAATGTCAGAACAGAAGGGACTGATCCAGTAACAGGGAAAGGGTGCAATTTTCAGAAATCTGTTCTACATTAGCTTTATCCATTGTTGCTGCTGACAAAATTGTCTTCTTTTCTTATGTTAGGGGATCCTTGACAATAAAAGAGATAAAAGAATATATTCAAGGATACTTTGCTGGGGAGAGGGAGGAGGGGTCCTCAATACCATGGGCAACAGTATAATGAAAGCAACCCACAATATTTGCTAAAACCTCTCCAGCTCTTCAACAAGAGTCCATCCTGAACCATATTTTATTTCAAGCAGAGGCAGGACTGTGCTTTCTGATTTCCTTTTAACTCCCTTTCAGTGCTTTTCTTATGTGGAGGTAGATGTGAAATAATTTATATAAAGGTATGGTGTTATAATAATCTTCATAACCAGACAGAGAAATATACATAATCAGGTTCCAGGCTCCAGCCTCAGGGGAGACGAGATGTCTCTACAGCTACAACGCTGTGTCATGCGTCAATTAGATACTTTGGGACTGTTCCAGAACCTCCTGTAATCTTGAGCTTCATGCTTAAATGAGTCATCTCATATTATCTCGATGGGCATTGGTGTCATCTGTAACTTGCTGTACAGACCAACTGTATGACCCCTATTTGTGTGAAATGGAGGTAAAGTTCACTCAAATTAGTGCCACATCTTTCTTTACAGTCCTTCTTAGACATACAGCATATAGTCATAAAGGCATTGCTAAATATATAAGCATGAAGAATAGAATTTTCTTCCACAATGCTATGTAAGGTTTCATCAAATCACATTATCAACACAATTAGCACAATGCTTTATATTTTCCGCTTTGACCAGATTTATGATAAATATGAATTGTGGCTTTTTTCCCCTCATCAAATCAGAAAAGTCTTCAAATACTGTAATATTTTATTTTATTTTATTTATTGTTTGTCTGTTGTCATGGTCAAAGACATTTCAAACTGAAAATAGAGGGAAAAAAGTATACAACTGAACGAGTGATAAAACTTTATAATAAAGATGTTTTGTCCATGTTAATAAATAAAATAATGCATTAGAAGTAGAAGTGAAACAGAATAATCAGATAAAAGCTCCCTCGCAGCAGATGAGTTTTCCCTGCGGAGCAAGTGGGGCTGTTGTTGACACACCCGTGCAGTAGGGGGCAGAGTCTAGACTGGTGGGGCAGGGTGGTGCACCAACTTTTTAAGGAAGGGGTGAGGAGGGTGTGTTCCAGCTATAGGGAAATCACACTCCTCAGCCTCCCTGATAAGGTCAGGGGTGCAGGAGAAGAGAGTCCATTTAATAGCCAAAGCTCAGATTCAGGAGGAACTATGTGGGCTCCATCCTTGCTGTGGAACACTGGACCATTTCTATACTTTAGCTAAACTCGTAAAGGAGGTGTTCGCCCCAGCTGGTCTGTATGTGCTTCATGGAGCGCATTTATCTGTGTCCCTTAAGGTATTGTGTGGGCGTGCTCCAGCAGTTTAGAAGAAGGCTTAGAAGTGGCTGAAATGAGCTTCATTGGCAGCGTGGCGAGATTCTCTCTCCGAGTTAGGGTGAGAAGTTCAGTCATCCAGAGAGACTTCTTGTCACTGGTCCGCCACATTGGATGGGGCAAGCTGATGTGGTTCAGGCATCTGGTTAGGAAACCACCTGGATCTATAACTGGAAAGCTGTTTAGGACATGTCTAACCATGGGGCCCCAAGGCAAACCCATGACATGCTTGAGCGATTACATATCTCAGCTGTCCCAGTAAAGACTTGATATCCTCTGGGAACAACTGGAGATGGTGACTGGGAGATGGAGGTCTGAGCATGTCTGCTTAGACTGCTGCCACCACAACCAGAATCCAGATAATAGAGAAATGTCGCTGACTAAAGCAGTAAATTTACAACAGGGTGATGTGACAAAGTGGATTTTATCAAGAAGATGACAGAAAAACAATCAGCGAATACGATAGCAGTCTTTTCTGTTAAACTGCTGTTTCCACTGATTGCATATATCACCCTAGAGCAAAGAACTGCCCAGCAGTGGCATTGACTCAATGTCACAGGGCATCAGTGGTGGGCAATGAGCCAGCCCAGAGATATTGTGCCTTTTAATGAACAGAAAGCAGCATCAAAACCCGTTATTGTTCTTGAATGTCACTGTTCCTGACATAAATCCCACACCATTGGGATCTCACTCAAACTAATGACTTTCTGTACATCATTATGGATAATACATTCTCTCACACCCACAGAGTGACCATTTTTTTGTGGAATTGTTTGACAAAAGTAGTTAATTTTATCCACCCAATTGTAAAAGTAAAGGCAGTAACCTACCAAAAAATGCCCATTAAGTATTAAAAAAATGTGATGAGAGTATGCAGAATGCAGAAAAATTTGATGGAGACCAGTGGGTGATGAGATGGTTGCAAATTAATCTGAAATGTGTTGTATAGTTTAAGAAATGTTCATGAAGCTGTTGCCTTGTGCAGAGATTCATTCACATGACATAACAGCAACTGTATATGTAATGTAATATGTAAGCGCTAGCTGTATGTTTTTCTAACTATAACTATACCTTTTGTACCTTATAAACCTAACCATGTATATTTTTCTCGTCCTGTGTATTTTTAACTCTTAACCGTAAGTATTTGTGAGTGGGAGTAAAGAAGAAAAGTGAAAGGAGAGGGAAAAAGTTTAACTGGGCCCTTGAGCCTCGAAGCCAGCAGATTATCGACCCCACCCTCCCACCCCTGCTTCCTACTTTTAGCATTTGTGGCCAAGTCGGACGTGTCCATCATCATGTAGGAAGTTGTAAAATGTCAACACGGTGATGGACAAAGTGAGATGTAATTAGAACCGTAAAGTCAGTGTAAGTGTCAGTGTCAGTGGAAAATTATGACTGTAAAAGTAGTCATCTTACTATTTTTCTGATTTTATTGTGAAACTGGAATACTTTATGCTATAGACCAATACAGTAACAGCAATGTACATTTTTTCCAGAGCTCATGTTAGATATTATGTATATCATTGAATTTGTGGGTAGTGATTAATTTATCAATGGGTCTCACTATGCCAATCCCAAACCCGGAAAAATGGATATTGTTGTGCCAGGAAGGGCATCCAACTGATGCCCGATTCAATATGCATGGCATGATTATCCACAAAAGAAAAGGGTGGAAAATTACAAAAATAAAGACTATTAAATAAGAATTAAATACTTTTGAGACAATTTGAAGCATCAGCACATCCTCCAGACATGTGTGGTAAAAGAGCACTCATCTGTCAGCAGTTATTACTCTCTAAGCGACACAACCTCCCAACAACCACACACACTTGAAACTCTTTCTAAACAAAAACTAACAAGAGAGAATAGACCCCTCGATCATCATCTCGCAGCTGTAAACACAGATGGGCTGAAAATCATGTCACGGAACAGAAACACATGAGGCTGAGTCGGAAGTGCAACAGGCTCTAAATACATATAATTTACACGTGGCACAAATGACGTAGCATTAAAGAATAAATAAATAATTAAACCACATATTTGTAAATAAAAGAAACTGGGGAGTCGTAAATGCACATTAGGAGCAGGTATGGATTCAATAACTATTAAGTCACCAACACAGTGAAGACTAAAACAAAGATGAAAATAAAGAGAACAGAATTTTTTTTAAATTCCTCTGCTCTATAAGAAATTTAATCCATTGCAGAAATGGTCCTTTCTGTCACAGACAACACAGCCATTGTCCTCTGAGGTTAGGGAGCCTTTCCTGAAAGGCTATCTGCCTGGTGGCCCGGGGGTAGCCTGGGCCAGGCTTTGTGGAGGTCAGAGGCCATGTGCTGAGCTTGGTTTTGGTTGGTGGTGTGAGCACACATCCTCCACATCACTGCCCAGGTCAGGTGCTCAATCTGCTTGAGAAAATCCTCAAAAAGGATAAGACATAATTTACAAAGATTCTCAGTTTTTTAGTGCTTGTTAACTTGCTTCAAATGAAGCACACTACTAAATTTGATTTAGCCTCGCACTGACTTGGTTGTGTTTTTTTCTGTTAGGAATAGAGTTCACAAACTAATAGTGTATAGTGACATTCCTCATTTTCTCCATGCAGTGTTGAAGAATGAACAGGATCTTCCTTGACAGTGAATGCAGGAACACTGCTGACCAGGAAGGCTCATGCTGACGACAAACGCTGACCTCCTCTACATCATGCTCTGCAAGGTTTTAGTGGTAATCAAATCTGAATGCTTTGTAAAAAAAGAAGAATAAGCCCTTACTTCCTGCTCAGTTCCATAAAGTCAGCTGTCTTTTCAAACAGTCTGAGCTGATGCTGCTGATGGAGGCCAGATGTGGATTGCCAAAGTGCACACTCTTTCTTTTTCTGAGAAACTGAGAATTACTGTGTCGCTTTGCAAACAGGCAGATGCATCCACGGCTCTCCATGAAATACCACTCGTCACTCAGGCGGCTTTGATGTAGAATCATTGTTGGAACAAATCTTAACTCCATTTTACTATAACAGACAGGGGCTAAAATGGTGCTCGAGTTCTCAAATCCTTGTTTTCACAATATGCTATTACACTCCCACTGATTTATAGTTTACAATCAGAATAGAGTTGAGAAAAAGAAAGAAAGACAGATGCGTTCTTTATTGCCTCAAACCCCGCCACTGTAAAAATAGACTACTGTTATTCCTCGAATGTGCTTGCACACAACAAATAGTTTATCCCAGCCTCGAAAAGAAAGCACAGCATATCATTGCATGAGCAGCCTGCATCCTATTATATAGGAACACTTCTTTAGTCTCAAATTACCTTGATTACAGGTTGAAGTAATAACGTATGCTATATATGTTATATTTGACCTTCAGTCAACATCATAGTTACTGGAAAACAAAAGACTAATTAAACCCAAGACAATCCCCCCCCAAAAAAAATGCATCCCACAAGCTACTGCCAGGCTGAAAATTCCAGACCATTTTAATGCCACACTATCTGAGCTAAAAAAAAAAAAAAAAAGAAAGAAAAAGAAAGAAAATAAAAATAAAAAGAGACCATCCTTACATTTTGCTTATTGTCTGAAGAACATTCGCCGAAGAGATGAATACCACAATTTTAATTGCAAAAACCAATGGCGTGTGGAAGAAACTAAGAAGCTTCTCATTGTTTATATCAAGTCCAGGACATTTCTGAAGACGTCCAGAGTCTGTGATAAATGGCAGTACAGTCTGGTCTGGCCTGAGTGACTAAATAGGCTCATGCAGATGAATTTCACAGCACATCAGTGAGAGGCCAGGTTTCAACTCCCAAAAGCCCTATAGCATCAAAGCCGGAAGAAGCTCCAATCTGACTTGTTTCTCAAGGGTATTTGGTCACTCAGATTCTCTAAAAGCCAGAAAACCTGTGAAGTCCACAAATGACGAATTGGCTCTAATCCATCATCTAAGAAAGCCAAGCAACAGAGGTACCACCGTAAAAATATTCAGGAAACAGAGCGAAACTTTCCGAAACATGGCCATGACCATGCTTAAAAATACCTACCGTGCCATGGAAAGTTTAGGGCAATAATAGAAGCCAGACTGTAATCCTAGTGTAATATGGTAAACTGATTTTGCTTCCATATGTTCTTATTTAGATCCAGATGTGTAGAGCTGGTAGTGACACAAATGGGAACACACTGAAACCCTTATTTAAGAAAAGAAAGAAAAAGGAAAAGAAAATCTGAACCATTATCATATTTAGAGGCATGGGGAAGTAACTTCAAATCCAGTAACCTTGAGTTAAACCCACTGGACTGGACTGGGATGAGAAAGTACTTACAATTGGAAAAAAAAGAAGAAAGGAAAAAAAAGGCATGTGTGCTTTTGAACACCTGGATTAGTTTATGCTGTTTTACATCTAAGCTCAAATCTCATCTTAAACCACCAGCACTGTTCAGTATCGCACTCTATCAGTGCTCCAACACAATACATTCTGTAACTCTATCCACTGTTTGAGATTATGTCAGCTTAAAAAAAGACGAACAATTCAAATAATTTAACACCTGGCGAAATACAAGCACCAGCAATAACCCCCCTTCCTACCATCACCAAAAGAAAAGGAAATTACAATTTCTAGAAGTTAGCAAGGTGTTTTTCATCTCCTAGTGTTACAGGAAAAAAAACAACAAAAAACAAAAAAAACCTCTCATGCAGCAGGACAACTCAGGAGTTTAACAGTAAATGTGACATATTGGCCAAATTAGTAATTTTTAGTGGGAAGCACTTGGACAGTTTCCGATCTGCAAAATCAGTTTCATAGGAGCAGTGATGACATCAGCAGTCTCTGTTTAACATCTGCTGTTGCTTTTGACAAGGATGAACCCAAACAAGAAACTGACTAAAACAGTGCTTTGGGAAAATAGAACAAGATGGAAGTATTTCCTTTTTAAATATTACATCATAATTAGAATATGAGTCTTCTGCAGCCCCAGAAGAAAGCTTCAGTCAATGATGAAATTTAGTTAATGTTGAGGTCATGACTGAGTGTTATTTAACACAATTTGCTGTTGATCTTTACGATCTCATACACTTCTTGACCTTAAGTAAGAAAGAAAGAAAGAAAGAAAGAAAGAAAAGAATTCACCAAATACTCTCCAGTGATCATCTTTCAGATAAATCGCACATGTTACAGGCTGGCGGGAAGTGAGTGTGGATTTGTGGCAGCTGCAACATATTTAATCGCATGTCAAAGTAAACTTAAAATTCGTGCCATTTAGTCATGGAAGTTTTCAGATATTTTACTGGAAAAGTGAAACCTACTGAAGACAGTACGATGACAAGTCATTTGGGTTTTCCTTCTGTCTCATTCCCTGGTTTCACAGCATGTCATCTCATCATGCACTACGGAGATATCTCTTATCTCATTTCCTGAGGTCTTAGTGAAATATTTTTCCACCTGTTTACGGCACCTTGTGTTTTGGGGGTAGAGTCTGCCCCCCACTTCCTCAGGTATGCCTCTTTTGTAAGGATGTGGAGGCTGGACAGTTCTGCTCTGATCTGGGCCTGAAATGTCACAGCACCTTGCAAATCTAAATGAGTAAAATAAAAGGTGACAAAATTAATGGTCACTTCAAACTCTCAAGCATTTGCAATTATATGCTAAAAGAATATGCAAAAATAAATGCACTCGTGCATTTTTTTTATTTGTTTAACTCAGTAAGCTGTACTGATGTTGGCCCAGTGTTTGTTTGTTTTTTTCTTTAGAATCCTTTAGTGATACGTTTCATTCTGCAGACTAATATTGCTATGAAATGCATCACATTGGTAATCTGGCAGTTGTCTATTTAAGAGAGGCATGGAGAAAGAGTAATTATTGGTTAACAAATATTTGCAATGGAAAATAGCAGTGTTAGCCATAGTGCCACTATGTCTCAGGCAATGTTCTCTGAATGTGAATTACCTTTTGCAAGGACACGACTTGCACAGCTATATCTGATGTCTTACTATGGCGGGCACTAGGACCTGCAGTCTCTGCAGCCACATAGATCCAGCAAGTCTGAGAGCTTCTCACTCACTTACTGAACAATTTTCAAACAAGTGCAAGACTCAGAGAGGACTGTTTGGAATAAATAGTTCTTCCCCTGTCTGGCATCTTCTGGAACTGGACATAAACAGGGATATATTTCAGTAAACTGCAGGACACTTGCATCAGTAGGACAAGACAGATCTTTTTTCTCAGAGGTACAGGACCATTTTTCCTTCATCTGTTATGTTTGCATAGATCCTGTGTGTAACTTACTAGCCTATAAAACAGAGCAGTCCAGAATGTACCTAGAAAGTGTTTGTGTGTGTGTGTGTGTGTGTGCAATGCTTGCTGTAGTTTTCAAGTTGAAGAGTATGTGGTAAAAAGTCAAATGCAAGACATTTTTTTTGTTTTATTCCTTCTTATTATGAACAATAATTACGTGCCAAGGATTGTTTTAACAGAAATAAAGAAAAAGAAGTGTTATTTTAAGAGCTTTGGGTTCTACATGAGACCATACATGGAACTTCTGCTCAATCCCTAAGAAACTGTTGAAGCTTAGCCTTATCAGATTACAATAGCAGCGATCAGAGCAGCATTCATCTCCTTAGGCTATCTAATGTTCTCATTGCATTCCTGCAGAATATGTGTATTTGCATACATAGTATGTTGGCTTGTAAACAAGGAGCTTGCTGCTGGGTTCTCGGCTCAAATTATGTGCACCCACAGTTAGTACAAATTACTGCATTCTTGACATAAAAGCAGGTTATTAAACTCGAGAAAACTTGCTGTGCTGTTTATAAGAGAGGTAGTTGGGCAGACTCCTGAACTCTTTTACTCTCTTTTCTTCTGAACCATTTCCTGCATTGAGAGAGAAAAAAAAAAATCCTCAAACCTGTAGATGCTTCCTGGGGTTGTCTCTCCAAGTATATACAGTAGTACTTTGATGTAAGAGAGTGAGTCTGCATGTGTGCTCTGTGAATGGAGCAACTCCATTATATGTCAACTGGCATAAAAATTAAATTAAAAACAAAACAAAACAAAGGAAGGCCTCTCAGCTCTTGATCAATAGAGGCAGTGGTCAGTTTACAACGACAAAGAGAGCAATGAAATCAGATCGGACTAGTTTGTATCTAAATAGATAATTTTACTAATTAATAAAGTTCTCTGTCACTTATGAATAACAGAATTATCTAATTCTACTTAATGGTGGTTGATGAAAAGTTTCATTTATTTTTTTATTTTCAAAATATTCATCTTCATCAACGGCAGACTCATTGTCATTTGATGTTTTGGTTAACTTTACTATTATCAAGAAATTTAGCTTTTTACGTTTAAGCAAGTAATACACAACTGCAGAGTGAACCCCAAACTCATTTACTTAAAACAACCAAGCCACAATGAAAGAATCAATGACATCAATGCACCAAATGGTAGCAGCATTGTGCTAAATTGTGTCCAGTCTGCCAATGAAAGAATGAAGAAGAAGAAGTTACTGTCTCACACTTTCGGGTTGGTCTGATAGATTGACGTGGTTTGTGACAGTGTTGAGGTTCAGCCAGGTGTCAGTTGCTGTCTGTCCTCCAGTGAGAAAGTGAGCCTTGCTTTTTAAATCATCCTCACCATCACCCAGTTGGTCACTGTGCCACACTTAAAGTGCTACTTTGTCCACTTTTAAGAAGATACATTAAAAAAAACTCAGACTTTCTGTGTGAATTTATTTCAGAAGTAGTAATGTCAGTTGCTGTTGACGAGACAATAAAATGGCATGTGACTGAACTTGGAATTGTGTCGTTATCTCAATTATGTGTACACACATACATATTATGTACAATATGCAAGAGATGTTTGAAGAATTCAGATTCAATGAGGGCAGCACGGTGGTTTTGTGGTTATTATTGTGGTCTCAACTAGAAGGTATCTGGTTCAGATCCCGACGGGGGCTTTTCTATGTAGAGTCTGCTTGTGTGTTTATTTTTTTTATTCTGGTTCCCTCTCACAGTCCAAATACATCCGTGTTAGGCTGCTTCCAGTTTTCCATAGGACTTAGTGTGAGCTTGCCTGGACGGACTGGACCTGACCCGGGTTTACCTCTCTGCTTCTGGCCTGAAGAGATGTCAGATGAGCTCCAGCAGACTCCCATAAACCTAAAAAACAAGAAGCAGTTATGGATGGAAGTTAAACAAGTAATAGTTACTTTGTATAGCAATAGTTACTTTTTTTAAGGCAATCATTTTGCATGATTTTAGCATTACAGTTCAAGTCATATTTACTGAGAGTTTCAAAGTTCATAAACCGAGAAATCTAGATGTATTGCATGCAAATTTCAATTTGCTCAGCAGGTCTGTCCAGCTCCCAATCAGTTGCAGCTCATTACAAATGTCCAAAAATCTTTGGGAGCCAATCAGATCAATCTATCCTTGTAGAGTATCTCTGGGCAGGTTGAACATGTGATGTCAGAGGACAGAGGTCCATTGTCTGGATGGTAAATGAATGGGATGGCTGCAGTGGAGAAACCACGGTTGTTTGAAACAGCTTTAAAGTTAAAGTTTGGACCTGACAGTCTCTCAGGGATGATTGTGAATGAGGCCCATCTCATTTACAAATGGTAAAAGACATCTGGTAAATTTGCTAAGTAATACAATGAATGAATATATTCAAGAAGTAATCTGCACATGATGTTTATCTGTTTAACCTTAGCTGTAGCCAGCCATGTTCCACACGTTTTTTTCTGAAGTATTGGCTGAGTGTTTGAGCGTACTGCTTATTCTCAAATTCTGCTTTTAAAAAGGACAACAAACACTGGATTCCATTTGCTTTATATTTGGCATCTCTCTCCATAATTCCTCCACTCTTCCATCGACTTACTTCTGTTGCAATGACCATGTCACCTTGTTCTTTTTCTCTGGTTGTAGCACTAACCAATCAGTTTTGAACTGTTGGTGCCGCCTCCTGCGTGGGGAGGCTGCATAATTTGTTTTCTGTGTAGATGTGGGTCTGATCTATCAGGCTACTAAGTTCCAGAAAATGTGACATGAGTTAGTGCAACTTAAATAATAGTGTAGTTTTTAATGTACATGGAGAATATTTAACTTGAAGACACTTAGCTGCTTAAAATGTAATTTTTGATAATTCACATAAAATCAGGAGTAAATCTAATTTACATTATGTAGAACTGTGTACAGTTGGTAGTAATTTGAGATCAACTGTAAGTATACTATGCTAAAAAAAAAAAAAAAAAAAAAAAGCTCTTGTTAGTTAACTTAGAATTCGAATTTACTTTACTTGCTTTTTCTGAAAGTTTTTTTTTAAATCACTGTGCTTTTTTTTGAAAGTGAGGTTAACTCTTTGAATTTTACAGTATTGAACTGGTTGTCAGAGCTCAATGCTGTTTTCAATATGAACACGCAGGGTTGCTTTTTTTCTTTTTAACAAAAATAGCACAAAAGTGAAACCTTCCTGGTTCCTATTAAAATTTTTTGGGTTGTCTGTATTTAAATATTGAAAAAGCTTCACGTGGACAACAAAGCTTGCTGGAAAAAGCCATAACATTCACTTACAGAACTAAATATTTGGTAAGAAACATAATATCTGCTATGTCAGGAATGCTAAGCTTGAGATATGTTTTGATCTTAGTATGTATTTTACTACATGTTTGATGCCTGGACCACAGTTCTACTAAAGCCACATGTGTTAAATATTTCTTGTGCCTTAAATGTGAGACCTGAACACTGAAGAGTAAAGTAATGTATACCTGCAGGATGTCCTCAGAAAGATTGAAGAAACTCTGATGTGACGTTGCCAAAATTCTAAATTAACCTTAAAAAGACTTGACTGAGATGACAAGCATGAAACTCATTGCCATTACTGTCTTTCTTTCATCTCCTGGTGTCTAGCGTGAAAACGTACATCTGTGAGGCTGTGAGCATCAGCTGTAGTTTGGGTGAACAATATTTTACACACACATTCTTTAGACAGTCTGCAGAGGCTGTGTGGTCTCTCTTAAATGGAACCAGAGTGTAAAGTTTTGTGTCAAAATGAAAAACCTGTTTGTGCAAAGAAGCATTCATATGCAGAGGACAGTGTATCTACTTTCCTGAAACAGATACAAGGTGAGAAAT
>JBAMYA010000020.1:6850692-6875257 GCA_037176975.1 Arrhamphus sclerolepis
GTTAAGGAAGAAAGGTAAAGTGAGAGGAAGTCAGGCCTCAAAGAAGGAAAAATAAAATTAGGAAGATGTATCAAATGAGAAAAGGAAGAAAGTGTCTGTCGAACTACACTACAAAAAAAACAAAGTTTGCAAGAATAAGATAAAATGCACATATATCTGAGTTTTACAAAAGAACTTCCCTACATGGGGGCAGTTAAAGATGCAGTGTGAAAAACAATCTTTCCCTACAGTACCAGAATCTTAATGTTGCAGTAACTGTTGGAGGCAGAGTTGGTGTTTTTTCTTGTTTACTTCATTCATTTCTTTTAATACACATATTTGTTTGTTTGTTTTTAATTTATGGCCTGGAACACATTAAATAAATAGATAAATAAGAAAATAAAGACAACAATTTTAAAAGGCCATTTTGCACTGAGGATATCAAGTGATGTGCTATTTAAATTGTTGTTTTCTTCCATTTGTTCTGCAAACACAACTTAAGGTGTACACCAGTACTGGCTTGTATTTTCACAGTCTTTGGTTTAAAAATTCTTCAAATCCATTAAGGTCAGGTCAGGAAGACAGGCAGACCTGTCCAGTACTGGTTTCCCCGTCTACCTCAGCCACGTATCTGTAAAGTCAGCAAAATAAGGTTTTGCAGTGGTCTGTTGAAAAATGTATGGACACCTCTGGGAAAGATATCTTAAAAGCAGCGTACATATCTCTAAAATGAACGTACTTTTTGGCAGTGTTGCTATCACAGAAGTGTCAATGATGTTTTACCAACAGGACTGAGACAATACTGATACAGAACTGGCCAGCTGTCCACATGAGCCTTTTGTCCTTTAAATGAAACACAGTTCCTGTTTCTTCCGAAAAAGATCTCAATTAGAATTAATGGTGACAGAATAGGCTTCCACTATGTGATGGTTCATCTTGGATTCTTCTTAGCTCAGAGACATTGACACCATCTCTGGACAAGATTACCATATTCTTCTTACATGGACAGTGAAGATTAAAGTTCCATTCATGCATGTCACTTCTTATTGCAGTGTGGGAAAAGGTTTCCCAAAGTAATGCTTTGCCAGTTTGGTTATGTCAGCTATGAATAAATGATGGTTAATGCAGTGCCCTCTGAGGGACTGGAGATCAACGGTGCCCTTTATGCACTGAAATTGCTCCAGATTCCTTGAATCGCAGAGGGAGGAATATTCCAGTTGCTTCCAATCTTCTTCAGCATTTCAATTACTTTCTTAAACATGTGTTAAACTCCACCTTGGCTTCTAAAAGACACCACTTTCTACGGACCTGCCTTTGTAACAAATCACGATTGCAGTCATGTCTTCTGTTGACATCATCTCCACACTAGCCCCAAACAATATCTTTTGAAATGTGCAGAAAACCTTAAACTATAAAAATTATTGTTTGTTTTTTTTTCCCCCTTTTTTTTTTTTCGCTAAGAGTTGTACATGCAGTTAGGTCAGTATATAGTTAATGGCAATAGCTGATATTAACATATTATCAAAACAACTAATGTGTAGCTAGTAGTGATTTAACTATACGTTAGTAATTAGTATTTTATGACCACTACTCGCAGACAGCCACAATAGCAACCACTCCAGTTTGTAAATGAAGCAATAGACAGGCCAGAAGACGTTTAACTGCTTAGCAACAACTGAACTTACACAATAAAATACAGGAAAGCAGCTACAAACAATTCTGTGTATGGGAATGGCAGTGATTGATTGTACATTGCATCAGTCTCTAAACGGATAAAATAAAATAAATAAATAAATAAATAGCTAAAACAGGAGGCCAGATTTACTGGCAGCTGTTGTATACTTGGGCTCACCGCCAAGAAGAGTCTACATGTGGGGGAAAAAACAAAAACAAAACTAATGCCTAGCACGCTATAGGTCTGTAGGAATTGTTATATTCTCTAAAAGTAATTTTCCTAGCTCATTCCCATCAACTTTACTCTTTGCCTTTATTTCCCTGATTGTCATCACCTGTTCACCAGGTCATTTCTGATCACAATAAGTTTCTGATTGCTGCTGATTAGCTTTTATTTGCCTGCATGATCCTTTTCCTTCTGCATCATTTTGGTTTGCATCTTGGTTTCTGTGACTTTTGTTTGGATTATTCAGGTTTGGGTCATTTGTATTCCTGTGTTAGGGCTCTTCCTTTTAATGACTGATAACAAGTTAAACATTTTAATATTAATGCTGTTGACAGAAACAATCAGAAGAAGGGAAAACTAATCTGACTCGTATTTCTGTTGGAAAATACTGGAGTTCAAAGTTTCCAGAAAGAATCCTCAATGTAAAAAATGTGTCTGGCACTCTGTTTTTTCAAAGGATCTGTTTTTTATTATGACAGTAATAGACTCAACATCAACATCAGCCAAGTGTGGACACAAGAGTATGCAAAGTTCTGGCCAAATAATTTCCATAATCGAACAGTGAAATCAAAGCAGTTTTTCTGTCCAAAAACTAAAAGCCGTATCTGATCTGGAATTTGCCATTTGTACTCCAATAGTAAGATTGGCTGCAGTCCTGATAATATCAAAAATCTGCGCTGTTAGTAGGAGCACTGGGTACCACTGAGGTTCACAGGCCTTTTTCAGCCTCAGCTATTCACAAATAGACTTGGTGGCGATACAGTTCACCTCAGGTAACCAGAGTCTGCCAAGATGTAAGCACAAACTAAACCTCTGTCTCATTGTCAGATGTGTTTGTCTCTTTGACATCAAAGCAACATTCATTATATTTTTCAGAGTTCAGCAGATTCTGTTGTTTGTATGCACAGATGTAAAATATGCTTTTTAATCAGTCAAGGCTTCTAGTGACAATTCTTTGGCTTGTAAATACTGTGTTGCAAAGTTACATTATATTTTGGGGAGATCTGTGTGTACCTTACTGCATGAATATAAACTTTTCTCATGATCGCTAAACACTGGATGAAATTAAAGTATGCAGTCTTTCGTATTTGCACATTGACACAAGCTGCCTGTTGTGCACCTCGGGCAGCTCGACTCAGTTTGATTGCAGTTCGGACTGGACGGCTACGTTGGGTCTTGTTGTGAGGAGACCTCCAAACATCTGCCTTAGATCATGGCTGAATGTCAGCGAACATCATGCAGTGTATGAAATGGTTTCCTGCAAAGCTGCTTGATAAAAGAAAAACTGATAATTGACGGTGCTAGATGCAGAGACATTTTCTAGAACAGCATTTGGCAGAAATTGGAAATCCTGAGCTTCAACTGTATGTTATTATCCTCTCTAACATACTTCTTTTATCTAGATGCCAAAAGAAAAAAGAAACTAATGTATAAACAGGCCAAGACAGGTTAGCAAAGGTAGAAAATTTGCAAGCTTGTTTTTAAATGTATCTCAGTGGCGTAATGTTCACTAAGCATATATTTTATTTTAAAAAGTAAAAAGAAGCATAAACAGAACAAAACATACATTTGTTTTTATCTGTATCCATAGAGGCTTTAAAAGTTACTGGCACCTCCTTGCTCATTTTAACTAATTAAAATAAAAATTCGAGCTGACTCTTAGGTTGAAGCTCCAGTGCAAAGAAGTATTTCTTCAAAAATATTGTGGACGAGATTGTTTATGGGGGAAAGCAGATCTCAGCTGACGTCATTTGACCTCCCTAATTCAAAGATGTGCTCTTTTGTGGAGTTCAGTAATGCAGTTTTCTCCTGAACATTTTCCCCATTTAAATTAGATTTTAATGAACACCAACACTCATGTGTCAGTGATGGACAGACGTCTTAAATTACTAAAACAAATTTGCAACAGACCCTTGTTATCTTTGACTAATTGCTGTGTACTCCTTTCTGGGTGTGCTGGGTTCAGTGCTGAAGTGCTCAGTGCTCCAATTTAAATACGCAGTAGGCGGCCTGACACAAGATCTGTGTTTTGAGAGAACAACCATTTCTCCAAAAACAACACAGGGCAAATTTTTCACTTGTTTTGGGCTGGACAGTCATCAAAAGCTTTTTTGTTTTGTTTTTTTGTTCTGTTGTTGATTTTTAATAAATTCTTTTTGTTTGAAGACAGATTATAGCTAGACACAGACTGGGAGCATTTAAGCATTTATGGTAACTAGTGATCCTGTTTTTTGTGCCTTTCCTTTGCCTAACTTCATATAATTTCTAACTGTGCAGCTAAGCTACTATTTTGGACATGTACTAAACTGCTTCAGGAAGTGGTATAATGTACAGTCGTCATGGCAACAAAATTATGCCCTGTTTAGCTCTGTGTGACAGCGCAAGTTAAGAGATGTTTATTGCTGCATCTTTCTGCCTCTTCATGTGTATCCACAAAACACAACAACAGAGCTGCAGACACTGTCAATTAAGAGACTGTTCTCCATCACTTTAGGATGTGAACATACTCTAACAAGTCAGCTATAGATACGCTTACAGTTGTTATGCTGGCACTAGGAAACAGACTCAAACAGACTAATTTTCTAAGAAACAAATCCAAAACGTCAGGCAAGGTCACGCACAAGGTCAGACAAAAACTCAACGTTGGATCACTGGAGACACGAGGGAAGTATCACAGACAATCTGGCGGAGAACAAAGGGAGTGGTGATCTTAAATAAACTGGGGGGACAATTAAACACAGGTGGAACACATCAAGGAGGATGAGGTGATCACACAAACAAACACTCAGGGAGCCAAAACGGGCGTGACAAGAGTGCATTTTGGCAAGAGTTAAAAACAATGTTTAAAAGTGAAAGAATTCCTTCAGAAAAGGCAGCTATAATGCCTCATACAGGGTTAAATTACTCTGGATAGTGTGACAACACAGAACCATTGTGCAAAACAGTTGACCGTTTAATTATCAATAATATTGAAAACAGACCGAACAGGAATCCAAACAAATTGGCTTTTAAACAATGTAGCTGGTAGATAGCTTAAAATGAGTAGACTGGCTGCAGTCAGGAGACTTTTGAAGCTATGGTGGAGAAGAGGACACTGAAACTGTTATCCATCATGGATAACCCCAACCACCCTCTCCACACACACTGGACGGATAAAGAACTCCTCTAAGAGACTAAGACAGCTTTCTTGTTATACGTTATAGGAAATATTTTCTACCTCATGCTATATGTTTGTACAACACGTCTCTGTGTGACAGATAACACTTTGGACTTACTACTGTGAATGCACCCTTCACAACTCAGGTTATGTTTGGTTACTGTCGCTATTTAAATTGTACATGAATCTCAGTAAGTACATTAGTTTTATTTGTAGTTTAGTTTTTATGTAATACAGCCTAGACTGTTGATAATTTAGTCTTATTTTAATGTAGTTTAGCACTTGCATTTCATAGCCTGTATATTTGATCATTGGTTTGATACTTGTAGCATAGCTTATACATTTCATAGCTTGTACACTTGATACTTCAATCTACTATTATTTCAAAGATTCAAAGATTTTTTTTTATTGTCAGTTTCTCTACATATAAATGAGATAGGATAGGAGAATTGAAATGCTGTCTCTCTCTTACCTTTCTAAAGGCAAGAAGAAAATAAAAATATGTATAAATGAATTAAAAAAATACACTAAAAACAACAAAATAAAACAAAAACAAAAAAGGACTACAGAAACTCAGAGGAACTTATCAGGCGTACATGAAGTGCAGTGCAGATGTCCAGTAGCAGCAGGTACAACAGTCGTGTAAATGATTGTGGTGGGATGTTCACACAGTTCTTGTGTGAATGAATGTGTTACAGTCCAGAGGAAGGTGGTAGATAGTGAACAGAATTCAACATACTGACAGCCTAATGGATGAAGCTGTTTAGCAGTCTTGTGGAATGGGACCTGAGGCTCCAGTACCTTTTCCCTGAGGGCATTAAGCTAAGTGTGAAGGATGAGAGGTGTTGCCAGTGATGCTGGTATCACTAGCGGGTGAGATGGGAGTGGTAGATGTGCGTAAGGGAGAGCTGAAAGATGCCAATGATCTTGTTGGCTGTGTTCACTATGTGCTGCAGAGTCTTCCGGCAGGAGGCATTGCAGCCTCTGTACCACGCAGTGATGCAGTCAGAGAGGACACTCAATGGTGTCCCTGTAGAATGAGCACGATGGCCAGTTGGACTTGTGCACTCCTCAGTTTGCAGAGGAAGTAGAGGCGAGTTTGGGCCTTCTTGGCAAACGATGCAGTGTTGTTGGACCAGGATTAATCCTCAGTGATGTGCACCCCTAAGAATTTGATGCTGCTCCATTGTAGCACCGTTGATTGCCAAAGGGAGGGTGGTGTGAGTGACCTCTCCTGAAGTTGACAACAATCTCTTTGGTATTCTCCCTGTTCAGGAAGAGATTCCTGTCTTTGTTCCATGGCACCAGTTGGCTCACCTCATTCCTGTAGTTGGCTTCATCATTGGGGCTGTAGATTGGTACAGCAGGGGTCAGCAGGGTGAAGAGTAAAGGGCTGAGGACACACCTGTGGGGCCCCTGTGGTCAGCCTGATGGTCCCAGAGGTGTTACTGCCGACCCTCACATTCTGTGGCCTCCCTGTAAGGAAGTCCAGCACCCAGTCACAAAGAGAGGTGTTTAGTCCCAAATGTCCAAGTTTTTGTATTAGCTGCAGGAGAATGATAGTATTGCATTCTGAACTGTAATCCAAGAGCAGCATTCTCACATATTGTTCCTTAAGTCCAGGTGAGTGAGGGCTGGGTGTAGAGCATCAGCAATAGCATCCTTTGTGGACCTGTTAGGCCTATATGCAAACTGGAATGGGTCATGGGAGGGAGGATGGACTTGATGTTCTGCATGACCAGCCGCTCGAAGTACCTTATAACGATAGAAGTTAGTACTAAGGCTCGATAGGTATAGCTAGTTGGGATGGGCTTCTTTGGCACTGGTGTCATGGTTATGGCTTTGAAACACGTGGGGATGACAGCTTGGTTCAAGGATATGCTAAAGATGTCAGCGAGGACATCCTTGAGTTCCACGACTCAGTCCTTCAGAACGCAACCAGGTATGTTGTCTGGTCCAGCTGCCTCATGTGGGTTGATCTATCTGTAAGACAACCTGCACATTTAAAAATCTGTATATTTTACATTTTCTGTATATTTTACTGTATGTTGTTTTTGTTTTTTTTAAATACATACAGTAATTGCTTATACTATATGGCCTACAAGACCTGTGCATCCTCCGTGTCAAATTATTATTTTCCAGAAATTTCTTTTCAGTCAAGCTTTCATTACTAAGTGGAAATAACTAGATATTTATTATGTTACAAAAACAGTTAAATTCATCTATTGAATTGTAGGTTAAATTCTGAATGTTCAGGCTATTATGTCACTAATAACATGCCAAAACACTTTGGGTCTGAGTGTGTTATAGTCACAAAAATCAATAGACACAAACAAACAGACAAATTCACAGCGTTTTCTTTTATCTCCAATCCTACAGTAGACAACAAGGTAGAGAAACAGCTAACTGGTGCGTTTCAGGACTCCTTACTTGGCAATATTAACAGTGTGAAATTTTTGTTTCACTTAGTCTAAAAATGTGTCCTTATTTAAGAGCTTTATTACAGTCGCTTGACTGTGAAGATTTTGTACATGGGCCTCATATTGAGTGTAATGTCCAGTAGCTGCCAGAAGTAGAAGTGCATACCAGTGGGTGACCTTATGACCTAACACTGTTCCTTTCTTTTCCCAAATCTAAAAAGGACAGATGATTGCATGGTTAAGTAAGTATTCGTGAGGAGATATTATTCAAATCCTTAGAGTACAGAAACAGACCTCTCTCTTGGAACAGACAAAGCTGATTATTCACATGCAGCAGTAGTAGCAACAATCCTAATCAAAGCTGATGTGTTTTAGATGTGTGTGTAGTCTTGTACTGGCTTGTTGCATGCTTTGAGGCTTTGATGAGTACATTTGGAGACTCCAAATGAAGCAGGGTTCAAGGCCAGCCATCTTCACATTCATGATAGATGACAGTGTCCCGTCCAGTGTTAAGCTGTTTTTGTTTTGTTTTGGGTTTTTTTCTTTGTGTTTTTGACTTCCCATATTGGTCTAGAACAGGGGTAGGGAACCCTGATCCTGGAGAGCCAAGTCCTGCATGTTTTAGGTGTATCCCTGTTTCAACACTGATTCTAATTAGGACTCATCATCAGCTTGTTACCAAGGTCTGCACATGACTGCCAATGACACAGTCATGTTTATCATGGTTGTGTTGAAACAGGGATACACCTAAAACATGTAGGACTATGGCTCTCAAGGACCAGGGTTTCCTACCCCTGGTCTAGAACCACCTCATCTCAAGTTGTCTGGGTCCTGCTGTGGTGGTGCTGCCATGGTTTAGTCAAGAAACTCACTGGGCATGTGTTCATGCTCCTCTGGCCCATGGTAAGGGAGCAGGTGGGTAACCTAATCAGGGACCTCAAAATTGTAAGTTTAACTTCAGGTCTAAGGGGAAATTTAACTATTTCTCTGCAACTGAAATTGGACATGGTTCCTGAAGTTTTTTGTCTGAATTGTAGTTGTAGTAGAAATATGGACACATGCCCATGTAAGTATGACTTGGCTTTTATGAGCATTCCAGCCTCATAACATGCAATACAGTATTTCTTTTTATAAGAACTGTGAAATGTGAATTGCTGGTTTCATTGCACCAATCATCTATAAAATAAACAATCAAACAGTGACCAGACAGATGTGCCTTTTCTTCAAAGGTTATGCTTTGAAGGTCTTAGTAGCTCTGTAGTGCTGAGGGTACCATGAACTTTGCACACAATTTGCAAGTTCCTCCACATCCAAGCTGGAACTCAGTACATAAAACCAAATGCAAACTATAAGACCATGCATGCAATTAATAAATTAATATAAGCTGACATGTTAAGATTTACACTAACCTGAAAAAGAAAGAAAGAAGGCTGTCTAGCTCATTTAGCAGTGGTCCAAGTTCTCCCACAGCTTGGACCATTTGGTGCATACGTCTCCAAGAAACAGTGAACTACATTATTTATGTTGTTATCAGAGACACAGACAGACTGTCAAAGGATTGATCTTCTCTTTTAAGTATAAATGCTGACTGCTTTTGAGACTGTCCTTTCTTGCTCTGCTGGGTCCTGTAGAGACTTTTGTTCTGACTGAGGTTCTCTTTTCTTTTTTGGTGGCTGATTCTTGGAAAAAAATAAAACAAAAAGTCCCTCTTTTTTTCTCAGTCCTGGCCCTGTCATGGCTTTGGAGAATATTCTGACAGTCCTGTATGGGCTATTGCAATTTGGAGAATCTGCTTATTTTACCAATCACCTTATCAAAGTGGAAAACTTTGATAAGAAACTAGACAGAACATGTGAACAGAAACACAGAGCAAACTTTATCCAGTCTTGCATGTACATTGAAAATGAAGGTAGAATACCGTTAATGATTTGAAACCATGCAACAAACCCTTACATTTGCTTGGCCTATCGGTAAAGGTAATGGAGTATTTTATCAGACATCTGATCTAACATGTTTGCAAATGGTACATCTGTTTCAGGGAGTCAGCATCCTAGCATGCTAAGTTTTGGGATGCTGGGAGACACAATCAGAACACAGTTTATCTACGCCTATTTGTCTGAAATAGTTGGGATGGGCTATAATAAACTGTATTTCTGGTTTTAAACAGGGATTTAGAGTTGGTTTTGTCAAGACTGAGAATGTTGATTATGAATTACCATTACTAAGACAAAGACATTATCAATTGAGCTCTGTTACAGTGATTAACCATGTCAATGCCAGTTAAACAAAAGAGATCCTCCTAAAGTTGTTGCAAAGAAAAAGTAATTGAAGGAGCTTTGATTTGGAAATAGTAATCAACACATCCAATCATACAGGGAAATATTATATATGTCCTTTACACACAGAGAATGAAGCATCTTATTAATAAAAAGTAATTTTAAGTCATTAATGATCAACATAGTCACTTACCATGGTAACAGAGTCTGTTATCATGAGTCTGTCATGGTAACTGAACCCACTTGCTTAAGATTAAGCTAACTCGCTCTGTGGTACAAAATTCATTTTCCCTGAGTTCAGGTTTAATGTGCTCAGAGCTCTGAGACAGGCCCTTGGAATGTGTGACAGAGTGCAAAAATAGTCATTTGTGTGACTCTCACATTGACAGCTTTTCATACAATCAACTTCCTGTTCAACCCAAAATTCTTCACAGGTGTGTGACACATACAGTATACTGTCACACTGCCCTGTTGTCTCATGCGTGGTTGGTAGGACTGAGGCAGTTCCCATTTATACCGTGGTAAAAAAGCAAGAAATTACCACGGTTACGAGATAATCCAACACCCCCTCTCCCCACCCAAATGGGCAACGTAATATTGGGTTTTTCCACCAAGTTATCTGCCATATTATTCATGAGGTTGCAGCTGGGCAGAACGCTCTAGCCAAATAAATTGTAGGAGGTGGGCCTATAGCAACTCATCTATGATCTGACCTCACATTACATGAAAACAAAGTAAAGAATAAAAAAAGTAGTACTGGTGCTGGAAATCCCGACTTCCGAGTACAAATGGAACGCACCAGTAGTGGTCACAGAGACATACGTTTCAGAGATAAAGCTTGAGAGGCAGTTTGTGAATCTGGTATGACTGCTATTATGTGTCTGAGAACAGCAGTGATGAGTCACGGGCAAACAAGCTGGCTCAAGATGGTGTTTCTGAATTTAGCTGCCACTGATAGTTACCGTTACATCAACTCAATGTAGCGGCTATCAGATGCAGCAACTATGTGGAGAGACAACCAGGTCTCCTTTATTTCAGCTCACTGGTTACTTTTCCATAGAAAATAGTTACTAGCAGTTAGCTGGTCAACACAACAAATAACACTGTTCCTGACCTGGGTATTTCAGCAGCAGTTTGATTTTTCTGGTCATGACAACACAATGAACCCTATGCATTGAGCTCCTCTATGGTCATACTGTTTTGGCTTTCTGGATTGCCTGATTGCTTGAGTTGTAGCTTGAAGTCTATGTTGCCGGTATTTAACTTTAAGCTGCACTGTTTCCCTTATTCAGTGCCACATTGTCTTTGCAGCATACACTACTCTCCAGCATTCATTCTCAGATTGATGTCTTGGTTTTGACTCCGGCTTGCTTTTGACCAAGTCTTCTCGTCTCTGTCCCAATCTTCTTTCTGTCCACGACAAGCCTTTTGTCTGCTCCCTCTGGATTCAGTTTTCCCTGCTGATCGACACTCTGCTCATCCATTACAATCCTTCTGTCTGCTCCCTCTGCATTTTGTTTGCCCCATTGATTGTCTGCCAAGTTCTGATACTGCTTCTGCACTAACCACGAGTCCAACTAGCCCCTGCACGGTGGTTACTCCTTCTTCAAAGACTCACAGGAATACAGTGTCTTTTCCAGAGAACGTACCAGCCTGCCAGTTAGCAATGTTTTCTGTTGGTTCCTGGAGCCTTCCAAAGACTGTTACCTGCTGCTTGCTGAAATATCTGCCCTTTGAGAACACCATCAATAAAGTATTTCCAAATTACTACCCGGTGTTGTGCTGCAATTCAGTCCTTAAATCCGCCCCTTGACAAAATACTAGTTATTAACACAAGGTTCACCATTAATTGTTCCCCAACTGCCCAGGGCAGTTAGACACTCGATTCAGGCAGCAACTTACCTTATGACAGCTGGCTGACGAGACAACCAACTTTTATTGATAAATATGTTTATTGGACATTTGTGTTGTTTCTGTGGGGGCTGCCATCTTGTGAATGAAAATGCGCCTTCTGCACAAGCCGATATGCATGTTTGTTTTCGCGCCACTTTGTAGGTGTCTACCCTTTGTCAGTTCAATCTTTTCAAACTCAAAATCCAAAATATATACAACCTCTTTAAAAATGTCAAAACCACATAAATTATTTGACTTTGGGGTAACAGGCGGTGGCAAATCAACTGTAGATAAAGAGACAAAAAGTGAAGAATCAAAATGCACTGTTCAGCTGTAGCTATAGGTATTTGTTAAATTTATATTAATAAATCATGCATAATTGAGAAAATATATCTAGTTTTATGTCATTTGATATAAAAAAGTATATTAAATATTTCAGCCTAATTTTATATAAAATGAACAATATCTATATTTCTTGATTAACTCTAACAAAATATTTATATTCTAATTCTGATTATTTATGAAAATTAAAAAAATATATATTTTATTTTTCATCCTGATTGGCATTTATGACTAAATTATTAATGAAAAGATCTTTATTTCAGTCCTGGTCTTTTTTCATCCTGTTTATATATATTCATATCCTGAAAAAAATAAATTACAATATTACACAAATGACAAATAATTCACATCCTTATAAAATTCACAAACATTCATTATTCCATATATTACGTGTAAAATTGTGGGCAACCATCACATTCTTTCAGGCAGGCAGATTTCACCTGTGACATAAACGTGGACACAATGTAACACTGAATTCTTTGGAAGAATAAATCGACAAAATGTGCAGGAACTCTTTTGTTTTGTTCATAAGATGTGAAAGTCAGTTAGCTGATGTTAGCCTGCCAGCTAGCTATTATTAGCATGACAAAAACTTTAATCCCTGTAGAATTAGAAAGGATGGGTGGAATGTTTATGTATTTTGCTGATTATTGATGGTCTCAAAGGCTGACTACAAGGTTGACTTAGATGTGTTGCTACAAGTTGACTTGTTGAAAATTCTGCAGATTACTAAAAAAGAAAGCTGGTAGTTCCTTCACAGCTAGAAGGTCCCGTGTTCAGTTCCTGCTGTGGGTGCAGGGGGTTTGTTTGCTGCTCTGCGTCATCAGCACCCATACCCTGGGTGGGGTTGGCGAAAGGGCCTTTCTGTGTGGAGTTTGCATGTTCTCCCCGTGTTCTCTTGGGTAGCTAATATGACCTACCCTAGTCCTGGGCTTTAAACTGCCTCCTCAGGCCCAAGAGGGTGTGGAGGACCTGGCTGGAATAACATGATCCTGACATGACACGTCCAGCTGGGGAAAGCCCTCCTATTGGGTGGAAGGCCCCACTCAGTCTTCAGGTGAAGGAGACCTGAGCTCAGGGCCCTCCCACTGTTGGCAGAGGGAGAGCAATGCCCAGGACTACAATTAGGTAGTGAGCACAGGTGAAAAAAGGGTAAAAAATTGTGGGATAAAAAAAAAAATGGATGGGCAGTATTTTTATGTATTTTGCTGAGTTATTGACTAAGATGTGCTGAGTTGGCTTGTTGAAAATTCTACAGATTACTTAAAAAAAAAAAAAAAAATTCCTTATTGGTACTAGTTTGGCAAATGGATGATTAAAAGGAGAACTGTTTCCATTTTTAAACCTACTGAGGACCAATTTTTTTTCTCATTAGAAAGAAATCAATGAAAGAAAAACAGGCAAAATTACATCATAAGCCTCTGTCAGTATGGGAAAAAATAAATAGAATATATATATGTGTGTGTGTGTGTGTGTGTGTGTGTAAAGACCCTTATTCAGTAGATGTTCATGTTATACAGAGGCTTCTCTCTCAGGACATTTATGTTTGGGGGTTTAAATTCAGCACAAAGACAGATTCAACCTGGTGAGCAGTTTTGCACGAATGACCACAGCAGAATAATGAGCAGAATGTCATTCAAAGCCATTTGGTGGCTTTCAGATAAAGTCACCTGCACCTCCCCTCTTCTTTGAGTAAGAGCCAATCCTGGTGGATCAGATTACAACAGGGACTCTGTTACTTTTACCATGTGAATGAAGGCGCTGCAATTTTTTTCAGAAGGAGACATATTGTCCCTGATCTGTAGACTGGATTGTGTGCCAACCTGGGCTGCTTGTCAGTCAACTCAGACAGTGTTCATTAACTGACTCCATTAGAGCTAATGAGTTGTAGGTTGGTCATTATGGGTGGCCTCTCCATTTAGGAGTAACAGACAACATAACTGGTTGGCTTGCTGATTTAGTTTCCAACTGTACAAGGAAGAACTGTCTTGGCACTTTTTACCTGGCAGCCTGAATAATAAATGTACATACTGTATATGCACAACATGGGAGCACTGAAAACAGAATAGTGGGAAAACAACCAATATAAATGAAATGTGAACACAGCAACAAATAATTTCAGAGAACAACAATAATGCAAATGCTAACGTCAGTAAACAACAGCAGTACACAAACAAGAAAGCATTTAGCTATGCCCCCAGTGTTTGCACACGGAGTCACACATTAGTAAATGCAGCCTATAGTTTGCTTCTCTTTATTAACTTTTGTCCAAATTTAGTTTAAAAAAGTTTGCATAATGGTGGATTGCACAGATAATGGAGTGTCTTGTTCCATCTGGCTCAACTGTATTTCCTCATTTCTTTATTTGCTCAATGAGCTGCAAACATCCTTCTCCACATTTGACCAGTGGTGCTTCCTTGAATACACCCTGAGAAGTGCTGATGCCTTTTTCAGGACGGTCCAGTCTGATTGGCCTCATCACATGTATTCTTTTACACAATCACATATCTCAGGTCTTTAAGAATTCTCTCAACCTCATGTCATGGCTTGGCTTCTTTCTACCATACACCTTACCTATACAGACACAGACAGTATGCAGACAAGTAGGTTCCTTCTTCGGTTTCATTCTTAATAATGTCCAATAAATTCAGTTAGACAGTGTTGGACTGTAAAAGCAGGTAACCTGTTTCTTAAACAGCCAGTGCTTCAGTCTGACAATCACCCATTTAATGGCATCCACAGACCACCTTTGTTCAATTGCTGAAAACTTCCTTTGCTGGTGTAGGTTCTGTACAGGAGCTCACCACAGTCATTTAGATTAACAGCCCACATATTTCTGTTTACATGTAGCTTGCATTCCTTTCATTTACAAGCATGCCATGCACTCTTGCTTCCCTGGCAATGCTTTAAAGCAGTCAACTGCAAACCTTCATTGAAATAACAAAAGAAACAAAAACCTGCTCAGTCTTGAGACACAATGGCTTTTGTTTTTTTTTGTTTTTTTTTAGTGGATCATCTTCCCTTTTGGTCAGTTTCATCTGATTCACTATGAACAATGAGTTCACTGGAAAAGGTTGAGCATAGTGTCAATGGAGAGACAAAATGTCAAAACAAACTTGATTCTGGTTGTTGACTTATCAATCTTAGATGTATCTCATCACAGTTCAAAATTAATTATGGCATTATAAGTGCAGGAAATCAAATATGATGTATGTAGCTTCAAATTCCAAATTCCATACTGACCTGGGGCCTCATTTATAAAACCTGTTACGCAATAAAACATTGCGTGAAGCAGGGTAAAATTTGCGGTCGCAACATTCCTCGCAAAAGTTGGGATCTATAAAGAATTTGCATAAAAAAGTTCCCAATTTTCCGAAACCTTTGGACCACACGTGTCATCTTGCGTAATGCTCCCGCGAGGTTTTCTAGACTGCATTGTAGTGACCTCTGATGATAACACGAAACATCACATCACCTCTGCATAGCGCACAGCTGCATATGAGACAATCCCTGTGCGATGTCACGTGACGTTCATTCTTTAACAAGTCCTTGAAAATGCATTGGACACCTTAGACACAACGTCACACAAATTACTCAATATTGTTTCAATTTCTTTCAGTTCATCAATTGTTCCTCTCTGATTTTGCAGAACAGCAATCGTCAGCATCCGTCCTCCTCCAGACGCGCATGTGCTTGGAGCGTGCTTGTATGGTCTCCATGGTTACCATTTTGACCAATAACATTGATCGGCTTGCTCATTTAAATACACATTGACATTCACGAGGTGCTTTGCATTGATCATTTATGGTTGAATGTGGGCGTGTAGAGGGCAGGACAGGAGGCGGAGCCTGGTACGCAACTGTTGACGTGCAGCTTTGATCTATAAAAGGAAATTGCTTGCTTGTGTGCGTATGTAGGGTTTTATAAATCAGAATCCTTTTTTTGCGTCCGAAAATTCTTACTTTTCGGCGCTAGTAATCTTTCATAATGGAATCTACGTAATGTTTTATAAATGAGGCCCCTGGTTTCTACTTTGCTATATATTTCTCTTTTTGGACTCATGAGT
The DNA here is from genome assembly GCA_037176975.1 of Arrhamphus sclerolepis. Lineage (NCBI taxonomy): Eukaryota > Metazoa > Chordata > Actinopteri > Beloniformes > Hemiramphidae > Arrhamphus > Arrhamphus sclerolepis. Next base: position 6,866,726 of record JBAMYA010000020.1, read on the forward strand.
ATTCAAATCTAGACAAACCTGTCAAATCTTGAGTATTCAAGAGCACTGACAGAGTTTACTGCATTAACATGAAACTACACCGCGTGTTTGTTTATTTCAATAAGCACAGTATGTGACGATGTTGTGATCTGGAAAAACATGAACGTTGTCTTCCCACATTAGCCTCACGAAGAATGTGTTAACAGTGGTTTTATGAGGTGACTAAGACACCTTCTCTGCTTGTTTCCCATCAGGGCTGAAGAGTGGAGGCAGAGGTGTGCTGCACGGAGGCCACAGCCATGGCAGGAGGCGCCAACAACACACCGAGCTCTAGTTACGTCCACTAGGAGCCTCAGAGGGGATAAGTTCGCGTGCAGACACTAAAAAGGTATAAAAACATTGGAAACATGCCGTCATGGCCTTGTGTTAACTGTTCTCCATTGCTGTCACGTTTTTGCATGTCTTCGGTGATCTTCACTTCATTTTTGGGGTTTTGAACATTTTTTGAACATTCACTGATTGTCAGGTGTCTTCAGGTCTCAACACAGCATTTGAGTTAGTTGAAGTCTGGATTTGGACTGAACTATTCCAAAACCTGGTTTGGTTGTTTGTTTGTTAAAGCCATTTTGATGTAGATTGCTGGTGTGTTTTGGATCATTGTCCTGCTGCTTGACCCTATTTTGAACAAGCTTTATGTGTGAGACAGAAGGTGACTTGCCTCGAGATTGTTTCATATGCAGAGGAGTTAATGGTTGACACGATAACTGCAATGTGCCCAGATCCTGTGGTGGCAAACAACATTGATATTCATCAAACATGATGCCGAGCATTAAGAACAAAAAAAAAAATAATAATTGCTGGGATGTTCACTCCTGGGAACACAGGTAATTGTCTTCACTGCTCCCATGTTCAAAGGCACATTCAATGTTGTGCTTATGCCTTTTCCTTTTGGCGTTCTGTTAACACAAACCTGAACGCTCAGGACTAACAAACTACCAAAATGTCTCTTCTAGAAGTCTACGCACCTCTTTCTGCTCATTTCATCAAAAGCTGATGAGCAGGGGTAAAAGGGTATGTTGTATATGTACTCTTTACCCCTAAGTAGTAAAAGATGTACTCAGTGTCGCCGACATAATTTTTTTCTCTTTTTTTATTAAATAAATAAGGGCGCAGTGTAAAAACTCATACTTTGTTTGTCTGAGGTTGCATTCACCTAATACTAAGACCTACTTGACCAAATTAGTATCTTTGATGTAAAATGATTAAAAAGAAGATTAAAAGAGGAGGTACTCACTTTTTGTACATCCTTTATAGGAATGCAACATAATTCTACTTCCTCTGAAACAAAATAATAACATTTTAATTGTATGAGAGACATATACTGGTCAAAATGTTGCCATATATGTATGTATATACACCCACATACATATATATATTTAGATGTATATATAAACATATAAGCCTAAAATTGAAAAATATTTCTGTAGATGTTCTAATCTGCTTTATTTGTTATTCTGCAGAAATGTCTAATTCTTAGACATAAACTGTATTTAACACAGCACAACAGGAAACTTGGGCATGTTAACATCTGTGATGACTGCCAGTGGACTCTGTCGGGAAGGTTTATTATACACTGTGTTTGCCTCGGGTGCCGGAGGAGTGTTGTGGATTAAAAGTGTTGGCACAACTTACCAAAGGGAAAAATCATAGCCTGTACAATGGTACATAATGTGAGCTATGATACACTCGTAAATGCTTGTGAGGTCTGTCCAATTCAGACTAGTGCCTCTCCCCACGCCTCTGCCCTCAGCTTTGCTTTCCATTGTGTGATGCAAAAATTGGACATGTCAAAAATTACTGCACTAATTTCAAAATGATCATTATAATTCTAAACAGGTGAGTTCCCGGAAGGAGAACTTTGTCTTCATTAGATTTATTACTGGAGGACACACTGGCAGGTTACTTCACAGTAGGAAGGAAACATTATTAATCCAGTAGAAAAAGGGTTGAAGGATCATTACTTTAACAGTCACTCAACGTGCAGATAAACATAAAATAGGAATAAAAACAAAAGGTTGCTGTGTTTTTAGCACCTTGACTCAACTGTAAAGCGCATAATTAAGTTTGTAATTTATTATTAATATGATTTCAGTGAACAGTTATTAATAGTTACACTTATTCCTCTGAAATATAGTATAGTGGGTTTTTTTTTGTTTTTTTTGTTTTAATTTTTAGAAGCTCATTGAGAAATTTTAGACTTAAGCGCAGTATAAAAGCTTTTAGAGGAACTCAAATGCCTCAGAACAAATGGTCTTCTTATCAAGAGCTTACTTGATTCCTTTGGATAAATTAAATATCAAAGTTTATGCATTTCTGGCAGATTTATAAATAATTAATTTTTATTGCAGTACTGCTGTATTTTTTAAAGCACTGACATATTGATCCAATCAGTCATCCTAAACTGATGTTCTTGTACTGGGTAGTTTTCTTTCCCATCAATATATGATCCACAGGAATGTTTCCTGCAGTAAAACATTTTGGCAGCAAGTAAAGACGCTCAGATACTTTCACCCCTTTTCTCTTAGGTTTAAAGAAGCCTTGGGAAAATGTAATCCATTTGTTATCATAGTTACCAAATGTTACAAGAAATCCACATGACACTGAAAGGTCCATGGTTGAGAGAACTGGTTTAAGATATGAGTGTGTAATTTAAGGTTTCAGTGTGTGCGAACGCGCTGGCTCTGCACACACACTGATGTTTTTTGGTTAAAGTTTGGGGCTTACACTTAAAGACCGTCCAACAATCAATCAGCAGTGTTTAAAAGGAGTAGCTGTTGCCTTAGAACATTTACTTTCTGGACTGCTCCTGTCATTATTGCCATGATCACTAAAATAAAAACAATGTTCCAGTTTACTCACAAAATAATGGAAATAGCAGGGCTTCTACCTTTGAACCAATGCTGAATATGTGAGGGAAAAAAAACATAAAGGAAAGAATAAATGACTGATGATTTGATTCATGGCTTGAGTTTGCTGCTGTGTCCACATGGAGTCATCCTACATAACCCCAGAGAATATCATAAGACTGGCAGGGACTGTAAGTGAGCTCCCTGTATTCTCTGTGGATGCAATTATGTCAATAATTTCACTGTTATGGTTAATTCAGATATCAAACATTAAGCCGCTTCCTGTTTACATGTATAAATTCGTTCAGGGACGTTGTTACCCTCCGAGCTTCTGCAGCAGTGCTTCATTTCAGTATCCTTCCTGCTTAATTAGAATTTGTAGAGTCAACCCTTAACCACATCAAGACACTGAGTTTTACATTCTGCTGAAAGCTATTAACACTAAGCCCTGAACTCTACTTGTTAAAGGAGGGTATTTTTCCCACCTTAAAACTGAGTTGCTTGGGAAGCAAGCAACTTGAATGGATTCACTGAACAAATTCAGCTTGAACTTGCAAAAGAGAAAACTTCTTTGAACATCAGACCTTAAAATTAACTCACTGGATGCAGGATTCCTGTACAGTGCAGAACACACAGCTCTCACATACCATTATGAGCTATTTGCATGTTATGAAAGCACTGGCATCATGCTGTAAAACATCCTTTAGAAAAAAAAAGAGGGGGGTGGATAGAGGCTTTTAGAACCTGGGTTCACATAGAAGAACTTTTATCAGGTATAAAACCAGGAAAATAAATCACAACAAAATATTTAAATCCCAGATTGTTCTCATGATGATTGCTTTATTTGATCTTTCACTATACAATAATCTCTTCCATTCATATTCTGCAGGCTTTGGTGACATTTTGTAGAAGCTTGACAGTTTTTTTTAAGAGTCTGGAAAGAGTGAGAAGGCTTGTCTTCTTCTTCTGGTTGGAAAGAGAGATAACACACATTTATTTACAACAGATCAATTCCAAGCTAGCAGAAATGCACAATGTTTTCTTTTTTGTTCCTAGACTCCAGAACAGAACCTATTCCAGAAACAAAGATAATTTGATTGGGAATGGGTTGATTGTGTTGTTGGCTTCTGCAACAAAACCAACATATTACTGTAAGATTATGTAGCAATCAGCAAGCAAAGGGGGAAAGTGAGCAACTAAAAATAGATGAGCATATCATTTTCCTCAGCGGAATAGAAAACAGAGAGGGCTTCCTGTTTTATACTTGCCCATGTTGATATGAAAACCGATACATAACCATTTCCAGACTGATGTGTAGCAACATTTGCTCCTCTAAAACCTTTGCTTATGTCTTTCCATCTAGACATGGTGCTCACATACTCCTGAATCTAGACCAGCATCTCCAAAAACATCTGCTTTTATAGGTGTGCACACTTGCAGCCAATCAGTTCATCAAGGCCTGATGATTAGCAGCACCTAAATGTAACTTAGGGGTTTTGGAAGTAGTAAGGGGGTACTTAGTGTTTTCCACACATTATTTATTTTCTTTTTTGTTTTGTTTTTTTGTTTTTTTGGTCTCTTTGGTCTAATTTTGGTAAATTAATATTAGCACAGTGGGGAGATGCTGTTGTTGATCAGATTTATCAGGCTAAGTCAGATTCCATTTCCCAAATACTGAGACCCACTACAATCAGATATTTTTTTCCATTATGTTAATGTACAAAAAAAGATTAAAAGTAGTAGATGCACCCTAACTTTTACACATGGCTGTTTTGGTTTACTTGTCATTGTACCAGGACAAGCCTTTGTGACCATGTAAATGTGCTTTTTTTCTGCTGTAACTGCAGGGTCCTGTGTTCTCATTCACAATTCCAGGTTGTGTGCCCATGTGGTCGTCCAAGCTGGTCCTGCTCCTCCTCATCAGCGCCCAGGCCGTGGTCACCGTTAGAGGGGACTCGTGCAGCGCCAAAACAGCACAGCAGACCAGCCCAAGCTCCATACCCATTGTGGACCCCAAACTCTTCACCAAGCGCCATTACCTCTCACCCAGGGTGCTCTTCAGCTCCCAGCCCCCTGATGCAGAGCCATCAGAATCAGAGGGTGCCGGCAGAAGGACCCGCAGGCGAGCAGGGCAGCCTCAGCACCGAGGGGTGTACTCTGTGTGTGAGAGTGTTAGTGTCTGGGTGGGCAACAAGACCAAAGCTACAGACATCTCAGGCAATGAAGTGACAGTTCTACCAAATGTAAACATCAACAATGTCAACAAGAGGCAGTACTTCTTTGAGACGACGTGTCACAATGCCCGATCGGGCAGCTCAGGCTGTTTAGGAATCGATGCGAGACACTGGAACTCCTACTGTACCAACTCACACACTTTTGTTCGAGCGCTGACCTCTTTCAAGAACCTGGTGGCGTGGCGGCTCATACGCATTAACGTGGCGTGTGTATGTGTGCTCAGCCGCAAGTCATGGCGACAATGAAGACTTTGACTATGCGGCACACTAACACACAGGCTCACTCTCAGTAATATAGTTTATATGCAGACACGTGAACAAGCAGACAGTTGTCTTTTTTCTACATACATAAGTTGCCACAAAAGACCTCACTCTCTGCACAAGGTAAATTATTGATATACATCAAAGTATGAGGACTGCATGTATACACACCAGACCTGGGTCAAAGCATATCTGCAGCTTCTGTTGTTTTTTTTTGTGTGTTTGTTTGTTTTTACCTGTTTGAAATAAGAGGCTCTAACTGTGTGGTTTACAACAGCATCATCTTGTGGATATTTAAATTTGCTTGTGCCACCCTGATTGTTTAGGGTATTATACTGAAGCTTTATAATGAAAAAATTCTTAAAAGGCAGTATGGGAGTTAAAATGTTCCCAGATGTGAGGAATTACAGACATTTATCAAGTTATCAAAAGTTTGATTCTTACATTTACTTAGACTTCTCTTTGTTTTTCATTTCAGACTGGAGCACATTCCAAAAAAAAAAAAAAAAAAAGTTGGGACAGTAAAGCTTTTGCCATTTTATAATGCTGCCATTACGTCTCACAACGCTTAAAGGCATTATGGCATTGAGGCTAGCAAGCGCAGCGTATCAGTTTGATTCTGTCTTACGTCATAAAGCAACACAAAGGAAGTTGCCCCCCCACACCCCCTAAAAAAAAAAGGTTTCTAAAATTGTTTTAGTGGTAGTTTCACTTACAACAAGACAAATCACAGCTACGCCACAGCCTTGGTCTAGTGTTATAATAGATTAGGACTGCATAAGATTGAGTCTAGTCTGACTCAGACTGCCAGATTCCCAAAAACAAACACACCATCATAAGTCGCTCTTCCGCATCTTTCCCATTTTTATCATTGATGTGTCTCAAGCTACAATTTTGGAAATGGTGAAATACGTCCACAACTAAAGCAGACAAGCAGACTACCAAAATTTATGAGCAAATTTACAGAAAGACAAGTAACTCAAACTCGCTTATAATAATCCGACATTGCAACCATGGCCACAGTGTTTACTGTGTGGCGTTAGCAAGACGCTAACTATAAGATGAAGCTATCTAACATATATGATCACTACAAACGCCATGCCAGAGGAAAAATAAGAAAGAAAAAAAGAGGGCTTAATCAGAAGAGGCGAAAAGAGCGCGATCAGCAAGATTCTGTAACGCCGTCACCACAGAAGTGTAAATGACCTTTGCCAAGGGTAATGATAGAACTTCATACCATCACGAAGCCTGGCTTTGTGACCCATTTCGACTTTGATCTGGACCACATGGTGCCCATGTTTTCAAAAGAGGATCTGGAATACTGATTTGTCTGACCACAGCACTTTCCATTGTGTGATGGTCCATCGCCGATGCTTCTGAGCCGAGAGACATCGACACCAACTCTGGACAATGTTAACATAATGCTCCCTTTTTACATAGTAAAGTTTTAAGTGGTATTGCTGAACGTAGCTCTGTACTGTAGTGCTTAGCAAAGGTTTTCCAAAGTAATCCCTTGCCCACAGATGGTAACCAAAGATGGTTCTTAATGCAGTGTCGTTTGTGGGATTGGAGACTGCATGTATACATCATTAGGCTTGTGCCCTTGCTCTCTACACACTGAAATTCCTCCTAATTCCCTGAATCATGTAATGATATTTTGCACTATAGAAGGATACATGAAAATCTTTTCCAATCTTCTATTTGAGAAACATTATTTTTAAACATTATACTCATTCTGTCTTTTTTTTTGTATCTCATTTGTTACAGTCGTGGACAACCTCTGCCGACCTGCTTCTTAAAGTTTCTACCCGGGCTGCTGCGTAGCCCAGTGGCATTAAGCAGGCAGCCCATGTACTGCAGTTGTTGCGAATTTAACTCCCGGCCCGTGACCCTTTGCTACATATCTTCCTCATTCTGTCTCTGCCGTTTCCAGTCTCTGCACGGTAAATAAAGGCCACTAGAGCCACACAAAACAACAACAATAACAACAGAAGACTCAACTTGAATGTGTTTCAGACCTGGAATGCAAAAATGTTTATATTAAATTAATTATTGTGGATTTATACTGTACGCAAAAAAATAAAAGTCAAAGTAAGTGGAAGAGTTATTCATTTTTTTTTATATATATATATATAGTATATATGTAAGACTCAATGAGCTTTTATCTGTCAGTATAATAAATGCAGCCAATGTTCAGCTAAAGTGCAGCAAAACAGCTCCAGACAGCTACTGGTAATTTAGACACAGAAAATGTTAATTGGGGTAACTGGTTCTGACTGATTTCCTTATTTACTGACTCCTCAGGAAAGTGTTTAGAGATACCACTGAACATACAGTATTTATTTACATATGTTTACAGTATTTTTGATAATTCTTAGTCCAGTTCCATTTTTGAATATCACAAAGATTTTTTGTATAATTTTGTTTTATACATTGTGATACAGATGTAATTCCTATTGATGTACATTAGGTTTCAAAACAAGCACCTTATAATTGACTTCAAGCCTGCAGACGCTGCACTTGTGCAGCTGCAGAAGTTTCAAACTTGTCTGGATTTAATTGATATCCATGGTTTGTTTTATAGCCAATAACCTTTTAAATACCTTTAAATGCAATTACACTATTTATGTTTCCAAGATTTAACAACACAGTGTGAGCTGATTTGGGATAATCTGCTCTAAATTATATAGAGAATTTTCCACTGTCTCCACAGCAGGTTTAATTTAGAGGTATTTAGTTGATGTTTTCTGGACACAGAAACAGGTTTTACACCAAACCACAGCTGCACTGTTAACTTCAGCTTCCGAAAACACAGCAATTCGGTTTATGAGACCATGTGACTTAGTTCCAGACAGCACAGGCTAAAACCTGTGCTGTTACCAATAAACAGCAGCTGCTCTGATGACGGAGAAACTGCCTGTAGGAGGTTTGGGATGATAACACAGACAGCTACTTGTAATATTTTTCTGCCTCACATTGTGCTGCATTAGAGCACAACCCACTCAAAGATTATTATAACCCAGAACTTTGCTGATAAAACTTGACCCAGGCCTGACATAAGCAAGATTTTTGTACAAATGTTGTTAATAATGTTATTTATTAAACGCATACAAACATGCACTGTGTCTTTTATGTTTTTTTTTTTTTTTCCT
>JBAMYA010000020.1:6877534-6896013 GCA_037176975.1 Arrhamphus sclerolepis
CTATCTATCTATCTATCTATCTATCTATCTATCTATCTATCTATCTATCTATCTATCTATCTATCTATTTATCTATCCATCTAGCTGCATTTCCTACTGTGTCCACTAGATGGCGACAATGACGCTTAGCTATTTATCCCAGTAACACTTGTGTTTAGTGCTGGTTCTTTTTTTTTCTTTTTTTCTTTTTTTTTACAAATGTAGTTCAGAAGATGATAACACAGATACTCCAAAGAACTGTCATTTTTAAATGGCTTGAAGGTGCTCAATTTCATAACTATCAACCTTTTCATCTTGAACCTGGTTTCTTTCAGACTCAGAATGCATTTTGTCACTTTGTTTGTAACTCTTGAGTTACTTTTCATAAGAAAAAAAGTGAAGAGCAAGAATAGTTTAGCTGTAATCACACTTCACCTCTGATGCCTCCTGGATGATGTGAACAATTCAAAATAGCTCCATATGGTGTTTTGCTGCACTAACTGCGCCTGATTTAGGCTACCTGTTGAGAGGTGAGATGGAAGGTGATTGTGGAGGCATGATGGGATTCTCACTCCATTAAAACCCAAGGATATGATTTCAATTTTGGGTGTGGTTACTTCTTATAAATGTAAATGAGCCAACTGATATTAGGTTAACATTGATGCGGCTCAGTGATTTTACTCTGCGTTACATGGAAATCGCTGGTTGATCTGTTCTGTCTATTAAACAAAAAAAGAAAAAAGAAAAGAAAATTCAGTAGGCAGTAATATGATTGTCTCATGATCACCAGACTTGAACCTCAAACAGTGGGGTCGCTGTTTCCCTCCCACATCAGTGCAGCAAACAAAGGCAGTACAAACATGAGAAGCCTGAACATCAGAGTGGGTGAACCCGAGCTGACCCCCCACTAGCCTGCTGACATGACACAGAAGAGCTCTGGTAACATGCCACCTTTGTTCAGTGTGTCAATTCAAAAGAATTTTCATCTATAAGAAGCAAGTGCTAAACAAAAGAAAACGCTTCTTCACATGATAAAAATGTGTGTGTGAGAGAGAGAGAGAGAGTGTGTGTGTGTTTAGGCTGATAGGATGGTCATTACTTACACGTTGTCCATCATAATTGAAATTTGGAGCAAATACAGTAAATTTTAAGAAAATGCATCTTCGGTAGTTTTGAATATACCTAGTGCCAAGATGTAACATGAAACTGTTTTTATCTACCTTTGGCCCAATCAACTTGCCACTTGCTCCCTTTCCACCTCCTCTTTTTTCAGTTATGGCATTAGAAAATGGCTGTAAACCTGTTTTTCTACAACACTGTGAAGATTGTGGAAGGGGAACAAACATGACATCACTTTCTCATTTTGTCTGAGATATTTGTGGGAAAATTCATCTAAAGTGACAGAAATTCCATTCAACCAGCCTTTATACCTGACCTGTCCCATCAGACGAATGGTGGGATACACCCTATCCATCAACGGCTTCATGGAAATTCTTGAATGTGTGTGTGTGTGTGTGTGATGTGTAAATTAAATTCCTTCCAGACATTCCTCATATATTGTGATCAAAAGGATAGGAGGTTTCTCTTTTTTTTTTTTTTGTTTTACCAAATGAGAGAAAATTATCAATTTGGTACTGCTGATGTGCTGGTTGGAAAAGCCAAAAGCAAACCAAAGAAGATGATGAGGTCACCTCAGAGCAAAAATGTTTTAATCTGCTGGTTTGTTTCCGTTTGGGGTTTCATTGCTCTCCTTTTGCTTCTGCCCAGGTTATCTCCAGGGGCTGTGTTTTCTCAAAGTGTTCAAAAACACTGGTTAACTGATTATTTCCAAAGCTGACTGGGAAATGGGGTACATTTGCCCCGTCACATTCTGAATATAATAACATTTTTGAACTAACCAAAAGTCAGAAGATAACTGTAATTTCTCAATTTCTTTCTGAATTCATGGTTGTTCATCCGAAAGGAGTAGTTCTTTTGAAGCACATCCATGAAAGATCATGGATAGCTGCATGAACATCCAAACTATGGCAATCAACCCAATACCTTCCTAACATAATGTGGTTCTCTTGTTTGATGTTATAACAGTGCCTGTTGAAGGTGAACACTTGGGGCTATATTTTCATAATAAACACTGATTTCTGTCACACCTGAAGGACAATCCAGATAAACTCCTGTCCAACCACTAAGGTACAGGTCATATTTGGTGTCAATTAAGTCCAAACTGGCACAAATAATAAAAAAAATACACCTACATTCATAAAAAAATATTCCTTTACAAATTACTTTAAATAAAACAAGAAAGAATATCTAATCTTTCGGTAAATCATTCCCTTTTAGCGTCAAAGGAGCTTTTGATTTCCCCTCCGGGGGTCCCAGGTCGTCCCTGAGCCCCCACCTCACCAGCTCCAAATGGGCGGTGCAGGACGCCGTGCAGCGTGCAGGCTGGTGCGCATGTTTCCATGCGTGTGCGTCGTAACGGGGGCAGATCTTCATCACTGCATGGGTAGATGCCCAACTGGAAGAAGAGGGGATTTGCAAAATAAGAAGGTTTTTTGTCGGACGTATCGACAAATCAGCGAGGCATCATGAGCAAAGTGCAAGGTGCCATGAAATGCGTGAAATACCTTCTCTTCGCCTTCAACTTCATCTTTTGGGTGAGTCTGCTTCACAGATGGGAACGATGGTGTGTGTGTGCGTGTGTTTTTTTTTGTTTTTTTTTTCTAAACTTAAACCGTTTTTTTAATGCACATCCTCATCATCGGTAGGCTGGTTCTTATCTTACCAGAGAAGCTGCCGACGGTTTGCTGATTGTCTGTTATCAGCGGAAGGATTCTGTTTTCAAGTGAAAAACCTGTTAGTGAGCCATTCCGCCTCCTTGTGGTGTTTATATGTTCAACATATTACATATTGCACTGTCTTTTTGGCCCTGTTAAAGATGTTCTTTCTTTCTTTTTTCTTTTCTTTTTTGTAACTTGTTTATATAGGCCTATTAGAGAAATTGTGGTCTTGCACATCGCCTCCGCGCACCTGCACTGACCACACCGACTCACTCTGACTCCACACCGCCTCTCACAATTCTCCAATCCTGAATTCTAATGATCAACCACCTTCTTTTCGTTTTTTTTTTCTTTAAGCAATTGCAATCCTTCTAAACCTCTGTTTCTAGTATAACTGATAACATGATAGCAGAGCCATCAGGCCTGGTATGATGGAATTGATCCAGTTTATTCTGCAGCATAAACCTCAGAGCTGCAGGATGCTGCTACTTTTCCAACACACATCCTCTAACATGGTTTGGTGTTGTGAGTTTCCTGCTTGGGGTCTGGCTTTGTATACAGTTAGATGTCTTTTTAAAATGTATTTCTCTTGCTTACAGTCAGAGTTAATCTGTTTTGGGAACATCAAGCAGAATTTTGTCAGCTAAGCTCACCTGCATCTCTGGCTCCTATGGAGGTGACGTCATTACCATTACCTGTCTGGGTGATGGTTTGCATAATCTGTAAAAACATTTCAGAGCTGTGGTTTTAGGTATTTAGGGCTGGTGAAGAACTTGTCACTGATTGTCCATAACTGATATATTGTGTTCAACCTGTTTGTACCAAACATAGCTATTTGACATACTTTTTTTATACTCTGATTTTCAATAGTTCTCGTAAAACCCAAAAGATATGCATAATTCAGTAATCCACATGTAGCTACAGACCAAAGAAAGTTTAAGTGTTTTGAAGTTTGAGCAGAAGTTTTCTTTTCTTTCCTTTCTTTTTTCTTTTTTGAAATCTAGGACTTCCTGCGTCCCAGCTTCAAATGTGAAACCTCATTTGTACAAAACATCAGTACCAACTTCATTTGATTATATTCTTATTTCACAGTGTAAGCTGACAAGAACCGAGTTTCACTTCGTGGTCTGATGTAAAGAGAGACACCAAGATGAAAAAGGCAAATCAGTCTGGGTTGAATCTAACAGTCATTTATGTCTCAGACTGGTTCAGCTGTCGAATGCAGACTGCTGCAGCTATGTTTTACTGTTAAAAGATACAGTATATTTGGGTTTGAGAGGCTGCATTGACTCATCTGCGCTCTGTAAGATGATCGCTTGTGTCTCCCAAACTGACAGCAGCCTCTTTGTCTGCCGGTTTTGGGGCTGAAAGCAGAGCTGTTGTGAACGGAGCCAAAGGAGCCATACAGTGCACTGTCATTTTGGGGTGCAGAGCCAACAAGCAACCAATGCCAGTGTGAGTTACATCACCCATGCGCTGTGAGGCTGGCACAGCCTGTGGCTGAAACGCACCATGGGAGATGGGCCCCCAGTTCTGATTCCAAGTGATGGCCCATGTGGGCATACGACCCACTGTTGCAAAGTAACTCGGGTTTTTCTTTTTTCAACAGCACATATGCTCAAAGTTGTTCGCCAAAGGGTGATACCATTTCCTTCTTAGGAAATAAAAAGTTTAAAAAAACTGTTAAAAGGAATGAATCAACATTTTATTTATTTATTTATTTAGCAACAAGGCTGTAGTCGGTCAAGACGTGTGGCATTAACATTCCTGGCAGGAATTCCTGGCAGGAATTTCTTTTGAAAAAGTGGAAGAAAAACAAGTGGAGAGCATCAGCAGCCACTTTACTGACAAGACAAAGACACGATTACCATCTGCAGAATCTTAATTAACTGATAATTTAGGAAGGATAAAACATATGTGGGGTCTTGAAGTGCAACTGTTTCAGGACATCCAGTGCTGCTTTAATAAAAAATAATCCATTGTCTTTAAAGTGTGTGTTATTTAAATACTGTTATTATTTGGTATGAAACTGTGATACAAATCTTGATTTTTGTCATTCATCAATCCTCAGTTGTCAGGCTTGTTGGTGCTGGCTGTGGGGTTGTGGCTCAGGTTCGACCCGGACACGGTGAATCTTCTGACAGGTGATGGTGCCCCAGACACCTTCTTCATAGGTATGTCACAGTCTTTACAGCCTCACATCTGCACAGCATGAGGCAGCACAGATTTTATTCATCTTTAGTATGTGTGTGTAATTCTCTTTTGTGGAATCTTAGAAAAAAAAAAAATCTGCTATTACAGCTAAAAATGCAGATCGGATGTGTTTTGATAACTGAAATAATGCACACGACTTCTCCTCAAGCCGTTCAGCATCTGAATCTAAAGGGAACTGCATGGAAAACTGAAATGTGGTCAATTCCTTGACAGACACACTCAAGTATAACATCTAACATCATGCTTCATTATATTATATGATCTTACATTATATGATCTGACCTGAGTTTTACAATTTTTATGGTGATATATAACAATCATTTTACAAACTTGGGGGGATCCCTGCTGTCATTTCTCACTGTGAAACCTCTCAGTGAAGCGTATGTCAATGAACAGTGAGGAATATATCTGTCATAACTTCCAGCATAAAGCACTATCCTTTTATTTTTAATCTTCAGTGACTTCCTGCTGCCAGTAACTGTGATATGCACTGATAAAGTTGGAGTTATGTACAGTAATTACTTCATTGCGAGTCTCTTGCTCTTTTCCTTAACTGATAACTGCTAACTGCTTTTACCTCCATTATCTAAATGTGTTTCATGGATAAGTTCAGCTGAGTGCAGTTCATGATGACAGCAGCTGAGGAGTGACTATCTGCTGTGTTTAATGTTGTTTATTGGTTAGCTTTGTGCTAACTGTAAATAAAAGTTAGTCATGCTCTACAAAATTGGCTTGCTGCACCCATGATACAGCAAGTGTGAACATTACCATGCCAAATAATGTTGGGAGACACTTATTGTGGTTTAACTTCAGGGGAAAGATGCAAGAATGTTTGCATCATGCAGCAGTTACATACAGCATAAACATACGCTGCCTGCAGTAGATTCACATTTTAACAGTCAATTTTTTTTTTTTTCAAACAATTTTTAGTTCAGCAGGTTTCCCAGTAGGCGCGGACATGAAGTCGCTTTTTACGATTTGTTTGTGCTCTTGCCTGATCCATCTCTCATTGGCTTTTCCACTGGTACTTTCTTGAGTCTAATAGTTGCGACTGTCACAAGGTCTCTGTGAGCTAGTTTCATCGTTGCTAATGTGAAAAAATATTGTCACAAATAGATATGCGGTTGTGACAAAAGACAAAGCTATTATAGCTGGTTGTTGATGATAGTCAAGAGCTAGACAACGTTTCCTGATAGTAATAAGAGTATACCTTCAAATGGAACTGAAACTGATATTTTAACATGATCAAAGTCTTTTGTGCTGCTTTAAGTCAATAGATTTCAAGTATCACTCTGAAACACAGTGCTTTTGTCCAATCATGGCCACATCTGGCTCCAAAAGGACCACGGCAGTGACTGGCAAATGCTGAACATAAGGTGGAAAAATTAACAAATCAACTTGTGTCAAGACTTTGTTTTTATCTACAGTCTGTCATTGCAGCTTGTGATTCCCTGTAATGAAGGCGAATTAAAAAAAAAATGGTATCATGCAGGTAGTGGGAACTAAGAAGAATGCTTAGACGTTATCAGGGAGTTTAATTTGGATTCCCAAACTCTGATGTGGTTCTTTTGTATGGAATCACATGAAGTGGTCAATGAAACATGGACAATCGATTGATCTGACTCATAATAAAAGCTCTGTTGCTTTGCTGAAATATACAACTTCATACTCAGGTTGCTTTTGAATACTGAATGAGGAGTTTCTTTTCAATACTCGGACTAAAACACAGAGCAGATTATTAAAATATACACTACACAAGACAAACAGCCTCCAGTGTTCAGCAATCGATACAATAGGCCCTCTCTTTCTTGCTCAGTGTAGGAGGAGATTATTAGAATGAAGCCTATTCTTTAACTCCCATTTAGACCATGACCTAAAATGGTGACTTCACTTCATCAGCTCCCTGTTGTCATGAAACTGGTTCCCTCTTTCAGGATATGAGTAGCAGGTTGGGTGTGTTAGGTGACAGAAGGCTTTCCTGAAGACTCCTTCTCATCATCGCTTGCAGCACAGCTAAAACGCATTAATTCCATCCAGATAAAATGCGTTGTGGCAGTTATCTGCTTATGCAAAGTAGAGGCAGACAAGTACGAGGAGGTACATCTGTCATCAAAAACACTCAAAACATGCCAAAAAACATAAACACCAACAAATAGGATAGCCGATTGATGCTCATATGGCAATTTAAGCTTCATTTTGCCTGAATGTGCTCACTGATAGCAGTGGCACCTCTCTGATTTTGAAGTTCCTATGACTTTTGCAGGTTTTCCAAATTTTGAATTCTGACTTTGACTGGGAAATGAACGTTCCATTTGAATTTGAAAGTGGAGTTCGCTAAAGGAGAAATCCTACGAGGCTGGTTTCTGCCCCCTTAAAGTCGGAGGAACTTCACCAGGCCCAACGCCAAAATCTGTGCATACAAAGTAGTAATAGTTCCTTTAATTTTGTGTTTATTAAAATCTGGGTTTGTAGCATTAAATCCTTTGCACACTTCATACCGTCTCAGTGAACAAGATGTTGTGTGTTTTTATGCACCAAACATACTGTAGCACAACATGCTTATAACTTTTCTTTTGCTAGTAACAGTTATGCCGACCATCCTGCAGTTTTTTCAACAAAAACCGGAACATGTTCAACTTGAAAGGGATGTCATTCCCAGCTCTGAGTTCCGACTTCCAATGCAAATAGAAAACAGCAGCTGACGCACAGCAATAGGCTGCTTCACGAATCTAGAGGAGCAGCCCGCCATTGATTGATCAGTTAGCCAGTATGAAACCCTTCAGCCTGTCAGTTAACAGGTTTAATATTAGTAACAGCTCATGTGTACCTACTTACTTGCATTCAGCACCATGAAAACCTCACTGAATAAGCAGGAGGGTGACTGCAGGTGACAGCTCAGCATCTTTAATGAGTTTTGGTGATGCAGCTCACGCAATTTCATTTACTACTCACATTATGAAAAGTTTTGAACCGAGCGTAAGGCCAAGTGTAAGTTGAAGATATATGTACAGGATCTGTCACAACAAAAGAAATATCATTAAATCCTCCTGAGCAGAATATTGGAGTGTCGCTGCCTAAATTCACCCCTGACAAAGAGACTAAATGCAACTGATACCACAGCAAGGTAAAGTCCCTGTGGGTGATTCACTTTCCATTCTGTCACCTCTATACTCTCCAGTGTGTAAACAGCCATTGCATGAGTATATTAGCCAGGGATGCAGAATAATAGATATTACGGATGTTTACATTTGCTAATGTGGGTTTTCTTCTGATTGATATCAACACATATTAAAATCAGTGATAAACTTATGGAAGAAAAGCAGCCAAGATCAGTTCTGTGTTGACTCCTTTGATGTACACTGAGAGATTTCTTGGCCCACTGTACTTTTGCTAATGCAGATTATTTCCTTTGAAGCTCTGGATCTCATGCTTCCAGCTCGCTTCAGATCAGCCGTCTGTTCTCTGCGTCTTTACATCCCCTTTGTTTCGACAACAGGAAAACAACAGCTTGCATTGGCCCCATGTGGATTAATTAAATTACTGCAGTGGTTGCTGTCTGTGTCACTGATTAGGTCCTTAGCACAGACCTCGGGGACCAGCCTGGTGTATAGTTACAGTGCAGAGGACTCGGTGGTGAAGGCTGGGAGCAGGGGAGCGGACAGGGGAGCTGACATCACCCAGGCTGAAGGGGAATTGAGATGGTTGCATTTTGCAGCAATCAAACCCTCCGAAATTTGATTTACCATTTTATGGGACAGATGGTGTCTGATTTACTCCTTTACCCTACATGAGCACAAAAGAACAAAATCTGTAACTCAAAACCACACTAATGCATCAAAAGAGTAAACCGACACCTTGTTTCTCAGCGGACTGTCATGCCCAATCAGTTTAGGCTCTCATTTGATTATGATTGAACACACGCCCCTAGCCGTGCATCAGACAAAAGGTCTCTATATGGGAGGGACTTTTAGTTCCATTTGTATGTTCCCAGAGGAGGAGAGATCAGCTTGTGTTTTGTTCAACTGTTGGTGATATCAGTGGATGCATTTATTGAACGGCCTGGAAAAAATAAAGCAAGTTGCAGGCAGTGTTCACTTTTGTGATTTAGTTACAGTGTCCAGTTCAGAACTGACATGATTCACACGCATAGACACACATCTTGGAACAGTCTGAGGTAATTTATTTATTCTTTTTTTTTTTGTGAAGCTATAAATCGTGCAACAAAGACCGCAGGTCATCTCTACAGAAATGAAAGCTTTAAAGTTCACAGTAGAGGAGGCTTATACTGAGACTGAGTTGTGGGAGGCAGCTCTGAGCTTTTGGACTATTAAAGAAGTTTCCGCCTACACTCTCCTGCTGCTACACAAACACAACGGTCTGTTTTAGAAACTCTTGCTTCACCAAAGACGGGAAAAAAGAGCTCTGGGATCACGCCGCCACCCTCCGCTGGAGCCGCGACACATGATCCTCCTCATTGAGTGATCTGAGTTCATAAATCATGAACTTGACAGTAAATGTTCCAAAGAGTTTTAACACAGTAACACAAACAAACCAAAACAAATCAAAGTGCTTCTGTGTCCCCTCAGCTGTGTACATCCTGCTCGGCGCAGGAGGACTGATGATGGTTGTTGGGTTCTTTGGTTGTTTTGGGGCTGTGCGTGAGTCTCAGTGTCTTCTTGCATCGGTAGGTTCAAACACTGAAAAGCGATTGTTCTTCATTATATTGTTCTTGTTTTAATGTTCTGTTTGTGTGTGTGAACCTGTGAGAAGGATAGGGGTCCATAATTTGTAAATCATTTCCTCAAAATAATTGTTACAATGGCAAACAACTGATCGGTGCACTTCCAGTGACAGATTCCTGATTATTTCCATAACCAAGGAGTAAACCAAGGGATTTCAGGTTCTCTGCATCGAAACAAACAAATAAAGTGTCTGATGATAAAAAGAACAAAAAATATATCAAAAATTATATTTTTCAATCTTATATCAGACAATTATTTTGCAAATTAAGAACCCCTAAAATATCCCTCACAGATGCCACTTTGTTTGAACAAAAGCAGAATTTCACATAGAAGGAAATAATGCACTTTCTTGCATATTTTACAGTTCTTTGTTTGCCTTCTGATAATCTTTGGAGCAGAGATCACAGCTGGTGTGTTCGGATTCATGAACAAAGAGCAGGTAAAGTTGTGTTTTTTTTCTTTTCTACAGCAGTGAATGACTAAATAAATAGATAAGAAGAAAGAAAAGAAAAAAAAGAGTAACGGACAAGAAAAATATATGACTTGTCATAAGTTTTTTCTGTGCTCTTTTATTTTCAAACAGATTGCAGAGGAAATCCAAAAGTTTTATAGCAGTTCCACTGCTGATGACAATTCAAATGGCACCGCAATTGCATTAATTTACCACAAGACTGTGAGTACAAGCATGCGTTTACTCACTCTTTGTCCTGATTGTCAGCTGCAGCATTAACAGATTTCTTCTTATTATTTTTACTGATTGTATTCACAGCTGAACTGCTGTGGAGGTTCCTCATCTGCCACGACTCAGACACTGTGTGCAGAGGCCCAGGAAGGCATCCAGGTAAACCTTCCCACCTGCTGTGCCATCTCATGACCACGTGGTGGCAGTATAACACCAATATCAACCAGTCAATAAAACTTTCAGAGAAAAAAGTGCTTTACAGAAATAAAACAAAAGCAACTGAAACAATAACAACAAAAATTATAACAATAATAATAATAATAATAATAATAATAAAACTTCCTAAATTTGACCACCAAAACACTAAAATAAACACAATCACACATGTAAATACATCAATACACACACACATACCAATAATATCAATAACAGAGCAGTAATGGAATGCAGGAAACACTAAAGAATGAAAATTAAAATATATTAAAAGCATGAGTAAGAAAGTAAATAAATAAAACAATATGCAATGAATAGTTTGAGTGTGATGTTTCTCATACTGTGGAGGCATCTCAGTATATCCTCTGTTTTATGTGTCTTCAGGACTGTCTGACTGCAATAATAGACTTCTTCAACGAAAAGCTGCATATCATTGGATATATAGGGATTGGCATTGCCGGAGTAGTGGTGAGGAAGTGCAACATTTTGGTCGTAAACTTTAAAGACTAAAATATTTTTGCCCATGTAGTTAGAAGTTGCTGATGGTACGAGCCTGAGGGTCCTATATGACACTGAACTGTGTAATGGAACACGTGTTTCTTTTTCAGATCATTGGGATGATCTTCAGTATGGTCCTGTGTTGTGCCATCAGGAACAGCAGGGAGGTTATATAGATGGTGAGCTGATCCCCTCCCCACCCACCCACCAACAACCAGACTAGAACGTGCCCACTCAACCCTTCATAATCAGTGTGTCTGCATGAGAAGGGGAACACCAAAGTTACATTTCAATGGCATTCCTCGTAGGCCAGACTGTAGTGGTGGGGAGTTTCGCCTCACAGGTCACATTCAACACAATACGCTGGATCGTTATCCTCCCACCATTTCCCCGACTCTACCAGCACTATCCCTGTATCCATAAAACATGCTCTCCTCTTAACACAACCCTGTGATATTCCTTGCTTTTAACATGTTGTTGTCAGACTGCTGGTGCTCCACAGAGGCTGCAGGAGGCACAGGAATGTTGTGATTGAGGAGCATTGCTGTAAATATGGACTGCTATGCTCTTTCCTGCTGTTAACATTATTTTGTGTACCTTCTCACTCTTATAGATCTACTACAATACTTCATCATACTTGCGTGCTTAAGCGTTTTGAGGACTAGACTTCCTTTGAAGAATGCATTTCTATTGTGTGTCTACGTGCGTATGATTTAGTTGCAAAGTCAAGCCATCAACAACTGAATTCTTTACTTTATGATCTGAGTATGTGCATCATGAGTGCGCGCAATCCCTGCCTTCACTCTCAAGTATTTATACTGTAAAGCACAATAGAGGACTTGTAGACTTGATATCAACCCAAAGGGTTAGGAAGGTCTTATGATAAACTGCCCCCTTTTTGTAAATTTTCAAATTTGTCCGAGCACAAAGTGCCACTTTGCACTGAGCTCTTCTCAAGTCTCAAGCACGTTTGAACTGTAACAGTGTGCTAGTTTGCATTGTGTGTGAATTATTGTGGGTGTAAATTTAGTTGGTGTGCTAATGAGATGTGATTATAGAATAATATAGTTTATGTTGTACTGTTAACTGGAATAAAAAAAAAATACTGGGTGCTTTTATTTAATATATTTTCTGTTTTTGTCACCTGTGTTGTACATGAATCACAAGGTCACTTCCTGTTTAGTGGAAACATTCAGCAATGTATGTGGTCGGGGAGTTTCCTGCACATGACAGCACCCTGTGCTATGTTGACTGATAAAACACTGCGCTCACACAGTCATGTGCAGAAGTTAGTACCCCCTCTTTTTAGAAAATGGTTTTGGTTTTTAAAGAACACACACGGGCACGCACACACACACACATACACATATATCGTCTAGTTGCCACAGCCACAGGCAGTTGATCAGATGACTCAGGAACAGTAGTTATACAACTTAATATTAGATCAGTGATTCATAAAAAGACAAACTGACTAACATTTCTCAGTTTATATAGTAAATGTTTGAGTTTGGAAAGTAAAGTGCCCACTGCTAATTGTCTAATATTCATTTCTCTTCCCTTTCTGTAAAATTAACAGTAAACTGACATATTTCATGTTTTCATTTGAAGCAGAATGTGCAGAGTTCCTTGCATTTAAACACACTGCCATTATTTTGAACTTGAAGTCCTATTTCCTTTTTTTTATTCATTTCCCACTGCTGCTATTAAAAAAGGGACCTCATACCAAACAAAGAATTAAATCCACAGTTTAAAATACAGAATTAAGTCAAAGAACAACCATGAACCAGAATGAATTACAAATTTAATGTGTGTGCATGTATATATACATACATTTGTACATACAGCATTTACAAATAGTATGGTAATGGACTTTTTTTTTTTTTAACAATGCAAGTAATGCTTATTTCAGTCCAAGAACAAGAATGAAGACATGTCAGTCTGCTCTATTACAGCATAAACCAGAAATTCAAAATGTAGGTAAATGTTTAAAAAGGTTATCTAGACAAACGTACAGATCTATGATGTCAGGTTTTCCAAAGCCTGAAGTTTACAGCTCAGCAACAGTAGTACTATAAATAGATATTCACACTTTTTTTGAATGGTTAAGTAAAGCCTGTGGTCCCATGTCACGAGGATGACTCAGTGTCAGCCAAATTAACCACCTACAGATACTGCTGAAAATGTGTATAAAACATAAAAAAAATGAAATAAATTGTAAACTGGCCCCTATGTATTAGACATTGTGAATCTTAGTAGTTCATGAATAATAATAAACTTATGGAAGAAAAGCAGCCAAGATCAGTTCTGTGTTGACTCCTTTGATGTACACTGAGAGTTTTCTTGGCCCACTGTACTTTTGCTAATGCAGATTAGTAGTTCATGAGAATGTAACAGAAATTGCAGATCGACAGAAAAATATTAAGAAAGCTCACTTTTGAATTCATAAAACTAACAAAACATATACAAAAGAGTATTGGGGAAAAATGGAAAGAAAACACAAAAAAATATGTCTCTCTGATGCAGTGACCTACCCTCCCTCATAGAGGGAAACCAGAAATGACTGTTTGGGGACAAAGAAAGATTGAACATTCTTAACAACACAACTGAATCCCCAACTCTGAAAGGCCAACATCTTCAAGTGCAAACGATGGCCTCAGCCAACCGAGTAAGTCACAAAAGTGTGCAAGTGCATCACAGCTGTTAGATCATACGGATGATAGAAATCATGGGTCTTCCCATCCTGAAGTGACAGGATTTCTCTTTTCGCTGTAAACTGATTGTATGTAGCTGCCTGTTTTCCAACGAGGTACTATTCACAGTCATCCAGCTGATGCGGTCTCACACTGACAGAAGACTTCCAGGCGAGCTGCTGAGGATATATTCACCAACCCCAACAAAGTACATGACCTGCGCAATTCCAAACAAAGGTGCGATGACCAGAGCCCGGCAGCCTGCGCCTTTCAAAAAGGCAGAGGGGCCCTCCTTCTGCATTATTTTACTGTGGAGACAGAGGAATGGGTTTATTTATTCATATATGTGCACAAAGAGGTAAAACAAACAACAAAGAGTGACAGCAAAGGTGAACCGCCTCACCTCACACAATCCACAACTCCAGTGTAAGTCTCCTCACTGACCCCTTTGTTCAGGGACTGTAGTCTGGTCTTCACCACTGAAAGAGAGATTTAAGTTTTACTTAAAATATAATAAAATAAAAATCTGTGTTTGCTTTTAAAATGTATACTTTATCATGGTACATCTTGGATCACATGTTCTGGAAAACGTACCATCACAGGGGTTAACAGCCACGGCGGCAGTGGATCCTGCAGCACAGCCTGAGAGGAACGCCCAGTAGAAAGGTGACGACTCCTCAGCACTGGGTTGACCCATGCGGTTTAGATTAGCAAACAACGGGAAGTAAACGACAGAGAAGGGGACGTCCCTGAAATAGAGATCAAACATACTGCGTTAGAGCTAGGTCTGACGGGTTCACATGCCATATCAGAGGGGTGTGGGGGTAGAGACTCACCTCATCAGTGTTGCCCCCAGACCTCTGTACAGGCCCTGGATGCCCTGCGTATGGAGGAGCTCCTTTGTGATCTGTGTGGCTGAAATGGCTCTTGGTGCAGGAACCACAGTGCCAGAGTTGAAGGAGCGACTAAGCACAGTGTTGGTGACCACAAGCTTAGTAGGAGACATCATGACTGGCTTTTGCTGCTGGGCAGCTAGGAAAAAAAAGAAAAAACACTTCAGGTTAATTATACATAGCATACTATTAAAGGAACATTGTGGAGTTAAAGCAACGCCAGGTCTATTATTAGATGGCACAGAGTGTAAACTTCCAGAGACCAAAATGATGTGAAAATGATGTGGTTCTGAGTTAGAATGTGTTTGCAGAAAAATGACAACTGATGTTAGCACAAAAGAGTAATGTCAAAATAAACTATTACTTAAAACTGTCACAAGTAATAGTATGGATACAGGCCCTCGGATAATCTAAGGATTTTCTTTGATTTTGTATGAAAAGGACTGTCTGCATGGTTGGTCCCACCTTGTCACAAGTCCAAACAAGTTGGCAACTGCTGTCATGCAAACTACTGTAAACAGGCGTAACAGGAGGAGAGTTTGTGGAATCTGCTTCTACTTTGTCATAAATAAACAAGTACTGATCCAATTCTACAGATGCCGAGGTTAGGAACTCCTTTTGTGTCTATTGACAGTCAGTCATTGACTCATGACAAAATGGGCAGAGATACCCATTTTCTCTGAACATTAAATACTAGAAGTTATTGTACACCCCAAA
Organism: Arrhamphus sclerolepis; assembly: GCA_037176975.1. NCBI lineage: Eukaryota > Metazoa > Chordata > Actinopteri > Beloniformes > Hemiramphidae > Arrhamphus > Arrhamphus sclerolepis. Next base: position 6,892,940 of record JBAMYA010000020.1, read on the forward strand.
ATTTCCTCTTTTCATAATTAAAAGCAAAGGTTAGCTGAAAGAAAAGATGAGTCATTACTGCCTCTGTGCTGCTTTGTTCATTTTCCAAGAAAAGACTGAAAGTATGCTGCACGCCACAGTTGTCCATTCTGACAAGATCAGACCTGCTCTATAGAGTCATGACAGACATGCAAAGCAGTAATTCTTGTTTTTCTTTCATTTTTTTTTAAATGGGTCAGAGAAATGTCTTGAAGCATTCAGTTTTTAACAGCACTCATTTCACCATGCGTATCCAAACCTGGAAAACACTCAAATCAACCTCCATATGTATCAACATTAGGTATCCAGTAAAGAACTCTCTATTCTTCTTACCAAGCCTGCCTGCATCTTGTAGTTGTATCTTGAGCATTTCCATGGGGGTAGTGATGATGACCTGGCACATGCCTGCACCGCAGCCTGCCAGCATCTCTTTGAACACTGTCAACCCCTTTCTGTTAACAGATGAGACATTTTAAGTCAACTTACTAACGACATACAGCGATTTTTGTATGGACTCGTACACGAGGAACTGAACTCACCCATTCTTAGCGAGGTGATGACGGAAGAAGTCGTTAGCAGCCAGCTTGATGGCCTTCTCAGGGGTGACCAAAGTCAAATTAACAGCTGCACCTGAAAAAACAAACAATTACACAGTTAGCGACAGGGTCTCGCTCTTTTTTTTTTTTTTTTTCTAAATAACACAGGCAAACAAACAGAAATACATTCCCTGCCACTATTATAAGATCAGAATGCAGCTAACATACACATAGAGAAGACAAATGCTTAATTTAAAGTTTGAGAAATAGTGGAAGGGGACTTATGAAAGAAAACATTACACTGAAGAGTAGATTTAAAAGAGAAAAATGAGACAGAATATGACGAGGAGGAAGAAGGATGGGTAATAAATTAACCAAATGAATATGCAAACACTAAAGCTATGAAGAACAGTTAGTGTTTGACAACAAAGCCACTTTGTGGATAAGTCTGAAAGAAATCTTTGTGTCTATTGAAAGGCTACAAGTCAGGAAGCAGTTTAATGAAAACATACAAGAACGAATGAATCCATGTTAGTGGGAGGACAGACCGACTATGTACTGTGTGAGCAGGCTTTGAGCGAACTTAGTAATATATCTGCGGGACCACTTTATCTACAGCAAAAATTAGTTTGAAACAAATTTATTTGCAAGATCATTCAAAGCCTGTAAGGACACAAGTCATAGTCTAGAAATATGAAAATGCAAGACAAGTTGACAGGAGACAACGGAGAGATAACCAAGTCGTTATTAACAGGAAGTCAAATTACAGAACGAACAGATGGCAAAACAAAAACTTGTGCCTATAGTTTTAAATAGAGCAATATTGTAAGAACCATTTAATGATTTGCCTCCAGCGTGGCTGCGCCTTATCGGCTAGCCTTCAATATCCCAGGGGGACCCATGTCTGTAATATGAAAAACACAGATGCAAACAACAGCATTCCTTACAAAAGCAGAGACCTACACTAACGGTCTCCATTCTGTAGATTTTCACTTTTCCTTTTACGAACAATGAAACAGCACATGTCGTTTCTACCAACTGGATGCATGACATTACATTTTGTGTGAGATTTTTTGTTTTCTTTGTACCTTTATGATTAACATACATCAAGCATCTCATGCATTAATACAAATAGAAGTTACCCAAATGATCAGTTAATATTAAAAAGGTACCCAGTAACAATGAAAGAATGCTTCCATCTTTTCTTCTATTAATAATCATGTAGAAGTGACAGCCTAATGCTTGGTAAGATTCAGATGTGTGTATACATCTTACCTCTGTACATTCCAAAATATCCTTCTGCTCGAACTGTCTTGATAAGGCAGTCCATCCTACAGAACAAGAAAGGAAGGACGTAATTCAAAATAAAATCAACAATGACAAAATTAAATATACTGCATGTTTAAAAGTGCTTATTGAGATTTGTGTCAAGCAAGAGTGGCTTCCCAGAGAGATACTATGCCATTAAGACACAGGTCAGCTCAGAGACTCAAGGGGGGATCAACAATGTGGAATTACTAAGCACAGCACAGGATTATACATGAACGTAGTAGGTATGACGCCAACAGATTGTGCGAGCAGAGTCCTGGCAAGCGGGTCGAGTAAGAAAATCTTAGCTGTAAATACTCACATGCTCTTGTAGACTTGTTGCCCTTGTCTCTGGTTCTGCAACCTAGTCTTTGCCAAATCAATGGGGAACACGCAAGTAACCCCAACAATGCCAGCAATGCCACCATTAATGAGCTTGGCTGGGAGGCTGGGTGGAAAAGACAAGACATGTTTTACAAAAAAAAAAAATATATCTGGCAATGCTAAATTTTCACTGCATTTCAGCACTTTTTTATGTGTGAAGATTTGGGTTTTGGACTATTGTCTTGGATGATTTTTTTTTTCAATTATATAGAATAAAATAGGAGACGTAAGAACAAAAGAAAATCATAGTAAATTATCAAATACTTAAACTACAAATACTTGTAGCTGCATCTATCAAAATTTCCTCAAGGTCAGTACTGAAACCAACAGCCAAAAACCCAAAGACTATAAAGTGTACTGTGGTTTTAGAAATTAAAATTCATAAATCAACTCAAATGAGAAGTTGAAACAAGACTAAGTTTTTGTGATTTCATGCAAAGCAAAATCCATAAAATCAGAAAGGAAACCACTATAGGCTACCATTATAAAAAAGAAAGAAAGAAAGAGGATCACCTGATCTGTTGCTGAGACATGATGACTTTGATGCAAGTGAAGATATAAAGATGAAGAGGTGTAGATTCTGGAGTTCTTCAGTCAAGTTGAAATGTATAAATAAATAAAACCTAGACAGGGAAATCACAAGTATTAACAAGAATGTCTGAGCAGTTTCCCGAGAAGTCTTATGTACAATGCGCTTATCTACCTGCTTCAGAGGCTTCTGACTCATCTATGAACTTATCTATGAATTAGAGGAACAGAAGGTGGGATTTGTTTGGTTTTTTTGTATTTCCTTTTTTTTTTTTTTTTTTTTTTTTTTTTTGTTCTGTT
>JBAMYA010000020.1:6896113-6933342 GCA_037176975.1 Arrhamphus sclerolepis
TATATACCAGTTTTTAAATTGTGTTAATAGGCCAAGTAAAACCAGAGTTATGCTCAATAATGTCCGCAACACTTTTCGTGAAGGAGCAAGACGAAGTTGTGGGGCGCGCGGCAGCAAGAGAAAAACGGAACAAGATCGTTTTAAAAGATGAGAGATTTGTATTATTTGGTGTTTGGACTGTACAGTTAGTGTGTTGTGCAGTTCTTTTTTTGTTGTTTGCGAGATAAGAACGAGGCGATCTCTCAATGTGGAGCCCGGACGGCAACTCGGTTTTGAGCCATAATGAGCTGAGGCAGGGCAACTCCAGGCCTCGAGGGCCACTGTCCTACATGTCTTGCATGTTTCCCTGCCACAACACACCTGATTCAAATGAATGTCGTTAACAGACTTCGTTAACAGAGTCTGATCCAGAGAACAAGGACTTTGATATTGAAGTGGATGATCCAGGTTTTGGATCATCCACCTCATTTTCTCTCTCCTCTATTTTTTTTGGTGGAAGACGAGAGGGAAAGAAATGCCTCTCACACAGGATGGGACAGTGTCAGACCGTTATTATACACAGTCATTGATGCTGACTGAGGTGCTCACTCGCCCCACGTGTCGTCACTTCCGGTCGGTGCTTCATAGATGCGGAAGTCATTTATAACGATTTTATCTCAAAATATCGTTTATGATATAGTTATATATTTCTCTGGTTCTGAAAATATAATTATTCTATCATTAATGTCCACTATGCTGTATAGTGGTGTCCAACCTGCAAGCTGCCCTTTAAAGCCCTTTTTTTTTCACCCCAATTAGCTTCAATGCTTTTTTTTTTTTTTTTAATGGTTATCTTATAAATTCATATCAGCTATCTAAGCTTACACTACTCTGCAGTTCCAACAGCTTTCATGATCATCATCATTATCATCATCAAGTGATGCATTCAAATTCATCATGTAAGTGCAGTAAAAGCTCTAATTCACCAAAGATAAGTAGTAGGATAATCTCTTGCTGCTGTTTCTGTGGTGAATCAAGGAAACTTTTTTACTGTTTTTATTTCTTTTGCATTTAATGGACTCGCTACTTTTATTTGTGTATTTTATTCGCATTTTAATGTCCCTGTTTTTATCTTTAGTTATTTTGTATCTTAGCGCAGCACTTTGAAATTTTTTTGTAAATGTAAAGTGCATTATAAATAAATAAAATAAAATGTATTAATACTATCATTAATAAAACTCCACAGATGTTGCCTTTTTATAATGGTGGTAAGTCAGAATCAACGTATTTAGGAATTTACTGAAACAACTCTAAACTGAAACCAGAAACTCTGAGTTTTTTAACTTGGGGTTTGTTGACACTGAGTTAGTTTTTTTTTTTTAATTTTTATTTTTAACACAGAGTTTCCTCAACATCCTTTTTAAAACAGACTCCTGTTGTTAAATTTCAAATATGTGTAAACATTTACAACCAAACTTTCTCCCCCCCTTCCCTTGTTACTTAGTCACTGGACTGGATCTATGGGGAGTGCTGGTGGCAACAGGAGCAGTGTGCATCCTCTACTGTACATTGGTTGGTATTTCTAACCTTTTTCAGAGGGAGTGCTTCCACATCAAGGGGCTTCAGATTTCTCAGCCTCTCTGAGAAATGTTAATGCAACATGTTGGAGAGAGGAGTCCTGCCAATAGCTGTTATAAGGATTCAAGTGGAACAATGTAGTTTTTGTTCTGGTCAACACTAAACTGGAGCTTAATCCGTGCAGGGATTCTGTATTGACTCTCACTTCAACCAGCCAGGGTTGATGTGTTTAGTAAACTTTAAGAACACTTATAACTATATACCTCGTGCTCGAGATTTTGGTGTTAAGCCCTTTTCTACATGTCATGTGATTCCTACACAAACCAAATGAGAGCTTAGTTCAGTTTGTGAGCAGTTAATCAGACCAAAATATGGTGAACCTGGACTCTACCAGGGCAGTCCTTTGTGACCTGTTCAGTTCATAAACTTTATAGGCAGAATTATTTTGACACACCCAACGTGTTTTGTTGTTGGGTTGGTTTATAATTACGTTTTTACTTCCGACAGACAATGTTGTTATACTGAGCTTCATCAAGCAAGAACTTTGCAGAGCAGGTGATATGAGAATTAATACTTTAACATGTGAGGCCATGGTCGTCAGCAGATACAGGGGAAATTGCCCACTCTTGGTAAAAATGACCCTCTGCAGAAAATGGAGGAGTTTAGGTATCTGGGAGTGGGGGTAGGTTGTAGTGTGATACTAACAGGCTCACTGGGCAGAAACTGAGGTGATGCACATGCCCTACAAGTCGTTTTAGTGAAAAGAAGGCTTGGAGTGGCTATTCCTGATCTCAGGTATAGGGTAAGGAGCTCAGTCATCTGGGTGGGGCTCAGAGAAGACTGCTTTTATGCTTTGAAGGAAACCAGCTAAAGTGGTTTAGGAATCTGGTCAGGATGCTTTTTGAAAAACTCCTAGGCTTGCTAGAGAGATCATATCTTTTGACTGGCTTGGAAACACCTCAGTGTCTCATTTCCTTGAAAAGAGCTAAAGGATATAGCTGGGGAGAAGGAGGTGTGGAGATCTCTACTTTAACTATTGTCCCCTGTAACATAGTCCTGAAAGTTAAGCAGCACAGAACAGATAGATGGATGGATGCATGGGTGGATGGATGTGTTCTCCATTCATTAAAGTGCATACTGTATTCAAATATTGAAAGTCTGCGCCCAACAAAAGCCTGCTCATATGAGTTTCAAGGAGTCTTACATGATGTCATAATTGTATCACAGTATAGTATGTGATTAATGAAAATATGTCGTGTTGTTGAATTTAAACCTATTCTCTGCATGATAATATTTTAACATAAGTACAAACCTTCTGAAGTACTTGAAAAATGAAGCTTCCAGTAATATGAATTTTGTTTCAGGGTGGTCTGAAAGCAGTCATTTGGACAGATGTGCTGCAGATGGTGATTATGCTTGCAGGCTTTGTAGCTGTTATAGCTAGAGGAGCTGTACTACAGGGAGGCCTGAGTAAGATTTGGGAAGATGCTGGCCAAGGAGGCCGACTTGAGGCCTTTGAGTAAGTACATGAGAATACTGGCTTCAAATAGCACTAGAGTTTGATTTAAAATGACTGTGATATTAGTTAGGGCTTCTTTCAAAGTAATGTATGAATTTGTTGTCTCAATTTTTTTTTAACCACAGCTTTGACCCAGATCCTCTGAGGCGGCATACTTTCTGGACCATAGTATTTGGTGGTAGCATAATGTGGGCATCTATCTACTCAATCAATCAGTCCCAGGTGCAGCGCTACATCTCTTGCAAAACGTTGAGACACGCCAAGATGTGAGCCTTTCTGTAATGCTATTCAGTCTGTTTCTGGCTGTGAGTTCACTTTAATGTGATAACAAGTCTCTTTTCATCCTCCAGGTCTTTGTATGTAAACATGGTTGGTTTGTGGTTAACAGTGAGTCTGGCTATGTTTTCTGGCCTCACCATGTATTCCATTTACAAGGACTGTGACCCACTTTCAAATGGTGACATAGATACCTCTGACCAGGTAAATCCAGATGTGGTCATATTGACTATCACTCAAACATCACATTTTTAGTTATATAACAAAGCACCATTATAAATAGTTAAAATAAGACTTTTCAACCAGATGCTACCCTATCTTGTGATGGACATTCTGGAGGCTTACCCTGGGATCCCTGGGCTGTTTGTGGCAGCAGCATATAGTGGTACCCTGAGGTGAGAATTGAGACATACAAGGAGATGGAAAACTGTAGTTTAGCGTTTGCAACGCTGCAGTGATTAGACGTTGTTTCCGCTAGATAAACTACAAATATATGGAACAAAATATCACCAACTGGGCCTTGGTGCCGCTTGAGAATAGTACATGTAAATGTAAGAAACTTGCATCTGAGAGAAACCTGTTTTATAATCTAATCTGACATATTAATGCACCCCTTTCTATTTTACTATTTTCATTCATCTTACAATTTTTCAGCACGGTGTCCTCCAGCATTAATGCTCTAGTTGCTGTCACTGTAGAAGACTTTATTTTTCCAGTGTGCAAAAACCTCACAGCGAAACAAGTGACCTGGCTGAACATGGGTCTGAGTAAGTTGCAAAGGAACACTTTGTTTTTCCTTTTATCCTAATCAACTTACAAGTGAATAGCATATTTGGGATTATTCAGTTGGGGATCAATCCAGCAAATTTCAGACTGAAGACTCTTTGAAGCTCATGAGATACTGCAACCAGAAGGCACCACACAGATCAATATCTTATCTTGTTATTCTCCTCAGGTAAAATAATGTTAGCACTTAAGTTAAAACCCGACTGCAAATGAGTTCCAGGTAGTTTAAAGATGTCATGATAACTGTGAACAAGGCATATTGTTAATTTACTTCCAAAGTTAAATCCCAAAGTTCAGATAGTTCAGACAAACAGGTTAATGCTACCCTACATAGTTTGTACTTAGACAAACATACTGAGAAAGACCTGCATGGGCAGGCGCATGCTTGTTTCTTGGAACTGCTTTACAGAGCTCAAGATCTAGGGAGTTTCTTTTCCTGAGGACAAGAATTTTTATTATGTAACACTGTGAATTTGAATAGCTACTGTTTGCAAACGAAGTACGATGGCCTTCGTCTGTAGAGTGCACTTCTAATTTCTAACTTTGGGTTTCAAATTAAATTTAAAGTTTCAGTTCTTAAACAATCACTAAATTCTGAACAAGTACTTAATTAATAAAAACTGTTTAAAACTTTGATAGCTGCAACCAGATCCTTTAAGTAACTTTTATCTGACCTACTTTCAGGTGTATTTTATGGAGCAGTGTGTATTGGAATGGCTGGCGTTGCTTCAGCCATGGGAAGCGTTCTACAGGTGAAGAGTAACACTTGTGCAGTCTTTTTCTCTTCTTTTTTTTGTTTTTGTTTTCTGTCCTATGATGTCATCATGAGTTGAATCCTCACCCCTACTGACAGTTTTATATTTCCAGGCAGCTTTGTCCATATTTGGCATGATTAGTGGTCCTCTTCTCGGTCTCTATTTATTAGGCATGCTTTTCCGCACAACAAATTCAACAGTGAGTATTTCCTATTAATGGAACGTTTTATAACAGAGCAAATAAATGTTGATAATTCACAAAGATGTGACACAACAAGGAAGATATTGACAATGTTTTGTTTTTTTTTATTTTTTTATTGCAGGGTGGACTTGTGGGAATGATTATTGGTCTTGTGTTGACTCTGTGGGTGGGGATTGGAGCTCAGCTTTACCCACCAACAGAAGAAAAAACAAGGCCTCTCCAAGTCAGCACCGCAGGCTGCAACAACACAATGAGTCAAAACTACACAACAGTAACTCCCTGGACCACTTCAGTGCCTCTGACCACACAGTCTGAGTGAGTCATTTTACATAAAAAAAACAAAGGTTTTTCTGCTTTAACTCAAAAACATTTGTTCACATGACGGTCGTATTTTCATGTACCCAAGGATTACTAAGCAAAAAAAATATTCAAAATGTAAACCTTGAATTTTGAGACTTTTTAATTCATAATTAGAAACACACACAAAAACTCTGGTAGTAGCCATTTTAAAGGTAAGAAAACTCAAACTGGGATCACATCCATTAGCTTCTAGAACGTTCTTTCCACTCACTACTTTTTACACTTTGTTTGAGCCATATACGTTATCTTTTTTTTTGTTGTTGTTTTTATTTTTTTTTTAATCTAAATTTATATTGAAACTAGTGTCAAGTATAGGGGGAGAGATTAACAAACAAAAGAAAACAAATAAAAAAAAAATCTGGTTTACATGTACACTTAACACCCAAAATTATTAAGTCAACAAATGTATCATCGATATTCATTATATGTAGTCAGAATAAGGAATGCATTGTGGAATGCTCTTTAGATATGCATCTCCTTTGATAAACTTAATCTTAGGTTCCACTTTGTGGATGCCAGTTCTGATCATTGATTATGTATTCAAAAAAGAAAGCATTAATGTATTTGATCCTGTATCCTTTAAAAACAACAAAACAAACAAAACTGAAGCTGTAACTGTTTGATTTCATTAATTGACAAAGGTAGGTGCAGCTGTGTGAGGACGAATACTCAACTGATTTCTTTTTGTGCCAGTTTCAGACCACATTTAGCAGACTCCTGGTACTCTCTGTCCTACCTCTACTTTGCTGTGTTCGGCATGCTGGTGACAATGGTGTCTGGCTTAATGGTGAGCATAGTCACAGGTAAGGTACCACTCCCCAACACTTAACACTAGAAATTACACTTCACATACACACTCAAAAACAATATTAATGCTAAATACTTGCATTCTGAGACCACTTCTATTTACAAAGGAGTTTACAAAAAGGACAAAAGATTTGGTAAGTTTAACCTCTAAAGTGATGCTGATGTCCTATTCTTCAGTGCCCTCTGCTGGTGATGCAGCTCATATTCAGATTTTAGTAACATTTGTGCACATTACGATCACTTTATAAGAACAGTTGTAGGAGAAAAGAAGATACAAAAATTCTTTTTTAATTAGTTAAAATCCTTCTTGAACCATTCTTAGGGTTTTGATTCAAACTGCACAAATAATGGATGTAAACTAAATACAGCTTAAATGAGAAAAAAAACAAAAACAACAAAGAGATATATTTGTTTATGTGTTAATAGGTGGATGCAAGCAAAAGAAGATGAACTCTGATCTGTTTGTAAGGAAGAGGGATTTGATATGCTTCACCTGTTTCAGTGACTCAAAGGTAAGGTGCTGACTCCAACTGTTAGATAATTAGTGACAAAAGGAAGGAGACATCACTTGTGCCTTTGTAATTGTTCCTTTCTCCCTTTTTAAAGATGTTGTTGTTGTTTTTCTTTGACAGACATCAGATGACACAGAAAAGGCTGCAGCAGACCTTCACATGGGAGTTGACAACTCAGGATTTACAGACCATGATGTGATGAGCAAAGAATCTGAAAAAGCCACAAAACTTTAAAGCCGATCAATGTGTACGCTGGTATTCTTTATATACGTAAATGACAAGCAACTGTAACTTTTATTATGAGTATACCCATACAGTGTGTCAATGTTAATTGTGATGTTGCTTTAAAGTAATAGTGAAAAGGGAATTCATTAAGTCTTTTTTTTGTATTAAAACAAGCTTTAGTGACGTGAAAAACCAGACAGTGAACTTAAGAAATAGTCTAAGCATTTGTAATTTTGATAATTTAAGGAATGTAACAGCAAGGATTTAAAACAGCCCCAGTTTATTACATTTAATTTCTACGTTGAGCGAGCTGCTCCCATCTCCTGGTTATAGTTGCTGTGGCAACTTTGTCTTGTTTTTTATTACCCTTTGATCAATTGTTCTTGCTGATATCAGTGTTTAACCATTTACTAGATTAACAGTGTCCTTCATTTCATGCTGACTTAGAGAAGCAGATTATGTATCCTGTATCTGTTATTTCGGTCCTTTTTTATGACATGTATGTAAATTGTGAACTTTCTTGCACAGAATAATAAAGATTTTATATTAAGATTAAATTCACCACAATTTGGTGCACATGCTTGTGAAAATACACATGCATGGGCACACAAACTTAGTTCAGACAACTTCCTTCAGTAAAAATAGAATAGAACAAAATAAAGGAAACATTTATTGCACAGGCAAAGCTCTATGGCGATGGAATCTCTCGCTATTAAATGCATGTAAAATGTGCTCTAAATGAATGAGCTTTGGACTGGTATCATCTTGGCAACAAACAAAAGAGGAAGTTCGTAAAGAACTGAACCCCGCCTTCTTTTACCCGCCTGGATACCAGAGAATCTCTTGTTGTGAGATTTTGAAAGAAGTCGAGAGTCAGTCGTGTCACGGAAGCAAACTCAGAAACCAGGGAGTGAGAAAACGTTACTGTTTTTACTATCTTCTCCGAATGAAGGTATTATATATTCTCTTTTTAATTTTAGAGCATTAAATCTGATGAAAGTCATTATATTTTCAATAAGATTTTGGCCCATTTCAAAAGACACTGGACTGTTATTAATCAACATTCCGACAAAAGGTTAAGAGTGAGTTGTCATTCTGTGTGTTTGAACTTGTGCACATTTGAAAATGTAGTACATTGTCTTTATTGGTCAATGGATGACTTTTGTTTATCAAGACAATGAAACATAGACAGGAACTGAAATTGGTTAAAATATAATATTATTGATTATGGAAAGATAGATTTCTGATTTTTCTCTTTCATTTAAATACATCGTACCCTAGCCCATGTTTTTCATCCCTATACAGGACTTGACAGTCATGGATGTAATCTCAACTCCCCTGACTTGTTGCCTTCTGGTGCTTTCTTTTGCTGTGGCACAAAAGGAAAAGCAGAATTCGTCCGGCCGTACTCCAGCAACCTTTGGCCTAAACACGACACAATTAACTTCTATGTCAGCTTTATCTAACTCTACCGTCCCTGCAACAGTTATATTAAACTCCACTGAAGTAGCAAGACATAATATCACTGTGAAGTTGGAGAGTGGAAGAGTGGCCAAATTATCAGCCACAACCAACAACACAAAACACAGTCAGACTTCTCAGTCAGCAGCCACATCACTAAAGACCACGACACCGAGAATTCAAACTCCTACAGTTAGTAAACTGATAACACATGCAATCCATACTGCAATGGGCTACATAAGTAGACCAAATTCTTCAGTTTTTCCAACAGAAAATTCACCTCGCATTGGCGGCATAACCACAACAGGAAACCAAACCACACCGGGTGAGCGTCGAGATGCAAGTTCTGCTTTGCTGATTATTGTTGAAAATTTAAAAGCAATATTGTAATGAAATGCTCTCTGTCTTTCTGTGTCACTAGGTTTGCACCTTAGCATATCAGAAAAGAATATGACAATTATCTTTGGTTCTGTGCTCGGACTGCTTGGTGTGGCAGTGGTTATGATCATGTTTGACAAATGCAAACATAAATTTCAATTCGTGCATCAACCTCTTAACAGCACAGGTGAGCTGGGCAAAGCTTTCTCATCAATCACATGATAAATACAATCTAATTAATTTCTTATTAGCAGATAAAACAAATAAATACCAATTAAAATGTCTACAAATGGTTTTGCAGCGGACAACGACACTCTTGTTATTTCTGGAGGACTTTACGATGGCCATCCGATCTTTGATAATGTACCACCAGCTTCTGTGGACCTGTCTCAATTTCACCTCGGGCACCGTCACTAAAGAGATGCCAGTGAGCCATTTTTTTGTGCTGACAGATATGGAGAAAAGCAATTTTCTTTTTTTACATTGACATGTATAATTTAAAGACTAAAATTTCACTCCTATTCAAATGACATTTTTCACAAAAGGGAAAAAGGCAACAGGAGAAGTCATAACACTGAAAGACAACACTGATTTTTATTTTTCATTGCTTTAATTGTGTCATGTCTCTACCAGGATAGGTACATGTTAATAAATGTTTAACCAGTCATTTCCCAACACAAACAATATAAACTTAAGCAAAGTCAATAAGATGTAACGTAAACAGGAGTATAGAGAAGTCACTCCATGCAACAGCACAACTATTTGAATTTGAAAGCACAGCTAAAGCTTAAGGTGTACGGCTAAAGCAGATCTTTGAACATGTTATTAAATAGAATAAGTATCTTCATAGGTGCTACCACTTTTGATACTGGGATGTTTCATCCATACCCATTTGTCTGTACGACTGAGCTAGTTAAATTAGTGATAATATCGTTAACACTTTATCTGGCCTGTAACAGTGATAGTTATCTTTTTACTGGTCTTCGTTTTCTTGTTACCACCAGTAACAGCAGTCCAACTGGCATGTCTCATTATTTTCATTGCAGCCATCTTTAAGGAGTTCCCAGGTGGTTTAAAAGTGACTGGACACTTAATGCCGATACATTTGTCTATCAGAACAGGAGGATGAAATCAACTTTTTTTTTCCACAATCAGAACCAGAATCAGCTTTATCGCAAGGTCGGCAGACTGGATGATGCACTGCAGCTTGGCCTTATCCGTGGCTGCAGCAAACCAGACTGCTATTGATGATGCGAGGGTGGATTTGATGATGGCAGTGTAGAAGTTCACCATCATCTTCACCTGAAGCTGATACGTCTTTACCTGCCCTGATGTTTTGCGTCAAAGAGAATGATGGGTGGGATGGAGGGCTGGGTCCTTTCTGAAGTCCACTGTCATCTCTCTTGAGAACGTTGACCACCAGGTTGCTTATGCTGCACGATGACACCAGACAGTCCATCTCACTCCTGTAGGCCAGCTCGTCCACATCACAGATGACGTGGAACAGGGTGTTGTCGTCTGCAAACTTCAAGAATTTGACAGACTGGTGTCCAGATGTGCAGCTGTTGGTCTGTAGTGAGAAGTCCGGAAGTCAGAGACATGCTGCATTGGCCTTGTTAACTGCCATCTGTCCGTCAGGAAGTCCATATTCCACCTACACAGGGAGTCAGGCACATTCAGCTGGGAGAGCTCGTCTCGAGGCAGAGCTGGAGGACGAAGTGGAGGGTCATGTTTACATCATCATCAACAGATCCGTTAGCTCTGTAGGCGATGCAGGGGAGGGTCTGTGATGTCTTTGAGGTGAGTCGAGACAAGGCGCTCAAAAGACTTCATGACCACAGAAGTCAGGGCAACAGGTCTGTAATTATTAAGTCCTGTGGTCCTTGCCTTTTTGGGGACTGGGACAGTGTTTTTTTTTGGGAGGGAATTTTTGGATGAGTTTCAAAATAAAGTCCACAAAAAGAACCAAGTTTATATTTCTAATACATCAGATAAACCAAAAGGTTAGGGTTAACACTAACCAAGAGATCACTATGATCAGAGGTGTCATGTGTAAATGTCAGGAAAAAGACATGTATATTTTTGTTCATTGTTGTGAGACGCTGATCGGCCGCCCACTTGTTGCTTTGCAGGCTTGATGTTTGAGATGGGAAAAGCAGCTCACCTTCTCACGATTGTGTGAAATGTCAGAATGATATAGAATATTACTTTGATCTTTGATATTCTGCAGCTGCTACAAGAATTACTTCCTGGGGTTTTCTGGTCTTCAAAAAGTGTGATATAATGCAAAATTAAGTCAGTGTCAGTCCAGTTATAAGTGTTGCAGCAATAAGAGGGAAACTGCAAAATGACGCATATAAATATCACTAAGAAGCAAGTTTGTGTATTTTTTTTTAAATATATTAAACGTGTCAATCTTCAGCATTTTTGTGACGCTATGGAGTCATGAACAATTTAAATGCATTACAAATTGAAAACATAAAATGTGATACAAGTCATTTTTGTGTCCCCATAGAAATAACCTAAACTGCCATGTTCGCATCGCACCTGTTCATTGTTGTCACTATGGTGGGTCCTCAGGAATATGTCTCACATATATGCCTCACTGGGGTCAAGTTAAGTTGTGTTGGATATTCGACAAGCATTTGAACCGTCTCATTTAGGGATTGTCAAACTACCAACTACTGAAACATAGATTTTTATTTTTTCCAATAGCCTCCACACCATCTGATCACTTTAAATCCAAGTTTAACTTTTGAACTAACAGACAAATAAAACATTTGTTTTCTATTTGTGAGCTCTTTTCTATTTCTTCTTATTCTCTTTATTTACATGGGAAAAAGGTTTGTAGTTGATTTGCTGGAGTTTTCTTTCAATAGCTCTCAAATCATGTGACCTAGAAATTCCATATCTATGCCAAATTGTAGAACTAAAATTGCATTATATTGAAAAATCATTAACTTTTTAATATTTAATATTAAACCTAAACAAAAATGTAATACACCAACAAATTAGACAGCTCTTTTCATTGCGTGCATATTCAATTTAGGCTATATTATATATTGAAGTAACACTTGTGAAACAAAGTTTTGCGTGTGTGTGTAGAAAATAAATCAGCACAATTTGTGATTTGGAGAAAAAGGAAAAAAAAAAACAATGAAAGGAGACTTACAATTTGATAAAACAATCGTGTTAACGATATAACGTCAACATTTAACGCTAACATATTTAGCCTCCATCAGCTATTATTGAGTGATATCTCCAGATCAAACTTTTATTTTAATGAAAGGAAAAAGGTAGATCAATCCTCATGTCTTTAAAATTAAGACCCCAAATACTAGGAGATTTAAAAAAAAAAAAAAAAGAAAAAAGGTAGAATTATAGATTAAACTATTTCAGCTGAATTTCAACAAAATGAAAAGATTACACTAAAGAAATTAAACATGCAAATGTTCCCAAAATGGGAATTTTTCACTGTATGAGACACACCATGACGGATTTAACTAATGCTGCACGTGGAGACTTTGCTTTAAACGTTTACAGTCAGACTAAAAATGTATTTCTCTCCACTGAAAACTGCTAAACATACATTGAACATACATTTATTCAACATACATTGAATAAATAAATATATGGCTATCATCATATATCAAAGTGACAGAACATATGGAAGCTGGTATGAAATATTGGATTCCTTCAGAGATTCATGAGAGACAGAACAGCATTTTTATTCTAGTTAAATGGTAATTTATTTGACTCTCTGGGTTTCATATATACAGAGTACATAGAAATTTGCCGTTATGCATAAAGACTAAATTTTCTCAACTGACAAATTATCCAGATTAAAAAACAAAACAAAACAAAAAAAAACTTTATTAGAAGACAAATTGAAAATTAGTATGACTTACATTTTAGGTAATAATAATAAAAAGGTTAAGCTTGGCAAGAAGGATTTTTGAAAATCCTCCAAACCCTCCAAGTCTGCTGCGCTGTGAGGTCACTGTGGCAAGGAAACTGAGGGGCATAGTATAATTACAACTTTGTACACATTGCCCCTGTTAAGGATAAAGATCTCAACCAAAGGAAAAAGAGAAAAGTGACATATGTAATGGTTAAAACCTAAAGTATCTATAAAGGTCACCAGTAAAGTTAGATAAGTGGAATTTCCTGACTATAAAGAAATTCTACAATACGAAACCACATAAAAGGCCAAGAAAAAAAAAAAAAGTATTTATCTCATCACAAATATAAAATGTATATTATTTTAGTTTAAAGGGCTTTAATAGGTGTGTAAATATTTAACACTGCCAGTGAAAAATAAGGCCACAATTTCACTGGCAGGTTTCAAAAACGGCACAGAAGGGGAATGCACTTGTGAAGTATTGTAACAGGAATCTCATCTTTGTGGATGTACACACTGAAAGCCTTACACCGTTTAAAAATGTAAGCTGACAGGGTACAGAGCATTAGACGGAGTCTTCTGTGTTCCTAGCCTCTGCCACCTCTTTTCCAGCACCGTCTTGGTTGGACATTTGTCCTCTTCCACCCACTCTGGCTTTTCTCTCCTCCTCTTTTTTCTCCTTATCCAGCAGTCGATAGTTCAGTCCCATGCCTGCAAACAGGAAGACGCTGGCGACGATGAGGATGATCCCGCAGCCCTGGTATGTGTACTTGTAGTCATCGTAGATGTCTTTGAACTTTCCTGTAAAGACAAAAAAAAGAGTCAGAATTTCATCATTGTTTCATTGCTAATTTGCATCTTCAGTCAATGACAAATACATAAAGAGAATAAGCCCTTATGGTGATTTGCGTACTCACCAAGCAGTGGGGGCCCCAACAACACCGGACCACACTCCACAATAGTGACCAACCCAACAGCGCTCGAGAAACGTTGGGTTCCCACGAGATCCATCAAGGTCTCAAACAGCACTGAGCTCAGCCAGCCAAAAGCAAACCCGAAGAAGATGGCATAAATGATGAAGCCTCTGTAGGTGACTGATACTGGAGCTAGAACATGACACAAGCCATTCATCAGTGCAGAGGCAGCAAAGAAGTATTGCACTCTGGGCCGGACCCACTTGGTGTTGGCCACAATGCCCATTGACGGGCGTGCAAACATGTCAACAAAAGCCAGGATAGAGAGTAAAAAAGCTGCCTTCTCTTTAGGGATATTTTCACTCTTGGCATAATTGGAGAGAAATACCAGTGGTGCAAAGAGACCAAAAAACATGACAACATTGCCCACAATGTAGAGTAAAAATCCGCGATGCTTGAACAGCGTGAGGTCAATGAAGCTGTTGATGGTCTGCATAACAGTCCTCCTCTCAGTAGACCTCTCTACAGGTTTGGGTTTTGGTCCAATAGGCCGCATGAGGGAGCCTGCAACACAACAGTTAAAGAGCATGCCACCGAGGATCATAAAACTTCCTCTCCAGCCAAACTGGTCAAAGAGCCAGGTATTAAGAGGTGCCAAGGTGGAAAGAAAAACTGGGCTCCCAGCCATGGCGAGCCCATTAGCAATCGGCCTCTTCTTGTAGAAATACTTTCCGATCATAGTGAGGGCAGGGTTGAGGTTGAAAGCCAATCCCAAACCTTAAAGTAATCAATTAAAAAAAAAATAGTAAGTATATACAGTATATTAAAAGTTTGATATCATATATTTAATACATTTTTTATAAGAACTCAAGTAGATGAGTCCTGACCAAACTTTAAAATGTAGGAGTTTAAAATGTACATACCACCCACCACACCAATGCAAAAGTACAGAGCTTCAACAGAATTGCAGAAAGAAGCACCAACAAGGCCGATTCCAGACAGGCACCCTCCCACCATCATAACAGGACGACTGCCATATTTGTTCACAAGAATGCTGCTGATGGGACCTGAAGCATAGAGCACAATGTACAATTACACACACATGATCCCCACAGTTGATATGCAATAGCATCCCTATCCACACTTCTGGATTGAACCAGCAGGGGGCACACTAGTGTCACAAATTTTACCCATAGGTTTTACCATGGCAAGTTCAAACGACTGCAATCATTTGTGTCAGTGCTGCACTGCAGTAGATGTGTTCTTATGCCATTAATAATGACGTCTATTAGAAAAACAAACACTCCAATGCAATGATTTTTTTTTCATTCCGTATTTCTGTAATTTCCCTTGCAGGATAAATAAAGTACTAATCTAATATGGACATAAAAATCCTTTGTATGAAAGTTTTCAAGTTCACTCAGAATACATTTATAACTATAAGGAAGTATCTAAGGTCAGACAAGTTGCCAGGGGTAATTTGTTGTGGTTCAGATGGGGAGGTGGGGGGGTGAATTTTGGCACTGACAAAAATGGCAAAAACAAAAACAACCCCTCCTGATTTTTGCAATGTAAAAAAAACAAAAACTAATGTACTAGTCTCTGGCTGAATGAAGTATCAGTAAATTAACTTATTAAAAAGCATGCATACTGGATTCAATGTCAATAAAATTACTTTGACTTGCTGACAAATTACTAAAATGCACGTAGGGTTCAGGTCACAAAATACCACACTATCGACGATATACAACAACAAGCTCAAATGAGTATGAAGATCCACATGGAAGAAGGTTTTACCTTCCTGCCAAATCTCTGCGGTCCCCAATGAACTTAAATGGAAACTGACAGTTTTTGTTTAGTGGTTGTCCAGACTCATTTGCCAGCACGGTGCAAGAAAAAGGGGTTTTAAATTGTAATGCAGGCAGTCTCCACAAAAACAATGAGTTCTTTCCTTCCATTTTGCAGGGAGGGTTGCTTAGGATATAAAGGTTGGAGACAAACCAACGTAGAATATTATGAATGTAATGAATCAAAAATTGAAGGAGTGCAGAGGTATGCAACAGTAGGTTGTTAATGAACTTCTCCAGCTGATGTGCTAGGAATGTTTAAAAGGCAGATGGGAACAGACAGCCAACTACACTCTGCACTGACAAACCTTTCCTTGTTGTACTCAGTTTTCCAAAGATATTTACAGTTGTGATCAGGTGATCTAGTGACTAAAAGTCACCTATGTGTCGCACAATTTTTTAACAAATAAAATAAAATAAAATAAATAAAGTAATAAAAAAAAAAAAAAAGTGAATAGGGCCATCATCAAGTGTGTGCAGAAGAAAATTCCCACCAGGAAAAGATCATCTGTCAGAACACGTTTGTTTTGATGTGCAGCAACCCTTCACCCCATGAGGGAAACAAGGAGAACCAAAGAATGAAAGAAAAAAGTTAAAAAATAAAAAGTTGACGTTGATCGTGTCGTTACTCTATGTACTAATACCACTGCACTTCACTTTAATGGAACACATGCTTGGATCAATTTGCATGTTTTTCTTTTCTTTTTTTTTTTTTTTTACAAATAAAGTGTTAAATGATAGCCCTGAAAGCTAAAAAGGTAAATTAATTCAATTCAATTTATTTTTCTAGCAGCTATTTACGACAAGTCATCTCTAGGCGCTTTAGAAATCCAGAGCTTGACCCCCGAGCACATGGCAACGCCATCAGTGGCAAAAGAAACTCCCTTATGGGAAGAAACTGAGCAGAACCCGGTTCTTAGGGGACCCTCCTGCTGAAGGCCAGCTGGGTAAAGAGGAGATGAGGAGAATTAGGACAGTGGGAGGGAAGAACAGAGATGTACAATATATGGATTCAAA
Organism: Arrhamphus sclerolepis; assembly: GCA_037176975.1. Lineage (NCBI taxonomy): Eukaryota > Metazoa > Chordata > Actinopteri > Beloniformes > Hemiramphidae > Arrhamphus > Arrhamphus sclerolepis. The sequence continues at coordinate 6,912,631 of JBAMYA010000020.1, forward strand.
TATATATATACACACAATATGTTGTACAAGAATAGCTATATCTATAGATATCTAATAAATTTATGTATAAATATAAATATGTGGTGGTCCGGACTGCAGGAAGGCCACACCGGTGAGCATCCCACAGCAGCATCCAATCGAATCGAGTAGTCTTGCAATGCAACTCAATAACCACTTTCGACTGCCTGTGTGTCACACTACAACAACTGGTTCGTGGGATGAGATGCTGAGCAACAAGCAGCATTAATCCCTTTAAGGGGAACGTGATCTGTTTCAAAGTAATGAGGCCTCCTTGACTTGCATCAGGTGTTTTATGTGCCTTTGGCATGCAAAACTGCTAAACAGACACCTTCCACAGGATTTGTGTACGCCCCCCCCCACGCCTAACCCCAACCCTAACCCCAAAAAATGTAAGTTTTGATGGAATAGATTATGTATTAATCACACCATGCACAAGAAACAAAAGCCAGCCTATTTTTTACATCACATTTTACACTTTCATTCCATTTCTTTTTTCTTCCTTTTTTACAATTTTTCAGTTTCACACAGAAGAAAACTACATTGTTCTGATTTTGTTGCAGAGGGCCACGTTAGACAATAAGAGCTTCTTTGAACTAGGTTCTTGCTGTTCGCACACATGAATTCATCACCGCCTGACTGACCAGAACTGTGTGACATCATCCAGCTTCTCATTCATCTCCTCGGTGTAGGAACACAAACCAAACTCCCTGGTGGCCTTCCACTCTCCAAGCACAAGGGAAAACAATCCATGGGTATAAAAGCTAATTCCCATTTATGCAATCCTCAGATAATGTTACACCACATCAGTAGAGGAGAGTCATTATTGCAACAAACCAAAAGAGAGAAAGAAGCTTCCCTATAAAACTGTATTTCAGTAAAAAGATTGACTTATCTGAACACCACAGGAATAAATCTTTTGCGGTCATGCTAAGAGCCAGAAATTGATTCCATCTATAAATCTTCCTGATGTGCTAAATGTCAAGTTTTAACAAACCCACATGGGGTTGCTTTTATTTTGCATTGCAGCTCACCTCCACCGTACATGACTGCCAACATGATGGAGGAGATCCAGGACACCTGGCTGCTTGTCACATTGAAGATCGCCTCAATTTCTTTGAAGAAGACAGTGATGGACTTTGGAAATGCATAGGAGAAGCCAATAGAGATGAAGGCCCCGATCACTACCATCCATCCCCAGCCACCCTCGGGAGGCGTGTAGCCTTGAGGACCACCAATGGCGGGCGGCATTTTTCCTCAGTCACAGGAATCTGTGCAGCAGAAAAGGCAGCAAATAAGTCTTTGGTAATAGTCCAAACATTCAAAAAAAACTGAAGCTAAAATGACAGTATAGAGGCACAACTATAAACGCCCATCATGACAATTCTTTTAAACATTCTATCATAGTTGCAGTGACCAGATGCACTTATTACATCCAATTTATTTTATTTTTTTGCGAGAAATTGTGAAGAGCACAGTGGATACATGAATGTTCAGTGGTGTTAACACTGAGTGCGTCAGTGCTGAGGGCAAAGCATTGCGTTCACAACAAACAGATAACGGCGGGTGTAATTGTTTTCAAGTTTCAATGTCACAGTTTTTATAGAAATTTATTTAACAGCTGACTATGGGTCCAAAAAAGTATTGCATCTTCTGGACTTCGTGAAAAATATGATCTATTGTATAAAAGATAAATGCAAAACTATCCTGTTTAGATTTATGTCTTCTAATCAAAATACTGACAGACCAAACTGATTGCCTTCGGTTCCTAAGCTTGCTGCATTGCAAAAAAGTCACTATGCAGCTTACAGCACATTTTATATTGATAAACACATTCCTCTTGGCATTGCCATCTTGCTGAGAGTTCATGTGTTCATGAAAAGGAAAGACTTTTCTAAAGGATGACCTGCCTGACTCAGAGTTTTAAGGATGTGGTTTCTGGTCTTGCTCTGCTTTGAATTGCTCTGTACAAGTATTCACTGAGCTCTCAGCCACTGATCTCCCACAGTTTCACTTTAGAGGTGATGAATAAGAGTCCATCTGCAGAGTCAAACAGCTTATTGTGGTGTTTACACAGGGGAGACTATCCAGAGAGAGCATTGATCAGCCCATGAGCACGGGTAAAAATCACATGGCTCAGTAGCTCAGGACTATGTGCTCAGGCCTCAGTGATGGTGTTTTTCAGCCAAACAGGACTTGATTTGGTTGATGAATTAGATTAATGCTGTGAAAACTTATTGGATGAGCCAGTTGTGCGCAGCACGTTGTGAATATTTAATGTTGGTAAAAGAACTTTTGTTATTGAGCTGGGATCTCAGTAGCTACTGTGCAGCAGTAAATGTGTCTCCTGCATTATTGTACTCTCAGTATGAAGTGGAAGAGAAATAAGAACTCGTGGCATCCTCATTCATGCATTATAGGTCAGCGAGAACAATTTAGCAACCACAAAAGGTGAAACCAAGGCTTGTATATGAACAAAAAGATTGCATATTTTAACAAGGACATTTACATTTAATTTTGCGCAACTGCAATACTTTTCACAGTGGATAAAGCAAATAATACCTAGCTGTTATACATTGCTTTCTTGCTATTGAGAGCTTGTAATTAAACACTGTCTAAACTTTATAATACCAATTTTGTTGGAGTAAAAGTAACTAATTTGCATTGGTATTGCTTCCAAAGACCAATAAAAGCAACAATTATAATTACAATATAAATACCACCAGAATATTACATCTTTTAACTACCAAGGGTTATTTAAGTCACTCTGTTGCTGTAACAACTCTAAAAGAGCCAAAAGACAACTTTTAAGGAATTTGAGTTTTCCTTCTCACCATTTGTCAGCGTTAAATGAGCGCAATCATTTTTACTGTAAAATTTTAATTCATTAGCATTTACTGTCACTATGTAATGTACATTTTAACAGAAATACCCATGCATACTTCCCATTTGGGGGCACAGGGGTCTGCTGGAGCCCATTTCAAACTCTCTTCAGGTGAAAAACTGGGCAAACCATAACAGCAGGAAGATTGGTGAACACATTTATTCAAATGCTATTTCAAACCGATATAGGTTTTAAGGTTCTCTACGTCGCAGAAAAGTGTGAATGTGTGTTGATGTGCAACAGTGTAACATCCTCAAAACTGTTCTCACCTTTGGCAAATACCATTTATGGATGCTGCAAAGCTCCCCTACCACTGTCACCTTTCATTGAAAATGGCACAATCATGAGACCAATAGGTTAAAATATTTTTAGGGTGTGAAAGCAGACACCAGAAATCACCAGGCTGCCTCTAAAATAAGACAGTATGCAGGGGGAAATGTCATCTGACAGAGAGAGGGAGAGACAGTGTGTTGTCTGCATTTTTAAAAAGAAAAAATTCATTAGGAGAACATTAGATGATAAATGGAAGAACATGTCTTTTTACAGGAGCGCTAGATAAAATGTAAAAGTACAGAAATAAATTAAATCCCAATTTTCTGGCTAAGGATCGATTGATATTTACCCTCTTTATTTGAGCCAAACAAACAAATGTAAGTCAGTAAGAAATGTAGAGTTGATTGATTTAAATCATGGTGAATGAAAGAAAAGAAAATGGGCAGATGCTTGAGAGCCCTCACACTGTATGTGGCTATAAAAAGCAGAGTGGGCAGTCTGAAAGTGGCACTTGACAAAACGCATTCCAGCACAAAGCAGGGTTAGCTTAGCAGAGGACACACGCTGAGGTATAAAAAGGATTTGGAGTCTAAGGATACAAAATGAAAAGTGATGGCTAATAATGCAAGTAATCTGACCGACACTGCCCTCTTTTACCACAACAATGATTTATTCACATTTATTTGTATTTGAATTTAAAGTAATTAAAATATTTGACTGCAAAACAGTATCTGTTTCCAGGTAAAATTATTTTTCTCTCAAGAGTTTAGTTTAGGCCTCCCTGACCTCAGGTTTCTGATGCCACACAAACTTAAATTAATTTGATTATGAGATCTCCCCTCCCCCCAGCATTTGTTGAGGTAAACAGCCCATCAGATTCAAATAAAATGTATTCATATACAGGGAACAGTTTTAATGTAGTTCCACCTAAAAAAAAAAAAAAAAAAGAAAAAGACTATTCATGAAAGGAATTACTTTAAAGTGATGTTTGAGTCAGTGTTCAGCATCTTACCTTGGCAGGTGCTCTGGATGGTAGAGAAGCTCTGGAGCTCAACTTGGGAAGGCAGGTTAATGCAGAGCAGACATCACTGAATGGAACAGAGAGGGTCTTACTTATGTATAAACTTAAATGACTTAAAAAAAAAAATACAAATCAATGTTTGAAAGATACACCAGAAGGGATCATTGGGTCTCTGTCCACTATGACAGTCCAAAAGTTGCCCGTGGCACTTCAGCCTGTATCTGTTTCCACTGAATGGAGTAAAGTCGGAAAGTTGAGCTCATTCAGTGCCCAGAACAAACAGCTGGATGACCGGGACACTGTGGTGCTGAGCAGTGGGGTCAGTCAAGTTCTTATTGGCCGTGGGAGACTAAGTGCCATGCCCCTCACAAAGCTTTCTCCACCCCTTTGTCATGTGCTAAGCTCAAACACAAGGTCAGAGCAAGTCACTGCACAGCATTATAGTATACACATGTAGTTTAAGATGATAGATTTTTTTAAAAAGTCTGCACAAAAAAAAAAAAAAAAAAATTTAAAATTTTGAGATCGATGATTTTCCGATTAATTTTCAATGCTATTAAACTTCATGTTGGAAGTTGTGGCTAAAATAAAGTAGTTTGTTACACAACAGACATTGTTAACCTCAAGCACCTGAAGAAAGACTTTTGAACACTTCAGGGGTCAGTCCTGGTTGAAGCTTCCTCCCAAACTCCCTTTGGAGTCATTAATGATACCAAATCAGGGCTTGTGAAAGGAAAGACTTGAGTACAGAAGGTTATTGCAGCAGCATGTACTTGCAAAATGCCTTCAGATTCTTGACATCCTTGAAATAACATTTCTCTTTGTTACATTGTTGTGTGGCTTGTCCATTTTTTTTTTCTTCTTCCTTTCCTTCCTACCACAGCACTTGCACTGCTTTTCTAATAAAAGGATGCAATGGAGCATCCTCTGTTCTCCATTTTGTCTTTCTGCTCATCAAAAATGAAGAAAAGGGATTTAAAAACAAATACAGCTAGTTATGTTACAATACTATTTGTGGCTCCCACAGTTGAACACAACTCTGTATTTAAACTTTTTTTTTCCCCTTTCTCAAAATAACACTTTGTTTTCATGATGTAGTTTGAGATGATTAGGAAAAATATGGTCATGGGATCCTAGTCTCAGTTTCAGACGCGTTTCCTGAATTTCATTGTTCCTCCATGAAGCCGACAGAATCCTTTGTGTTCTAAATATTTCACCTACTGGCTTAATTACATTGTCTCACAAATCATATAAAACAGAGACATTATATAAAAGACATAAGTCATTTAGCACCATAAGCAAGGCAAATGTGTTCAATTTTGTTTGACCAAATACCCCACCGAAAAAAATAAATAAAATAAAATGAATGCTCTGGCTGTCATGTAGCTGCTCAGTGGATGTAGAGAACCTTTATCAGCATCATCACTCTAAGGGAGACAACTCTCAGTTGACTCTGGGACAATGACATCACCCTTTCACCGAGCACATCCCAGGATATCTGGTCGTCTGTGTCTACGTGTCAGACCTGTCGTTGCCTGGGGAGGTGATTGTTCGGATCCTTTTGTGTGCATGGTCAGAAGACCAGGATACTTTCTGGATGTGTAGAAGGCAGAAGGAGATGTCTAATCCAGGGCTTGTGTGCACTAATCAGGGTCCAAGTCACAATAACCGTCAACAGTAACTGCAAACACCCCCCTCCCCACCCCCCCAAAAAAAAAACAAAACAAAACAAAAACACACACAAAAAAAACAAAAAAAAAACAAAACACGAGCGCAATGCAACACCCATGAACAGGTAGAGAGAGAGATTTGTTACATTTTCATCTATATACGAGGTTGATAATATTCTGTGAAAAACAAATAGTCGTGCAATAGGTGAAAAATAGACAATAGAATTCAACTCATTAGCTGAACATATTTATTCACACCTGACCAATCAATGCCTCAACTGAATCATCTGCTTCAGTCTCATGGAGGTAGGTTTATATGCAGTTTTACTATCCTTCAGGCATTTTCAATATGTAGATAATGCTAATAATAGACTGATGACATACTTAGCCACACAGGAGTTACTTTATATTTTGTGACTGATAATTCGGTTTGATTCAGTTCAGATTATACTAATGTTACATTTATTTTAATAACTTCATAACAAAAGCCATCTCACGGTACTTTACGAAGAAGGTTGACAAGTATTAAAGCAATGCAGTTCAGATTATAATGCACTTCAGTCAATTTCAAAAGGATAATTATGCATTTTCATTCATGTTTTGTTCATGTTAAAGCACAAACTTGTCCCCTTTCCCCCTCTGCTCAAAAGAAAATGCTTCAAGGTTCGCTGCTGGGGCTTTAGGATCCACTGGAGAAAAAGACCTTATTCATTGTCAGAAGGATTAAAATTGATTAGTTCAGCCATGTGAAGCCCAGCTCATATGCGGTATAATAAGCTGCAGTAAGAGCAGTATACGTTCTCAATCAAAAGAGGACATTCAGGCACCAGTATCCTTTGTTCATTGCTGTGACTAATCTTCCAACAAGTTTTCAAAATTTTTTGCTTTACTTTAAGTGTAAAGCATGTAAATCAGTATTAAGGAAATGAGGTGTCCCTTAATATGGTTTACTCTAGAAGTCGGCTCTGTAGCCAGGAACCCAGTAAACAGTACTCCACTTTTGGCTCTGACTGGACTGAATGTAATTTACTGTGACTCACAAAAATTGACACTCAGGTCAAGAGTCAGTGGCAATTACCTTTTAGCCAAGAAAAGAAAGTGAAGCAAATCTTGGCTTGCCAAACAGAAAGAGCAGCATCTTCATACAGGTCAGGGGAGGGCATAATGTCAAAAAAGCCAATTAGCTCACACATACAAGTTGCAGTGACGGGAAAGCTTGCACCTGGTACAATGTGTAAAAAGGACTTACTGCAACACCCTTCCCCCTCCACTCCCTCCACCCCACACAGACCATTTTCCTCCTTTCCTTCCAGGACAGAAACGATGGTTTTGGCAGATATCGTCTGTGGATCGAGGCCAAGCAAGAGAGTCACAGACGTTGATGCTATGACTGAAGGCCTGCCCAGCCCAGACTCTTACAATGCATGATTTGCTCAGGAAAGCAGTACAGGGGAAGCTAATCCTAGAATAAATTACGGGAGGATATGACGCTTTTATTAGGACCTTGAGGCAAAGATCTCATGAGGATACAATGCAGCTTCAGTGTCCAAAACAAATGGTCCAGTGTCTTTTCCAGGGTTTCAAAATGTAATTTTTAAAAGAGCTATGCTTTCATGTCAAGTCCAAATTACAAATCAATAAACCAAAGCTCTGTATATGAAAGATCTTGTAGATTAAATGTCAACAAGAGCTTGTTTAGATACTTCATGCAAAAATAAATTAAATAAAATATAAAATCTGAACATATCATTAGCAAACAATACACAGTGATTTTTATAAAATAAAACAAACAAAAAAAAAAAAATCAAGTGAAGTAAACATCAACTTCATGAAGTCCATTACTGGTCTTCATGGCCCACTGTCCTGCATATTCAGGATTCCCTCCCCCCGCTACAAGACACAATTCATGTGAATGAATACTTCAGCTTGTCACCAAGGTATGCATCAGCTTTTCATCAAGGTCAGTCAATGACCGATTAACTTGAGTAAGTTGTGTCGAAGCAGGGAAACATCCAAAACATTCAGGGCAGTGGGCCCCTTGGATCGGGGAAGGCTGTTATAAGCAGTTTAGCAGCCCACCTTCACCAAAATAAAAAAAAAAAAAGAGGGGGGGGGGGGGGTTGGGGGCTTACACTTGATAGATCTAGAAATTGATGTAAATTTTTGGTTTTGTAAACCAAAGGACATCAAAAGCAGCATTTCTATGCATGTCTTTGTTTTTGCATTTGGAAGACTAGTGGAACTGTTCCAAAGCTAATCCTGTGAGTTTAATGACCCCCCTCCACAAAAAACACAGAAAAAAGAACACAAAAAAAACAAAACAAAAACCTACACCCACTGAAGTGCTCTTCCAGGTTATAAAAACAACTGGTTACTTACTGGTTGAACACCTTTTAATGCAAAGTCTGAATGCCCCCCCGCCCCTCTCTGCTAAATCCACCTCCCTCCCCGTCTGACAGCCACCCACAACTCTGAACACTGCAATTGTCAGAAGTTTGGGGAAAAAACAAACAAACAAAAAACAAAAGCATTTGTGGTAAGCTTACTTTATTTTATCATTTCCTGTGAAATTACACCTAGTCATGGTGACTGTTTATTAAAAAAAACAAACAAAAAAAAAAAAAATATATATATATATTTGGTGTTGGCAAGCTGAAGGGGCATGACTTGGTTTTTATTTGCATATCAAATTATTACTAAAACTACTAACTAAAATTTGTGTCCCCCCCCCCCCCATGCACATAAATAAGCAGCACATGTAGGAGAGTTTCTGCATCCTGAGAGCATAATTTATTAATTCAAAGTTGTTGTTTTTTTTTCCCTCTATCCGTTAGATTTTCTCTGTTACTGCACAACATGGGAAACACGCTACAGAATAAAAGACAATGGATGCCACAAAAGGTGGCTGGCAAGAAGGATACAACCTTTTGTAATGAATACCAAAGTCAAATAAGCTTTGTTTTGATCTTATGTTTGTTTACAAGTCTCCCTGCTTTCACACACCAAGTATTTCTATTATAGGCAACTTCAAGCACCCCTTTGTACTGAAACATACCCGCTTAAACAATACACCTCCTGGCATAAATAATACATTTTCAGTAACTGCATTTGTTATGTTGAAAAGAGGGCGTGTACACTCTTGTACAACCTGAAACTGATTTTCCCCCCTCTTAAGTAGTTTTCTCAAAAGTACACAGATGTTTGCTGGTTTGCATCATTCACATAATAGTGTCCCCGCTTTTTTTTTTTTTTTTTTTTTTTTAATTACTGCTCCCATCAGGTGTTGAAACAAGTGGCCTGGATGTCTGCTGCACATGCCTGCAAATATTATCAAAAAAACTAAAAAAACAAACCAACAAAACTTGAAAGTCAAGCAAACATAAATTAAAGCTTTTCAAAATGTATAGAAAACTAAAGTAACTATCTGCTGAAGATCATATGATGGAGGTTATCTACAATGAAAAAAAAACATCGGGTGTCAGTTAATATGAATAAAAATTGTATATGAGTTGTGCATGTTTTTTCACCCCTTGTTACTTTTATGTTTAATTACATTCCAGGTATTTTAGTGTGGGTCTTCTATAAAGCAAGGCTTTACCCCAAACAAGTTATTAAGTTCTAAAACTAACCAAACAGCGGCTGAAAACAGTGGAAGAAATTTACAATAAATCTAAGAAGAAAATAAGTTGAACATGAGAAAGAAAATCAATGTACACCTTCAGTCTAAAACAGTCAAAGATAAAACGCCTGCCTAGTTTTGAGTAAGTCCTCCTCTTGCTGACAAGAGAACCATAACCAGTCAGAGTCTAGACAAAACCTGTCTGGTAATATCATCAGCAAGAGGCACTTTGAAAAGAAACATCTACCGATTGTTCCTGAGCATCTGATTTGATGAGATAAACCATTAAAAAAAACAAAAGTATCTTTGGTTCATGCAGTCTGCCATTAATTTTATACCATCTCTATAATGTAAATACCAGTTCTCATTTAACCCATTTGACATCTAAAATGTAATGTCAATATTTCTGGCAGTGACTGAAGACAATGGTGGAACATATACGTGTTGGCATACAAATAAAGTCTTTAAATATCAAATATGACTCCAAAAAGCCACATAATGCTTGTTGGCTGATAGTGTGCACCTACACAAACTAATGTTTGCTGCTGCCTCTGGTGTGCTCTAAGACCATATGCTTGTTTATTTTTTGGTTCTCTTTTAAGTCATCTTTCATGTGTTCTATTGTTATAATATCTTTAATGTTCTTTGTTCTTTATCCATTCTGACCTATAACAGATTTCCTGGAGCCCCAGTGACCCAGTTCTGTAGGGCTCTTTAAGAAAAGAAAAAAAAAGTAATCAAATCTCAGAAATCAAAAAAAGAAAACACTAAATACCACCCCCCATCGCCCCAAGGCAGGATAAATCAAAGTCATTCAATGTATATTATTCTATGTGTAGCCTGGTGGAGATTTCACACACACAAACACTTAGCTGAATAGGTCCCTGTGTAAACAGATAAAGTGCCTATGGCGGGGCATGTTCAATCACTGCAGGGGTCACATTGTGTGTTGAGGCTGTATTTTAGGAAGTGATGCCGGGACCCCTGCAACAGATGGCCCATCATGCAGACTGAACAAATGAGAGAGCAACAAAGTCTCCTTTGAGCTCATTTCCCATTCTTTTCATGCTGCAGTTAAATTATTAGTACATGTCTTTGAACAATAACAACCTGTTCACGCCGTCTCATGAATCACTTGAAAGCAATAGTTTATATTCTGAAAAATAACGCATTCTCTTTGTTACAATGAAACAGCGGACATTAGAAACAATAAAATGCGCCCATTTCAATACAAAAATTGCTCACCAGCTCAACCAGCACTTTCATGGGTCTTTGGTTTGGATCAGTCAAATTAAGATTTGTACAATACAATGAAATTCTGATGGTGCCAGTAAACAAGGTGCCAACAATACCCATAGTCATTCAAGGTCTAAAAAGTGTTCCAGTGATGAAATATTGCACTGTGTGTAAGAAAGAGGTGGCGGCAATGAGTCCTTTGTGAGAGAGATGGGGGGGGGACAGGATGATATGATGTTCTGATATAATGAACAAAACTACCTACTTGAAAATGTTCAAGATGATCCATCTACAACCTGGTTCAATTCAATCCATTCCAGCTAAATTCAATTGGAATGTGATATATGATCTTTTAGTTACGACATAATGTGACTCAGTTGTGGCATATTTAGCTGCACAAATCTTGGTTCCTTACATTGGTACTGTACTTTAAGAATTACTGCAGTAATAACGTGGATATACACAACCGCCTCCATTTTCTCTGTACGCTTCTGATTTGCCACAAATAGTCCATATACAGCTATGTGAAGAAGAGACGACACACTTTTAAGCCAAGATTTTACACAACATAATTGGAGATGGCCTTTAAACCTTCTCCCTCCTAAGTGTTTCCACAAGTAGGAAAATATTAAGACAGTTATCAGTCTTTCCAGAAGTAGATGCCCAAGAAGGTTCCTCTCAAGGTGCACTACAAAAGCAAACAACTCAAAGCCGTCCAATTAAAAACGGTGAAGCTGGTTGCACTCAAACCAAGAGGTTGTTTGATCGATGCCCAGCCCCATCATGTGCTGAAGTGTGCTTGGGCAGGACACTCAGCACCCCACTGCAAAAAGTGTGACAGCGAGGGATCAAATCTACTCACCCTCAGTGCTGGTCACAAGCCCAGATAAATGAGAACGGCATGTCAGATGCCGTTCCTTCTATCTGACGTAAAAACCTTTGCCAAATGAATGTGCAGAACATGATAATCCGCAGTGACGATCCCTCAAAAGGGAAGAGCCAAAAGGAGTTGCGTGCACATAGCAGACACACCCCCCTTTTCTAAAGGTAAGAGGTCATATCAGGTCTGTGAGGTCATAGTAAAGAGCTCCTATGGAGTAGTGTTTCCAGAAAAGTTTTGATAGTTTAATGTGCTCAGAATTAGGTCGTAACTTTTCGTTTGTCACATTTACTCCTGGAAAGACACCACACCTGTGGTAGCCCTTTATAGCAGCTCTGGTATTATAGTGTAACAGCAACTTGAGCATCTCTTACTAAACTTTTCAATGCTTCAACACTTATTTAGAGGCGTTTTTCAATGTCAGTTGGGAGGTTGTGTTGCAGGATGGATTTCTTTTGATATTTGACACTATTCTACATCTGTTATGAGCAGCCATAACAACAAGAAAGTGGTTTACGTGGGGAAACAACCAAGTTTTCCAAAGCAATGCCAAGAATAGAAAACCCAGCCCAGACAGATTGAAGAGATGTCGAAGGTGTAGTGCAGGAGTTTAATGAAGAACATCAAGGGAGAACTTTAAACCACTTCTCAGACATCATGGAGAATGAGATAAATAGTTCAGTGTGGAAGGACTTGAAGCGCTGATGAAGACAGCAGAATCAAGCACTGCATGTTTTAACAAAGAGTGATTGAAGGAACATATTCTGGAATCCAGTGCTCCTCCACCCAGCTTTCAGACAATACGAAGCAACAGAGAGGAAAAAAAAATAAAGGCAGCAACAAAAAGAGGAGGGACTGCAGAGTTCATGTGAACAGATGGTAAAATCCTGAACATGTTGTTGTGAAGGACTGTCCCAGATTTTGAACCGTTGGCTGCAAGTTTCTGTCCATGTCCGCTGAAAGTTCCTGTTGATTCATCAGTAGATTAAGACATCTTTACTTCTCATTAAATATGAAGCTAAATAAGCAGAGAACTTTGTGTCCATTATACCGCTTCTTGCTCCTTTGATTTCTGCCTGTGACATTATGCTTGCTGTCCAGCATTTACAGCTTTTAAGAGGCCTTTTCACTGACCTAAACAGTTTGCTTTTATATCTAGTTTGTTAGTGGGGTAATACTGAGAAACTCTTATTACAACTTAAAAAAAAAAAAAAAAAGTACAAAAGCTGTTTGTTTTTTTAAAAACAGGAATTCTTCGACAATCATCTCTTAAGTAAAAAGTAGCAGTTCAGCAGTATAGCATTTATAAAGTGTACATTAAAGCCTTTTTTCCCCCCAGTTTCTTTTTTGTGAACACATCCCTTAAGTACTAGAAACTACCCAGGTACTACAACACGCCTCATCCTAGGACTTGTATAGTATTTACTTAAAAGTCCAGAGTACAACAGTATTTATTTACCTTTTTATCTTGATTTGGAGCCCATGTTGACCCTAATGGTGGTGCGGAAAGATAGCTTTACTCATTAATTTATATGAGGTGTAAAGATGGAGCAAATACAATGAGAGTTGTGAGCTTGAGGTCCGTAGGAGAGGGTGTAAGGCAGCCCGGCAGTAACTGGAGAGCCTTTCTGCTACTTTGTCCAACAGCACAGAGAGTTGACCTTGAGGGGAATGAGGAAAATTGACAGGAGGGAAAGCGGTAACAAGGGCCAGCTATATATCACGGAGGCAATTTGGAACAGTTTATCCGATGAGGGTCAATTCCTGCTGCAGTGCCATAGATCAGAGTTTTCAAGCTTGAGCACGCCGTCATGTGAAGAGGTTAGGATAGATCCATTTTTGAATGACTGAGCTGCTGATGAAGCTCCCGCAAATCAGTCACACAAAACATACAACAGCGGGACAATCAAGAGGACTTGCAATGCAGGAAAATGTGCGGGTATGTGTGGCCTTGCTGTTCTGGCTCTGGTCCAGATCAAATCTGCTTTAAGAGGCAATTTCACAGTGTTCCCTTCAATTACTCCACATATCAAGGACATGGAACAAGTGATTATCTTGGGGATCTAGACATTAATGCCATTATTACAGCCGGTGATAAAAATGAATACCCTCATTTGTGATCATACCATGTTATTCATGAGGGGAAAAGAAAAAAGAAAAAAAAAAAAAAAACAACAGTAATGAGCTGCACTAAATCTGTCACTGCACCACAGTACAATGCCGAGAGTGTACCAGTAATTTTACAGATGCTTTTACAGAGACTCTGACCTTATCCATTACTGCTTCTATTTTGAATCAGTCTCTCTGAAGCTCTGTGCTGACCAGATGGCAGGTCTACTGAGTGATAAAAATTTGAAAGACAAGAGCACTATTACACGACAACTCTGGCACAGGCCCCAGTGCAAGTGGAGGCTGGAATAAGCACAAAAGTCCAGCTCAAAATTTTAATTCTCATTATCTTGCTCTCCAACAAAATCGTGGCCATCAGGAAAATCCTTTTTTCAGATGTTCTGCAATTATCAGAGGGACAGTTGAATCCACTGGAGACAGTTTTGAATGACGTTCATGTAGAAACACCTTTCAAGCCAAATTAATGATGGGGTATCAACCAAAACTTTCTTGGAAGAACATTCCTTGGAGTTCAGGGACAAACATATACCATCTTCAAAGAGTGATAAAAATGAACATAAATGCACACACACACAAAAAACTGCCAGATTTGTAAAAGTATGTTTTAAGAGCAAGGAATGTACAGAACAACAGATGACTTAAAGCTTGAAGAAACCAGCAGGTACCAATGATCTCAATATCTGTTATGCTGGGTTCACCACATTATTATATTTACAGGCCTAAGTGTTAAAAGGTTAACAAGCCAACACATCATGCCTAAGTCAGTACCTGGAAATTCTGAAACCTGTCGGCTCCACACAGTTAAAAGCAGATAAAAAGTCCACAAACCTAAGCGCACATTTTTTATTTCTGTATTTGCCCCCACCTCCAAGCGGCCCATCAAAGCACAGAGTTGCTGTGGCATCCTCAACCCTTTATGTGACTGATATGCAAATTAAAGAGGGTCAATCACACTTTAGACACATTAAGATGAGTTTGCCGTGTTATGACTCAAAGTATTTGATCACTGGGAGTGTTTGAACGTTGGCCACTGGAACATCTAGATTCTTTCTATTGCATAAGTACAGTTTTGAGCACCCAACTCTGTCAGCTTATCGGCTCCAGATTTCACCAAACTGAACCAGGCTGCCACCGATTTGGCTTTGAGTTTAGTCAGTTTGTTGTGAAAACCATGAGTCAAATCTTAAGTAGAATGGATTTCATTTCTCTGCTCAAGTCAGTTTTATCAGGGAACTTTTTTTTCTCTTTTTTTAAAGCACTTTTTCAGCTTTCCTTACTTTTTTGTTTTGCTTACTTTGTTTCCATTCCATGTTCAAGCCTGTATACTTAATGTTCCACAAGTGTTACAAGTTGCAGGCATACATTTCTGAAAGAGTTTACTTTGGCACAGCAGTGCTTTGGGATAAATATTAATTTCCCTACCAAGACTATAGTACCATGCTGATGATTTATTGTTAAGTCACTAACATTTAGCAATTAATGACAAAATACAAAATGACTTGGGCTGATCATCATTTACTCTGCAGGTATTTGGTCATTAACCAAAGTTATGGAAAGCATACAATGTTGGGTTCACAGCAATGCTAAAATGAATAAATGAATTCACTTATAAGGAAAAAAAAAGTTTCGCACAACTCATTTTGGGTGGGTGTGCAGATATGTTTGTACTTATACTTTCATTGCAATCCTCACCCAAAAAAAAGTTAAGAAAAAAAAAAAATGGCAACCTTTTCGTGGTGGGCAGCATATATCTGGAGATAACTAAAGAACTCACCAGCAGGGAACCATTACAGCAATACACCACATAATTTTGCCTGCATGTTTTTATCCTTCCAGAGGTATAATTTAAAAAGAAAGCTGTAATAAGGCCCCCCGCCCAAAAAAATAAATAAAAAAAATTAGGGAACGATATTTTGTTGACAGCTACTTTAATGCCGAGTATCCAATTGCCATTTTAAACTCCTTCCAAACTTTTCTTATCTAATCAGGATTTAAATGTCATCACTGTGAGAATAGACCAACAAGTTATTCATTCTAGTCATGTGTTGGTATTAACTGCCTCCATTAGTCTACTATGACATTGCTGCCTCAAGTATTTATCCTGGCTTCAGTAAATCTATAATACAAATATGTGAGACAGAGACAGAGAGAAAGACAGACAGCTCAAAAGGTCTAATGAAAAGACAACAAAACTGGAAAAACCAAATCAGAGCTAGAAATGGTTGAATAAGCTGAGTACATTACCGTGGGAATCATGGGAGAATATTTGTGCAATGTGAATCAAGTTAGTTGGTTCCCTGCTGATAGTCGACAGGATTTTTACTGTATGCAGCCATAAAGCAGATATACTACATAGTCGACAATGCATTTTTGCATCTTATCTGTGCTCTGCTCATTTTCCGCATGAGGAAGTTGGGGAAATTGGCTTAGAATTGCTCCATGCAAAGTAGCTGCACTTTCAACTCACATGGTTAGACAGAGCATCACAGTGCAGCAAGAGGTATGCAAAGTTTCTAGCAATGCAAGAGACTCCGGCATCCATACCGAAAATGAAAAGGATCAGCACTTGTGCACTGATTAATGTTTTGAATGATGCAGAGGAATTTAGGAGTGCTGCTTTTTCTTTTTTTTTGGGGGGGGTGGGGGGTATGCTTAGAGAATATTGTATAATATAGCTGATGTACTTTTAAAAATCATTTGGAAAGTTTATTTTCCATTAAGTTGTAAATTTAATATTTTAAGTTTAAATTTGATCATAAACAGTTACTGTCCTTAAATTTGACCCACTCTAAAATTGTACATCATGCTTATAATTTTAAAACTCAATATTTGTGTGGTGAAAAGAAAAAAACTTTAGTGTAAAGTTTCGTACACATGATTTTCTCGTATTTTTGACTTAAAAATGTATTTTGAAGGTTAATAAAGTTCTTAGGAAAGAAGACTAATTCATTTATTTCATGATTATTTTTTATTAATGAAAATAAATCCAGAATGGTTTTATTTAGTCCTTTGTCTCTCATGACACAAGGTGCAATGAAAATTCTCCTGTCCCTTTAAGTTTGTGTATTATTTATCAAACCATTTCACTGTGATTTTATGAAGCACTGGCGTCCGTTTATATAGAAGGACCCAAAAATAGGAGTTAAGAGGATATAAGTTGATATACACCCGTACAAACCTCTCAATCTCTGCCCCTCTACCACGGAAGAAAAGATGAACACAAACAAAAACAGCAGGACTGAGAGTTTTGGTGTCATTGCTCCATCTAGCTTAATAGTTTCTCGAGTCTCTTTAGGTTTTTTGCCCCCATTCAGAAATGCAAATCCAAAGAGCTGCTCTCATACTTTGCAATGTCACAGTGGCCTCAATACAATAATGCAGGAGCATGATGATGTGGAGCAGGTACTCGATGAGTTCACCCCCTGCTGTCCAGTTTGTGTAGCACATATTAGACATTAGATGATCACTGATCCTGTACTTCATCCAACCTTCATCCTGTTAGGGTCATGGAAAGCCTTGGACGGAATGGAACTTGTGCCATTTATGGCTGTGAAAGTCCACCTATAAGTATGGAGGTTATGCTATGACAATGTCCAAATTTATCCTTGTTCATGTTGCTGCTCGTTTCCGTACTTCACAGGCAGGGCGTGTAAGGGGCTCGACATCACTCCCTCTCAATTCATTTCCTTTGGAACTTGTGAGATGAGGTGACAATCGCTCGCCGTCCTCCAGCCAAGCGATCGGCAAAATTCGTGCATGTGAAATTTTGAGCTCGTACACGTAGACGAGCACATGCAGGCGGGCGACAAAACAAAGTTGACAAATTTTCAACTTTTGTGCTGTCACTAAAACCAATCAGCGAGAGTTTCATTGATCAAAGAGTGGCGAGTATGCTACATGCTGCAGGAAACCACTTTCAACCAGCAACATGGAGGAAAGCATCACTTTAGCTGTGTTTAACCTTCCCATTATTTATGACATTTCATGCAATGATTATCGAGATACACAAAAAGGCTGTCGCATGTCTGGATCAGCCTTGAGGTCCGCCATCAAATGATGATATTCACCATGCTGTTTCCATGTCTGTAATACAGGATGAACCCAAGGTTGTCTTTATTTTATAGAGAGACTTAACAGCAAGATTTGTCAGTTCCTGTAAAATCATTTGACTCTTCACCATTGCCTTGTCTGATACAGACTGCTTTGAAAATGTCAAAATCCTACCAATTTCATAACCAATCAAATTTCTTGGATACAAGTGATGCAAGAGCATGATTTTCAACACTGCTGTCGCTATTGCGTCCCCTGTTGGGTTTCACCCCCAGTGGCGATGAGGGCCATCTGTCGCTGTTGTTTGTCGCTTCCTGTGTGTCGAGCCCCCTAATACCAGACATCTTCACCTCGAGGAGGATGGAGCCAGAGTCAAAAATACAACCGTCTTGAAGAAGCAACATATTTTCTTTTGACTTCGACCATAACAAAAACAAGAGAGCCACACCGGCACCATTGGAGATGTTATGTGAGACCATAAAACACAATGTCGTCGAGATAGGAGTTTGTGTCGTTTTACAGTCTTGGGAAATTGATGAGAAAACAGCATTTGTTTTGTACCTATTTTGAACCGTTTGGCAAATTCTTGTATGAGGCTGGTGCCATAGTTCGACACAACCAACCCCACACACAGCAAGTGGCTGCGTATGAAGGCCATAACTGCATAAGAGTTCACTTGTGGTCAACTGTTGCACTGACCTACAGTAGTGCCTCTAGCATTCAAGTGGACTTTGCATTTCATGCATGCATTATGTATTTCTTGAAGGATGTGCAAGACTGACGTGCTAAATGAATGCAGGATGCAAAATGACATATTCCAGGTGTTCTGAGTCTGAGAAATAAAAACATGCATTTAAAACCAGACTCCCTTGACCTGCTTTTAAAGCAATTATCTTTATGATCGAGATCCAGAAATCCTTTGTGGAGAGAGGAAAAATTTGCAGAAGGAAAACAATTAATGAAAGGCATATGGATAACTCTCAGACCATGTTAAACATCCTCCAATCAGATGAAATGAATATTGAATTATTCATTTTACATTATTAATATCTGTACTCCATGAAGCCATGACCTACAGTACAGACCTGAACCCAGACAAGGGAATGGCTGCACATTGACTTTCCAATTTCAACCAGTTGAAACTTTCTAGCAAGACAAATAAGAAAAACTTCCAAAGGGGGGGAGGAAAAGAAAAGTCTCAAAAAATCTTGAAATTGCCACCGAAGAGAAAACTGCTAATGAAAACATAAGGAATTCTATTAATTAATTAAGATGAGATTGAATAATTCATGTGGAAGACATTCCAAAAAGAAAAAAAAACAAACATTCTACTACATCAGTTTTGTTCTTTTTCTAAAAACCGCTTTAGTTTCATTTGATTCTCTAATTTTCCACAGGTCACATTTCACCATCTGATGTGCACGGAAAACTCACATTAATCAAAGTCCAGATCTTTGAGACAAACAACCAGGTAAATGCAGCTTGATGGCCACATTCTTCTTGTGAAAAATCCAAACCCTCTTAACCTGAGTCACTGCAGACAACAACTGTGTTTAAAAGCAGTGAACATTTGTATGCAGGCAGGAGAGGTTCTGTAGGCAGGAAGTATGAAATATTCATCAGTTGCTGTATTTTGACAATGAAGCTACATGACAATGGTCTCACTTTCAAACATCCGAGGTGCACAGATCCAAAGGGGAACGTATGCTACATAATTTCTGCTTGTTTCATTCAGTGCTTAAGTGTCAAGGCAAAAAAAAGACACTTGGAATTCACTGGCGAAATTAAAATGAAAGGTAAGAGAATCTCTGTGATTTGAACACTTCACTTTAAAAAAGGCTTGCCTACAAGGATAAACTACATTGTATGCAAATATGGGGAAAGTGACCTATTAATATTCATTTCAAGCAATATAGCACAGAAGATGGGAGGGAAGTTAAAAATGATGCTCCTTCAGTTGAGAAAGCTCTTCTGCATTATCAGATATAGGAAGCCCATTTTTTTGAAGTGCACTCTTATTTAAATGTCAGGATCTGGCTCTTTTCTACTGGAGATTATGGCAATTGCTTTACAAAACCTAGTGAGAGCAGATGCATAAGGTTACAGGATTGGTTGAACTTAAAACAAAAGGTTATAAAAAAAGGGGGGGGGCTGATTTTGTATTAGATTACAGTATAGGGAAGCATTTTCTTCCTGGACTGTGACCTTAAATCCATGCAGTATATTCCTTTTGGGTGTTCCTTCAGGGGTCACCACATTGAATCATCATCCTCCTCCTCCATCTAACCCTATCCTCTACATCCTCTTTTCTAACACCAACTAACTTTAGGTCCTCTTTCACTTCATCCATAAATCTTCTCTTTGGTCTTCCTCTAGGCCTCCTGCCTGGCAGCTCCATCTTCCAACAGATAAATTCACTCTCCCTCCTCTGTACATTGTCAAACCATCTCATTCAGGCCTCTCTGACTTTCTCTCCAAAACATCTCAAATGTACTGTCCCTCTGATTTACTCATTCCTGATCCTGTCCATCTTCGTCACTCCCAAAGAGAACCTCAACATTTTAATCTCTGAACATCTCTTCCGTCTTTTTCTAAAGTGCCTGCTTAATCCGAATCCGTGAATGGTTTGTTCATTCATTCAACATTTTCAAAACAAAAACAAATTACATTTTTCATTAAAAAAAAAACGGAAAAACAAAAAGACTAGTTTTTTTTTAGCTGAGAGACATTCACAGGGTTCTGCTTCTTCTTCTATGGCTCATTGTTTTCTTGTTTTTTCATTTAAAACGGAAAAACAAAAAAGTCGTTTTTTGTTTTTTCATTTTGGTTTTAACAAACAAATTAAAAAAAAAAAAAAGAAAAAAATAATTTTTGTAATTTGTTTTGAAAAAAAAACACGGAACGAGCGAACCACACACGGGTTCTTCTCAC
>JBAMYA010000020.1:6962205-6978010 GCA_037176975.1 Arrhamphus sclerolepis
AGTACTTTTTGTTGCAGTTTCTCAACTGACCACTAGGTGCTGGCTCCAAAACAGAGCAAGTCCCCATTGACCCCCATATTAAAGAATCAAGTTTGCAGCAGAGTTAAATATATACAACCTGGTATGAAAATCTATCTTTTTCATCTGTGGTTACATATTACACCTGACCAATCAGATGTCATTCAACGTGTTAAAGTGACAGCTATCTATTGGCTCTTCCGTCGGCTTTGACAGCTTTTTCCCGCCTCTTTGCAACATGCCACCATGAATTTCAAGGAAAAAATGAGCTTCGAAGCCTCTCTGTACAAATCTATGGGCCACGTGACCGGATCGTTCATTCAGTATTTTATAGTCCATGGTCCGATCCAACCAGGCTCTGTCTCTGTGGTTGCAAAGAGTGTTCAGACAACAGGCTGTCTCTCACTGTCCCCATGACGTGCAGACTGATTTCATCCTCTACGTGGAGTCTAGCAGTCATCCTTGCACCTAAATGATGCTTTTCTACCATGCCACTTCAGCACTCATTTTGTCCCAGTTACACATATGTTACTACTTCCCAAGGTTGTCGCAGTGGTATAAGAGCATTTCACTCAGTACATCGAGGTGGAGTAAAGGTCCTACGGAGGACAATTAACTTTCTGTGCAATTAAGTAATGAATAAATGTTGTGGCATCTGAAGAATGTGTTCACTGCGTAACATTTATGTTAATTTAATAGTTTTCTTTAGGAACTCCAGAATGTTTCTCTCTCCCTCTCTCCCTCTCTCTCTCTTTTCAGTGGATTTAATCTTGCCCATGCTTATCTATAGGTTCTTTCGCCGCAATCGCACCCCAACACTAAACATTCTTCCTGCCTCACCGCCCCATCTCCTCCTCTGCTCCCAGCCTTCGCTGATAACACCTCAGCTCTGCAGGAGGAATGCAGGCAGTGGCGCTGTGTGTTTCCCTCTTTATGTTTATCCTTCAGCTGCATGTTTGTTGCAGTTGGAAGTCTTGGGAGAGAAACAAACATTGGAGTCCTGTCATGTTGCTGCGCCAGCTAGGAAGTGCTGAATAGAGAGTGGATGTGGGAATGATGGAAGAAAGCCAGGGCTATTGTATCTTTATTGTGTAAACTGTAACCTCTCTCCCAACACATGAAAACCACATTAGTGAGAGCTAGCAGGGTTGAGCAGATGACCCTTCTTTCATCTTTTAATGGACCAACAGACAGAATGTGGTACATACTTTCTTCACATTCATTTAATATGCTCTGTTTCAGCAGCACAAAGAAATATTTGATCACTTTGAGGAAACGTCGTCTAGCTCTCGTTGACTCTTTGTCCCCACGTCTGGCGAAAACGCTCCACGGCAACTTTGGACTCCCATCTCAGCTGTGTATCACTTATGTCACACGTCAGCAACAATGAAACCAGCTTACAGAGCTGAAGTGGAGAGTCTAAGGGGCGACTAAGAGAGAACATATTGTGTTAGTTATTTCATTGTACTTAACTACAAAAAAAAATTTTAAAATACAGATAATGAGCAAGCTAAAAACATGACATGGTTGCAGAAAAAACAAACTGGAGGAGTGTTTACAGTTTTAACAGGTGAAAGTGTACATACATAACTAAGATGATGAATGGATCCGTCCATCCTGACCTTGAAACAAACTACCAGAAATCTGGTAATTCTGCCTTGTTAGGTGACCAACCTTACCTCATGTCTAAAACACCTGGCACAGACACAAATTAACTTATTAACTCTAAATAAAATACATTGGTTTAATTGCCACGTTGAACACTCAGCTTCAATATAATCACTGTCATTTTGTAGCTGTTCCATATTTTATCAGGACAACTATACCCAACGGGCCATAAATGCATCTTAATGTCTTTGTAAAGCACTTGAAATGTGTAATAAAAATAAACTTGCCTTCCCTAAACTGAAATCAGTGAGCTGAAAAGTGCTAACACACATCTTATATCACAAAAGAGACTTATGTAGACGCACATTTTATAATTCAGTGTGTTTTCCACAGTGCTCTCCACCTTTTCTCAGCCTTTCTAACCAGATAATTTGATCTGTTTACTTGGCTTTGCTCTGGTGAGCGACTGAAGAACTCGAGGGTATACTTGATGACCTGGGAGACTGCTTGAGTGTATTGACCTCTGACCTTTGCCACATCAGCCACTTAGCTGGTTAAAGAGGTAAACGCTTCAAACACCAGTAGCTGCGTTTACTTGTTACGCATTACCAGTAAATCTTTAAGCATTTAAAGTCATCACTGGAACCAGAGATTCTCTTCTTGGTCCATTCATGCTGCATTTTTTTTTTCAATGGTGAAATAAATAGTTAAACAGATTTTAGTAGATTAATGTTTTCTTAAATAATATCAGTAATATCTAGAGTTTCCTTCTAATAACAGCCTACACACCTTTGACCTCAGCTGGGTTAATTATTTTCTTTGTGAAAAGCTCCACCTTAACTAATAAATCCACAGTCGAGCTCTTTGTCGGATGCTGGCGATCAGACCTCAGGCCTCTGTGGTGTAAAGAAATTCAAGGGCCCCCTGGTGACCTGCAGTGACCTCTGACCTCTGTCCTGAGCCTCTGTAGACCTTTTAATATAGCCGTCGGATCAGTTCCATATGGTGATTTAAATAGGGAGGCCACTTAGACTAATTTTATTATAACCACCACCGGTGTCCGTGTGAGTGCAGCATACCAAACCTTATGAGCACTATGATGATCAAAGGAGTTACTAACTTTACCTCCAGTTATTCAGTTCATGTGCAATTTTCTTATAAAATCCCTTCTTTATTTGAAGTTAGATAAGATGTGAGTGTTGTTTCGAATGCCACCTACAGTGTAACACACATTTTAAACTCAAGAGAGAGTTTGCGTACTTGTTGCAGCGCCTTATCTCTGCCCTCGGTAAGACTCAGATTATCAGTATCTGGTGAGGACCATTGTGTTGACACAGCTGCTTCTGGGTGTACACTAACATGCCCAGGATGCATCTTACTGCTGCCCATCCCACAAAAAAAAAACAGCAGCTGAAAAGACAGCCTTCCACCCAGTGGAAAGCAGTGGTTCCCGCTATCTTTGACCTGAAAAGGAACATGTCAAGAGAGCTGATGATGAGTGTTTTGTTAGAGCCCAAACAGCGTTTTCGATGACACAAGAAATGATTTGACTCCTGACTGGGCCTTTTGTGTGAAGTGTTTGTGTGGTATTTTCTGGGTACTCTGGCTTCATCACACAATCCAAAAAACATGCAGGTTAAGTTCATGTTTTATCTCTAAAGTTGATTGTGAGCATGTGTGACTGTTTGTGTCATTTCCTTTCTGTGTGGCCCTGTGATGGACTTAAATGGTCTGAATTTCCCTTCAGGGATTAATAAAGTATTTTTGAATTGAATTGAATTGAAATGTCTACCATAGCAACAGACTTCCCATGTGACCTTGACCAGGAGGGACCGGGTACACTTGGCTTTTACCTCTTGCTCTCCTGTTGAAAGTAATGTATAGTTAAGGGCCTTTCCTCATTTCAGAACGCAGTAATTCAGATCAGTCATTTCTGATCCCATATTTGTGAACTAGAATTCAGTTTTATTATTTTTTCTCAACTATAAAGGACACACTAAGATGCGATACATACTTGGACATTGTTACAGTAGTAGTTATTATCTGAAATCAGCCAGCTTCAAGAGTTGTGTTCTATCATTTTTCTTTTTCTTGTTCTACTCTGAAGGTAGTTTGGAAAAAATGAATTTTAATCAGCATCCATTTATGTTTGTTTTGCTGTCTTGCCATTTTGAGTGACACGTTTTCAGTTGTTGTGTCAGTATTGCAGCAGCAGCAGAAATGAGAAACACCAGCTCATGTCTGGCAATACCCGCCACGGCCAGAAGGGGGAAGTGGTGCTATGAGCTCACTTTCCTAAAATTTTCCAATTCCACAAAACACTCTCACCAGATCTCTTCCACAAAGCCAAACATCTGAAACAAACCCTGACAAGTGATTCAAACTTCCTTTGTTGACAACAGATCTGAGACAGCAGCAGGATCTTTCTCTTTGCTCTGGTATCATAGTTTCTGTCACAGGGAAGTCCTGCCCTGTGGGCAGATTGGCACCCTGGTGCAGAAACTACCCTTTGTCTGGCCCTTCACCTCCTCCTCAAGACGTCCTCATGCCTTCAGCCTTGTATGAGTTTGAGTGTTAATACACCCAGAGACAACGATATCAGGCTGGAGCTCCACAGAGACAAGTGCTCTCAGGTCTATATTTAACGCTGTGTATCCCAGACCCCCGTTCCAGAGGAGGGTAGAGCGGTCAGCATTGTAATGTCAAGGTCAGAGGCTGGTGGATGAGAGGACGTCCGCTGTGGAAAGTGTAACAGGTGCTGAAGGGATGGGTTTTTCCCAAAATCCAGTAAGGAAGAGCTCCATGTGAGGTACAGGGTTTACATCCCTGTGAAAGCTCAAGAGAGGATGTTTGCAGTGAGTTTACTGTGATAAATGAGCTGCATACAAACATTCACCTGATACCCTCCTATTAAGAAGCTGTTTTATAAATATTAAATCCTTGCCTTGGCTTTTATTAAAAATAATCTACAAATGAACTGCATGTACAGATTGCTATGCATAGGTTGTGTTGTTATTTTGTGTTTTTTCAGTCTTTCAGCATTTAATTATTTGACTCATCTTAATTTCTGTTTTAGTTCAACTTTGCAGTCTTTGAGTTTTGTTCTGGTTGCAGAGACAGGACAGGCAGGAAGGGGTTATCTTTGGCCATGGAAGTCTATAATTGCTGTGCTTCTACAATGTTAAGGGGAAAAAAATGTATATAAACAACATCCAGAAATGCTATCATCCTTCCTTTCACAGAGTTTATTTAAGCTGGACTGAGGAAAAGTGGAAAATTGCTCTGTGGTTTTATCTAACTATTTTAAGAGGGAATATCCAACCTACTATCAAAGCTGCAGCATCCGCTGCAGTGTCTGCCTGGAGAGTGCACGTGGCATCGCTATCTGAAAGTGTTATTAATGAACAATAGCCTACAGGTTTTGGAGGAACGCATGCTGTCACCAAGAGAAGGTTTAAGTATCAAAGGGTTTGGGGTTTTTTTTTTCTTGTTGTTGTTTTTGTTTTTTAAAAAGAGACTAATTCTGTAGTCCATCCATATCATCTTCATTTCCTGTAACTGTTACACTTCTATCTTGCTAAAAAAAATAAATAAATAATAAAATAAAATATGTGTATAAATAAACAGCATCCAGAAATTCTACCATCTATTCTGCATCAGCAAAGTGGACAGTTGCTCAGTGGCTTTGTCTAACTATAATGTGCTTTTTAACAATATACAACAATAGAAACAGGTAGTCAACTGGATAGTCAGCTGTCATGAAAATATTAAAATTCTCCTTTTTTTTTTGGAAGACTTATAGGACTTATAGTTTGTTCATTTTTGATTTAATGAAGTCATTATGTTAAAAGTTTCATGAAAGCGTTATTAGGCAAATAACAAGTAGGCATTAACATTATTATTTCCACAGAAATCTAAAAAAAAAAAAAATCAACTTTTTTTTCAATTAATAGTTTGGAAACTTATGAATATGTTACTGGTTTGAATACTGAAAAAGAATAATTTAAAATGACATCTATGTCCTAGAAGAACATGGATGTCTTACCGGATCAGAAAGCATCCGTTTTATAGTTAGTCCATCACAGAGGATCTGAGGTAAGATCCTGTTTGTGATTACCGATACCATCGTCCTGAATGGCCCGGCAGTTGTTTTCCAATCATCCAGGAAGTCTTTATTTAATTTGTTCTGCTTCCATCACCGTCTATCCTCTTTTTCTTTTCCTAATTCCCAGTGAAAACCTGGCACAAAGTGAGCTAGCTCTAATCAGTCAGGGACTTTAAACATGTTTATTTACAGATCACATGAGGCCTCAAGGGACTATCCCACTGGGCTTCAAAACCAGAGACGTGGTCCCACGCTGAGGCGTCAGAGGCCGCGCTCCTGCTGCCACGTTTGATGGGTGTCGACAGCCACTCGCTGGGCTTCAAAGAGAAACATTACAGATATGCGACTGCTCACAGGGTCCTAATCTGTTCGGGGGAGGTGGGGGGCAGCATCCAATCCGGATCTTTCTCATCCAGCCGCACAGAGACAGGGCTTTTTTTCCAAGAGGCCAGCTGTAATACAGTGCATTAGTGAGATAAAGGCCTCTCCTCACATCTGTCTTGTGCTGAAAGACTCCTGGAAAAACTGATCCTTTCCTTCTCCAAGGCTGTATCTCCTCCACAGGTCTCTGTCTTTGCCTCACGCCTTCCTGAGCTACTTCTCCTTTTTACCCACAAAACTCTTTAATCATCGGGCTCCTGGTGATTTTGGTTCATAACACAGTTCACCTCCCTGCAAAGCCTCAGCCATTTTTCCAGTGTTTCTCAGACTCGAGAATTACTGAACAGTGAGAATCCTTTTTCTTTGTCTCTGGCACAAAGAAACCAAAATTCAAGACTCTCATCATGTAATTAAAGACCTATAATACAAAAAAAAATGTATTTTTGGGAGGGGTTATAGCTTTTTGGCAATAAAGTTTACTCCACACTTCCACATGAAAGATATTTTTTAAATTCCTTAAGTATCAGTTGAAGATGTATGTACTTTATATACCTTTATATGAGCAGCTTAAAACAAAAAAGCTCCAAAAGAACACATTCACTTTTGATTACCAATCCAGATGATGAGGAGATGTTTATTAATATTATTATAAGTGCAAGGCCTTCCATTAGAACAATTGTATTGACCGTAAATGCATCTACCATGAAAGGCAGTTCGTATGAAATTAGATTTATGACAGAATTCATCTCTGTGGTCTCTAACTGATCATATCTCTTTGTGTCTATCAGATCAGGTTATGTGCTTTTGGCTCACAGAAACTATTTAAAAAGAACAACTGACTTTTCGGATTTGGCAATGCCATGATATGGATTTAAGGATTAAAAACAAGAAAATATGAGCAATGATTGGATTGTATCATATGATCTGTGCGTTTCCTAATCCATACTGTTGCTAGTACAGTACAGAGATGCAGGACGTCTCTGTGGATGACTTCTTTTTCTTTCTTATTGTTTCTTAAACAGAATGACACAAAAGACTATTTTAAATCCTGTTAGAGCAATCAGACCATTCAGATGTAAACTTCAGATGTAGAACTCGGATTGTTTTTGAGTCTGATGTGGAAAAATCTAATTTCCTGTGGTTTTGAGATGTTCAGACTGTCCAAGGAAATCTGTCTGGATATATTCTGAAAATACTATAAATCAGATTTGAAAATAGCTATAGTTTCCAGGAGGACTCGTGTTTGATGGTTAAAGATTTTTATACGTGTGGAGAAAACACACACACACACAATAATTAAATAATGAATGCTCACTTTGTACATCATTTTATTTTGCTGAAGCTGTAATACAGTGGAGCAGTTAATGGTTTATTATACTGTCTGAGAAATGAGGGATGTTTGACAACTCTGAAGAGAATAAGGAGTTCATAAATTAATTTAGAGGGAAGGAGAAGTGTGATTTGTTCTGTGTGCTGGCAGTTGCCTGCAATAGTGACGTGCAGATTTCTATGAAATAGTGATCCTTCTGATATCAGATATGTATGTTATAGAATCAATTTTCATAGTTAAATTTTGGTTTTGTTCTTTTGGGCTAAATCTGTACTTCATCATTAACAGGGGCACAATGGGAAGTAACTATACTATAAGAACCTAGTCTAAATAATAAATATGGCTATATAAATGCATCTGCTTCTACTAGAACTCTGTTTGGAGCTATTTGAGCTCCGCAAACAACGGTGCTGTGTGATGTGGGTGGTAAGGCAGCGAGGCACTTTGGACACACCATAAACCTCGTCAAACATCTGAAAACCACTCAGACCATAGATTATGATGAGCTTGTGGAGAGATGGAGCAAAGAGGAGGAGAGAAGAGGGACAGGTGCTGCTAGGGCAAAGCAGGCATCTCTTTTTCAGTCCTATGATGCAGGCAGACACTATACAGTAGTGCAACCTTTTTTGGACCAGCGCCCCCCTATCCATTATCCAGGTCCCTTACCGCCCCCCATCAAATAAAATGTAGGCTACTTACACTGATTATTATTGTTGTTGTTGTTGTCATTATTGCTGTATCTGTATTTATCATCAATTTGTTTTTTTTGTTTTTTTTTAAAAAAAAAAAAAACACATCACTGAATGATAGATTTATTGGTTTCCTGGGAAACAAAAAAAACACAGTAAAAAATACATTTACACTATAGGCCTGACAGCAGCCAATCAGAATGGCTAAACATTTCAATTCAAACTTTAATTATCACAAACAGCAACCATTCAGGAACAGCAATCTAACATTCATGTTAATTAAACAACAGCCAATCAGAAATGGCAAACAATGAGCTTGATAATTGTTCTATTGGAAAACAATATTGTACTTAAAAAGGGTTAAAGCAGAATGATGAGGCTAACTTTCAAAAGAAATTGATTTACTATGGAAAACTAGTGGGAACCCTGCACCTGTATTTCTCTGCCAGTTTCTTTATTGCACTGCAAAAAGGTTAGTTTCAGCCGTAGTGCACCAGAAGCCACCAAGTCCAAGTATATATGAATTTAGCACCTGCAAATGGATTTATCAAACCTGAACGCAGTTTTGCTCATAAAAACTGTGTCTACATTTAACACGTTTTAAAAGGACTTACATTCTGTATGCGTAATTACGCACGCATGGCTGTGGTTATTGACTCAAGAAGGAGACATCAAACGAAGCAAGGACACACAGATAAGCATTATTGATCCTCTGATGAACGAGGAAACAATCATTAAAACATATCGCTGATCCATCATTGCCATTTTGGAGCCGTTGAAGGAACTTGATTTGGAGCCAGACACGAGAAGGAGTCACGCAATACCTGCTATGACAAAACACTTTTCTACTTTCTACTTTTGTTTTTCTGTTTTTTACATCTGGGGCATTCCAGTGTACGGTAGCTGCAGCTGCAGCCAATGTCAGAAGTCCCTAACGTCATGTGGCGTCAGATGGCCATGGTGAATTTTTCCACGCACTTGGCAGTCGTTGAATGACACCAAACAAGGCTTTTACTTTTTTTTTTTTTTCCCCAAACGCTGCATTTCTCAGAGTGATAGGAGTTTGGATGTGCAGCGCGTTTGTGATGCATAAGGCATCATTACCAAAGTTGTAGTAAAACACCCCGGGTTTTATTCTGAAAAACAGTTTTCTTCTGTTTTCCAAGTTGCGAGATTGGAGATGGCTGGCTTGTATTTGTGAAATAATCTATTACATTAGAAAGAAGAGCATGTGTCATATTCATTCAGACAACAATTTTTTGCAAGTAGTTCAAAATTTAAACTGGTATTGTTGTGCATCTTTAGTGTAAACTTTACTTTCAAGCAAACGCCCCCCAAAAGAATGTCAGCGCCCCCCTTTTGAAAATATTGCTGGCAGCGCCCCCTTTCATCCTTCCAACGCCCCCCAGGGGGCAGTACCGACCCCGTTGAGAAACACTAGTCTACACCATATATATATATATATATATATATATATATATATATATATATATGCCCAAATGCTGTGTATGCCCATTTCCTGTAGTCCACAACAGAGGTTGGATCAGGCCAGACAGTCAGGTGACGTAAAGTCTGTAGGAATTTAATGCAGCAAAGGCAGGAAACAGCAGACCATGGCTGTCCAAAACCATGCCAAGTGGAGTAACTCCAGACGAGCCAAAATAACTAAGCAGCAGTGTTCAGTTTAAGAGCTGAAATATAAGCTTAATCATGATAGCTCGACACTAGACCAAGCAGGTGAAGTACTTTACCTGTAGAGAGCAGCTTTAAACTAAATGAGCCTGACAAACCTCAAAGGTGGCGTCCACTAGAACCATGTTGATTACAGTGTTTGCTATAAAAAGAATAAAATAAAACTAGTCATCAAGCAAACATACCCTTAAACTTCTTTCGTCAACGCCACTAGTATTACCTGTGTGGATGCGTGAGCACCTAGAACTGACACAACCGGAAGTGAGCAACTTCACAAAGGGCAAGAGGAAGCCAAGAGCAGTGACGGCCCTTTAAATACCCACTCAGGTGCCGGTTAATGACACTCAGGTGAGGACAAGCACAGATGTTCATCCTGCTACATAAAGGTGGAGTTTACAGTGTTTTTTTTCAGTCTCACTGAACCCGCCTCGCATAGATATAAACATGTTAATTATGATAATACAAATTATTGTTGTTGTCTCAAACATAATATTTGTAAACAATAACAATGATATTATCATTGGAACTATACTTTTGCGAACTATATTTTTTTCTGGTTTCATAGTGTCAATCATTCAAACCAGCTATTATTATAATATACTACTTAATAATATTTTCCTGTGCTTTGCTTTCTTTATTAACAGAAAATTTCGACTGTCTAATTCACAGTTTTGCTTTGTTTTGTTTTTTAATTGAAAATAAATAATTTTGTTTGATTGAAGTAATCTTTTTTGTGTTTGGGCCATATTATGGGTAGGACATTTGTGTTTTTATTATTCAATTCCAAAAAGTTGCTTCAATCAAAAAAATAATATCTTTAATCAAAGAAAAAAAACTGTTCA
This sequence comes from Arrhamphus sclerolepis, assembly GCA_037176975.1. Lineage (NCBI taxonomy): Eukaryota > Metazoa > Chordata > Actinopteri > Beloniformes > Hemiramphidae > Arrhamphus > Arrhamphus sclerolepis. The sequence continues at coordinate 6,972,871 of JBAMYA010000020.1, forward strand.
AATGCAAAATCAAAATTGAAAAAAATTATAGCCTATATATTCTTTTTTTCGATTGAAGTGAAAAATGTTTTGAAGTTGTTTTTTTTTGTTTGTTTTGTTTTTTTCGTTTAAGGCGTAAAAAGTTTTTTTTTTATTATTATTATTTATTTATTTATTTATTTTACACAAACATCCTGCTGTGGGCAAATGCTTTTCCATTGGTCCGACATGTTTGGGTGACAAGTGTCTACACCAATGACGTCTTTGTGACAAGCAAGTCATGGCTGCTAGTGGTGGAGCAGAGGAGCTCCAGAAACCTACATCACTTAACATCATCGCATCCATGTACACACTTCTTTGCCAACGATCACCCCGGGTTGGGGTCCATTTTTTCGATACCTGGTCAACCCCCGTCCCGGGTGGACTCGGGGAAGCCGCCCAAGACAGCGGCAGCATCGCCGGAGAGCACCGTTGCCGGCCTTGGCGGGAGCCCGTTCAGGCTAAAGAATAAAAATTTTATTTTGCGATTAATCGCTGAAAATGCGGACCGACGTGTACAAAATTCAATTCAAAAGTAGTAATTACATTACAAGTAATTATAATGGAAATATCCCTAAATATGTTTATAACTACAAATCAACTTTCTTCTGTTGATTCTTAGTTTGTTTTTTTAAATATTGCCATTAAAATAGACCCTCACTTCTCACAATAACATCATGACTTAAATCCTTTGTCTAGACCCACGTAACATAAATCATTTTTGTCCTGTACTGTTAAATGTTAGAATATCAAATTTAATCAAAAGACAGTTATGTGGAGTAGAACTGCCAGCTCTATGTCCAAACCTCTTTCTTTATCCAGGCTTGGGACCAAAGTGACCCAAAACAGACACTTTTGTAGAGTTATTGGTATCTCTGACTGCAGCTGGGAGTGCTGGGAATTGTCAGCCTTACATCACAGAAACCAATAAGCTAACTTACAGTACAGCAAAGCAATAGTGATCCTAGAGATGTTGGGACACAGGATCAACTCAGATTATGTGAAGCAGTGTCCTCCATAGAGAAGAAGGTTGATGAAGTCTTCAGTTTTTCCTTGTTAACAGTACGGGTTTGCTTATCTTTCAATAAATGAATAATAAAACATAGTGATATGTCATATGTTGTACACTTGTACATTTACAACAGCTTTTATTTACAACAATTTTTAGGCCTTGTCAGGACTAGATGATGTTTTATTGCCTTGATATGTAAAACCTTAGGACTGACTTTCTTTTTCAGATGACTGCGCGTGTTACTTGACGTACAAAATAAGTAAAGTGGGTAAATGAGCTATTTAAGTGGGTTTTTCTGTTTCTTTTTTTGTTTCTTTTTACATCAGACTCAAATGATGTCTCTTAAATGACATCAGCAGTTTTAGTGAAGCAATGCACGTGATTACACTTGAGAAATGCACAGTTTTGATGTAATTACTAATGAAAGCTAAAATTAATTCAAGGTGTTCCATCATTCAAGCATTGTTTGAATTCCCTGAAAACAGTTTGCTTACCATCGATTCCACTCAGAAAGGAGACACTAAGACAGGTTAAGACATTAACACTATTCTCTCTTGCAGTAAATATGCAGACTGATTTTTACTGAGGTATTACATGGCTGACAAGTGCATGTATGAGCCACTAAAAGCTTCCAAAGTTGTTTATTTTTTCATTTTCAAAAGGTGTTTCAGAATTGCCATCACCAAACTTAATAAATAATGCCCTTTCAGAGTCCAGGCATGTGGTGTTAATGGTGGAGATGGGAGAGTCCATCTTTGATGGAGCAGATCTGTGAATGGGCACTGCGGCATTCACTGCACGTTGAAGCTGCCAGGAGAAATAAAGTTCACTGGATCACAGTTCACTCCAGCCCTGTATGTAATCAGTCAGTGGTGGGGCCTGTCTGTCAATTCCGAGACAGCTGCCTGTGCCGTTAAATGTGCAGAGATCAGTGGTCGTCAGTGCCATTCGTGTGACAGCCTCTAAACGAGGACTTTAAATTAGTTCCATGGGTGGTGGAGCATTTCGCTTAAGGTCCGCTCAGCACAAACACACACACACATACTAAAATCTCCTATTTCTATCCCCCACCTCTGCTTCAGCTGCCACTGCCAACCACACTCTGTGATTACATATCATTAATGGCTCTCTTTACCTAATATTCCAGTCTGTCGGTCACATTGCTTCATGTGTCCCACTGTTGAGACTAGATTCTCTGCACATGAGAGACTCGCAACTGAGTTCAGTATGAAAAACAAAACTTAGTCTGCCAATGCAGTGAAATTATATAAGGTGACAATTAATACCTGTGATACAGTCCATATTTTTTAGTTGATTCTCTGTTACTTGGTGTTAGTGTTAGAATTCCATTTTCTGGTGTACAGCTGATTTTTTTCTTGTTTTGATTTGATTTTGCTTTTCTGCCTGTGTTTGTGGTAATATAATTCCTGCTGATAATTTTGATTCTTTTAAAAGCATTTTTTGAAGAAAACTATGACGATGACAAAGTGGTTTATATGTCACCATAGCTGATTCAGCATTCATAAGACAAAGTGATGCCTGGACTAAGACAACAAATCCATACAAGTTGAGGTGGGAACATTGAGGACAGGACAAAAAAGCATAAGAGCCAGAAGTTTAACAGCATTATGTATATCACTGAGACATGACTCCAGGACGTATTCAAGACTCCAGCACCTCTCAAACTTCAAGTATTTTGGTTTTATAGTGTCTGCAGACAGACAGCAAACTGTCGACAGCCAGTTTCCATCTATGTTGAGTACTGGGCACTTTGCAAGTGTTGCTTGCCAATGCTTCATTAGACATCATACTCAGTTACCAACGTTTGTATTGTAAGTTTTATTTTGGTGCATTGGAGGCAACAAACAAATTGTTACAATTGTTGCTTTTCCATGACGATTTGACCAAGACCAAAAATTATAAGCAATCTTACATTTAATAATCAATAGTGTAGACTGTGAGTATTACAACCCCCCACTATGGCCAGGGCTCAAACAGGGGTGGCAACACAAACAATCAGAGAGCAAGATAAAATAATTTATTTACAGATAGGAATAACAGAACATCCTAAAGGGAAACCAAGCAACACCCAGCAGCCACACTGGCAAACTGCACACCAATCTGACACAGCTGTGTCAGATAGTGAAGGGTGACAGTTTCTTAAATAGTGAGGGTCATCACAGCTGTCCAATCACTGTAGAGATGGAGCCGCAGGCGACCAATCCCCAAAGCATGTTGCTACAGGAAGGCGGATCCACTGGAACGGGGCTGGGACCCAATCACCTGCAAGGGCTGACACAGTCAGATCTGCACAGGGAAGGTGGATCCACAGGAACAGGGCTGGCAGCCAGTCATCCTAAGTGTTTACACAGCTGTATTTGTATGAAGGCCCCATATGGCCTGGGCGTAACAGTGAGTTACAACTGACAACTCTTATGGTAGTTCCTGACTGAGTTGTATCTGAAGTGATCTTTGCTCACTCTTACATGACAAATTGGCCAGCTTATCCAAAGTGCACACTTTGACCAATACCCCCAATAGATACTCAACATTCTTTTAATCTGAGCTCTAAGAGGGCCACTCCTTCATAAATATTTGTACAGATTTAGATGTATGTTTATGGTCATTGTCTAACAAGAGGATCCAGTGGAGAACTTAAGCTAGACTGGAAGTTGATTCTTTTTTCCATTATTTCATACACTCAAACAAGGTTCCCTGTGCCAGAAGCAGCAAAACAATCCCACAGCTCAGGTGTGCCTTGAACACAAAAGTCACTGGGGGCTAAAATTTTGTGAACATGTCAATTTTTACTGAAAACCAAGTCCAGGTTGGCATCATCTCACTTATTCACGTTACCAGGATCTACAGCAATGACATCTGGATATCATTCAGACAAGTGAGGGCAGACAGTATCTATCAGTGGGAAGATGATTAAAAACTGAAGGGGCTGAACTACCGGAAGGCAACAAAGCAGATGTTTAGGACAGCGACAAATATCTGGAGATCCCACAGATAGATGATAATCATGAGGAAGCAGAATGGAAGTCAGCCACGGGGGGTGAGGTAAGTACTGAAGAGTCAGCTGGGAGTGACAAACAAGATCAAGGCTATCAATACTTATGCCCTGCCAGTAAGCAGACACCCCACTGGGACAATATCCTGGCCACTGGAAGAGATACAAGCCACCAAAGTCAAGACACAGAAGTTTCTTTCAATTCATGGTCCAAGTCAAGCATCCTGAGGTTGTGCACAAAGTGAAGGGAAGGATGGTGAGGACTAGTAAATATATGAGCCACTATCCAGGAAGAGAAAAAGCAAGCCTCCAGGAATATATCAAGAAGATGGCCCCACTGATGATCTTCTCAGTGAATGCCTCAGACAACTGAAATCCAGCATGGAAGAAGAGCCACAGGTGCTGAATGGCAGGACAAACCTTTGCATGGAATGTACTACTGACAAATTGGTGAGATGGCTGATATTGTTTCTTCATGTAATGTTGTTTTTTTGATATAATGTAATTATATGGCTTTGAGGTCATGCTCTCTGAAAAGCACCTAGAGACAATTTGTCTTATAATAGACTTTATATAAATAAAATTGAATTGAACTGAACTGAAAACCTGCCAATGGCTGGAAAAGGTATGTGCCAGAGGTCCCAGTCACTAGATTGAAGGTACATCTAAACATAGCCAGTTACAAGCAGGTCAAGATTATGTGGAACTTCCAGATCCAGACTGACAGACTGGTGGTCAGCCTGATATAGTGGTGGTCACATGAGAAGACTGTAGATGTAGCAATCCCAAATGATAATAACGTCAAGAAGAAAGAACACAAAAAGGGTTGAAGGAAGAGACAGAAAAGATGTGGGGTGTGAAAGCAGCAGAAGGTCCAGTAGCAACAAACCTTCTCAATTGGCTCCTCTTGATGTGGAGGAGCAGCTACTCTACTCCAAGTCTCCTCCGGTAGAAACTTAAATTCACTACATCTCTAAGGAAGACTCAAGCCAGCCTACGCAGGTAACTAATATCAGCCGCTTGCATTTGCAATCTCATTCTCTGGGTCATTCGGCACAATTTATCACTATAGGTGACAGTAGGAATAAAGATCCCTT
>JBAMYA010000020.1:6978763-6990168 GCA_037176975.1 Arrhamphus sclerolepis
TACACACAGCTCTCATTTCCCACCCAAGAAAATATCTTTTTCAGGGACAAATCAACCAGACAATCTTAAAATTGAGGCTCTTCATCATTAATCCTTTGCAAATTTCTTTAAATTCTAAATCCAAGTCATCTCCATAATCTAGGATTACATTGAGTATAAAAGGAAAAAGAGGCAATCAATCTTCTTTAAAGGTTTTAATCCTTTATGAAATAGACTGGATTATTTCCTTGGGTTAGGGTTTATGACCAGGATCTAATTCCTTTGAGTTTCAGTGCCAGCTCTATGCAGCTCTTCTTTCTCTCCTCTCACTCTCCGCCAGGGGATTCTTGATTTATAGATATCATTTGACCTGTTAAGGCAACAGCCTGCCAAAAGCCAAGATTAAGTGTCAATGTCTGAGCTGACAGCAGTTCCTGCTGCTAATTTTACATGATCTATGGGGCTAATACCTGTTCTCCATCCGCCCCTCTATGTCCTGTAGGGGGTCAGTGAAAAACTACCTATTCTTCAAACCATCAAGCAGCTATTAGAAACACATTTGGCAATTAGCTTAAAATATGGAGAAAATATGACTCAGTATTGTATTATTCACCCCAAGAAGGACTTTTTTGAGGTGGAATTTAACAGCTTTTCAATAACTACAGTTTTAAAGGAACTGGAACTGAGAAAAGTAGCCGTACTTGCTGAACTGTGAATAATCTGTGACAGAAAAGATCTACACACAAAAATCTTGTCAGGTCAGACTAATTGAGACCACCATAACCTGTTACCGTTGTAAAGTATTTATAAAGTAATTACTAAAAACAGTGCCTTACATTGATATTTAGAGAATCCAAAAGCGTTTTTTGTAAAAGAAAAAGTCTTGTGTGAGGATACTCAGTAGCATGACCAGAATCCCAAGACACCATTAACATTCTTGCCTTAGCAAGGGGTACAGAGGGTTGCACTTCCCCTTCAACAGCCTATTTATAAGTCAATAATCATAATTATAGATTTGATTATCAAGAGTGTATGGTCTTATACGCCAGTGTTTCCTGACATTATGGCTTTGGACATTAAACTCAAATTGTCAGACATTATAAAACACAGCAAGAGGCAGCTTCAATGTAGCAACTAATGACATTCCCAAACACAGTCACTGAAGTGTTTTCATCTCTGGCTGTTTCAGTAGGGTTTGAAACTTTTGTGGGGATTTATCTTTATGGTTCATATTGGTTTCTGCATGAATAAATAACAGTTGTCTGCAAACCTACTTTGTGGCTTACAACATGCTCGCAGGACCATCTCAGACAATAACACATGTTATCAGTTTTGGCTTGATAACAGACTCATACAAAACTGGTGGTTCTTGTTCCTGTTGTTTTGTTTTATTTTTTTAAGTTCCATTGCAAAGATCCAGCAGGGCTTGCTCTAATGGACTCAGTTGGTGTTTTTAATATTTCGGAATTCATTTACACCATTCAGCACCTTTATTACATCCTACCTCAGTTCATGATGTTCCTTTTCTTTTCCTTTCTTTTTATTTTGCAGAACTTCATATGAAGACTATCATTTCCAATTAGCTTCATCTTACTATCCTTGCTGGGCAATCCACAAAACATCCAGGGAAACAACTTGGTACATGTTCTCAAAATTTCATCAGTGTAAATATTCAATCACAAAATCCATTGCAGCCAGTTCTAGAGATAATCAAATTCAGGCTCTTAAATATATTATATTTTTCCTCTAACTGATATTACTTTTATTATACTCTTATTACTTTTATCTTATCTTATTGTGTATCATAAGATGGATTTATTCTGTCTAACAGAAATCTGGTTATATCCAAATTAATAAGTCATTTTGAATGAATGCTCATCCACACGTATCTAATTTTAAACAGCTAATAAGAATGACAGAGGAGGAGCTACAGAGGAGGCATGGGTAAATCAAACATTCCAATAAATTCCAATAAATCCAACTATTTCATTAAATATGCATGCAAAATGCAATTACTAGTTCTTTCAAAACCTCACGCTCAGCCTTGCTCGCCGGCTGTGTCTGGCTCAGAAGGCACTCCTATATGTTGTATCGTACTGTCCACCTCGCCCTGACAACAGTTCTCTGGCTTGTTGTCTGAATCAATGCTTAGCACAGGCGGTCATTAAAGCTGGCGATGTCAATGTTGAGAGTGACAGTAAAACTACTGGTTTTAAACACCAAAAGAAATTAATAGTTCATCTGTTTGGAAAGTTACGTCTGCTTGATGTTCCAGCTTTATTTAACTTTTAACTATTATTCTACCACTTAAAATATCAGTTTAGTGTGAAATTGATTAGTGAAATGAATTTTTTGAGACGTTAGGTTGGCTCAATTAAGAACTCACTATTATGAGACTGAACATTTATGGACGTCTTTTTTCCCTCCTATTGGAAGCAGTGTCCCTTATAACAATATGTTTTTATATGTTTTTAATCCTACAGACCAGATTCAAAGAATTATTGAAAACATCATTTACAGCATCCCCTGACTGTAAATGCTGTTGATGGCAGCTCCCCAAATTATCCTCACACACAGCTGTCTGGCTGTGCCGAGTTTAATTCCACACTGGTTTAATTAGTTTACGTACATTCATACAAATTCAATTTAATATTAGATCAGCAAGTGTTGACTCAAGGTGGGTATACCCCTTGGTGAAATACCCAGTTTCACACCATAAAAGAAACCCTGGGGAAACTGGAAAAAAAAACGTCATAAAATAAATCTGAAGGATGTCACTTAGCTTGAAAAGAATCACAACGAAGTCGCTGCTATCAGAGGAAAACATGTGGGATGTGGTCAAGCTACAAGATGACTTTGTATTCATAGTTTGCTGAAGATGGAAAATATTAGAACTGAAGATGGAAATATTAACTGAACTGATTAATAACCAGTCAGTAGTAACCCCCCATCCCAAAGGAGAGGAAAAATTCAGTTTGAGGTGTTTGTCCTGTAGATTCAGTGTTCGTCCACTGAAACTAATGGTTCCACAACTAGTTAATAGGAAGAAAAAGCCAAGCCTGTGTAGATATATACTGAGCTAATGAAGCCGTAGTGTGAGAAAGGCACTTAATCTCCATTATTGATGAAATAATGGGGATAAGTTGCACCTGAGATCTACTGACATTTTGAAGCCTTCCTCGAGTACAAAGCGTATCAAGATAATGTCATTGTCTCAGGTAAAAAAACAAACAAAAAAAAAGACACAAACAAAACAGCACAAAATGTTGCAGGATTGTAACAGTTGCAACAGTTGGAAGAAAAACTGCTGATTGCAAACAGCAACAAATCTGTCTGACACAAGTACAACTGATGAATCACATTCTGCCCAAAAATGGCACTGGGGCATCTCAGTCAAAGATAGAGGCAGTGGAAAACACCCCACATTCAAGATCAGATGTTTCTTGGGACTATAGTGGAAGGTCCATTTCAAATTTGGCATGTGAGAGCCTTGTGAGGTGGTACCCAGTGGAGCAGCTAGACTGGGAAACCCAAAACAGGACAGAAAAATGCAGACAGACCTTTCACACAAAACATGGTTCCAGTGCTAGTTTGGAGCTAACGACAAGCTGTATATTTTTTTACTTTTCAACTGTCAACTCTGAACAAGGTACCAGTTGAGAGACATGAAAATTGGTGCACTGCTGGCCCCAGAATATTGGAGGGGTAGATGCAAGAACCATTTATGTCAGAGGTGATGGGAGTATTAAGGTTAGAAACAAAAACACTGTGAATGTCATTGCTAAAATCTGTGTTACTAAAGGAAAATACATTTACAATGAATTGCCACCAAACTCAAGCACCAGGGGTCTGAGGAGACCGTCTCCATGTACTATGTGATAACAGCAGTAGACCAACTGTCAGTGCTTTGGAAAGTTCCCCATTGCACAGCAGAAAAAACATAATAATGGCTGTTTTTACTTTCATTTAAAAGCAAGATTTGCATCTTCATTAATAGACAATATTGGGTGTTCACATTCAACCTGTTTATGTTTATCTATCCCACTCAGAAAACAGGAATAAATCATAAATGTCATTGTGTTCAGAAACACTGTCTGCAGGAAAATGTCTGTCACATAAAGAGTTTCAAACTGAATTAATAATAATAATTAAAAAAAAAAAGCTTCTATTGTCCTTAATAAATATTGCTGGATATTTTCAGTATCACCCTTTGGTATTTATGGGTCCTGCTTCAAACAGTGTGCATAAATCCTGTTTGCATCTGCGTTCATAAATGCCAGTCAGCATTCAGAAATGATGGTCGGTATTTATGAACATTATCTGCTGTGCTGACTTTAATAGCAGTGTTTGCATCTTCATTATTAAACAGTTTGGGGTGTTTTAATGTCATTGCTTTATGGTTTATGAATCCCACTCAAAACAGCAGATATGAATCCTGTTTTCTTAGACAATTTTCAACATTTAGGAATGTTGGTGAGCACAACAATCGGCGTTCACAAACAAAAAATGGCACACTGGCAATATCAGACATTATTTTTCAAGAAAAAGATGCTGCTATCTGTGTCCTTGGAATCAGGGTCTTCTACAGAAAGTAAAATGTTGTGTATGCAGTTAAATAACTAAGTAAATTCTTAAGTTCTTATCGTGCTTTACTGAACATCAGGAAAAGGTTCTTAGAACTCTCATGTCTTCCGTCCCAATCTCGTTTTCTATTCTTATATCAGGAAAACAGCTAATCATAACTGCCCCCTAGAGGTTATAAAACACAACAGTCAGCACAGGAAAGGGTTCATTAGACTGCTGTTTCCATTAGTGCATACAGATGTGTACAGATTGTACTAACGTAGACTCACTAATTTTATAATATACCGCTGCTTTATTAATGTCCCTGCTTGGAACTCAGCAGGTATCCAGTTTCTTCTGAAGGTTCCCTGTTTTCTCTTTACTTTGTGTATTTCTGCATTAATTAACCAGCTGAGGAAGCCTAAAGGAAAAGTGTAAACTTTTGTCTTACATTCTTAACTTCATTTAAGTATTATCTTATTAGCCATAATTATCCCACCCGGAGCAAAGTTGTGGTGGTGTACATCTACTTTACTCTGCAGCTACTGTGGGTGCAATTTCCTCGCCTCCTAAACTGGAACACACCTTTAGTGTTATTATATCTGTTTATTCATTTGCTACATAATTGGAAGGAGAAAAAAAAAATGACACTGATTTCTGAATCTACACAGGCAGGATTGCTAGTCAGTAATACATCTACAATTCAATAGAACAATAAACAAATACATCTGTGTGTAAATAAAAATGATACTGTCATTCACCAGTTAATCTAGATATTGCACTGCTGAACAAAAGGTTATAGAACCACTGTCTCAATTACAATACCACTGATGAATATCTTCTTTTTCCTTTTTTCCTTTTGGTTGCTTCCTTCAGGGGTCACCACAGTAAATCATCTGTTTCCATCTAACCCTCTGATCTGCATCTTCTTCTCTCACACCAGCTAACTTCATGCCCACTTTCACTACATCCATAAATCTCCTTGATGAATGTCCTAGTGCATATTTGATATGCAAGCACTTAAACTACTGAACTTTCATATAATATTGCAAGTCTGAGATGCAGGGAATGGAAAAGTACTATATCAAGGAACAAACATGTGTCCAGTAAGGTGAGGTGAAGGAGGTGTCTATTGTAACACATTCAGTGTAATGAGATAACTTGACTTCACTCCCCTTCCAGAAAAAAAATTAAGTTGCCTTCTAATTTCCTTTTTGGTATCACTTTTCACTCAGCGGCAATTTCATATGACTGGTATTTTTTTTCCCCATCTCATTTTCTCTCCACTTAGTTTTACTATTTACTGCATTTTTAAACATCTAGAAGTTCATCTGTAAAGAAGATGTTGTTAATTGGATAAAAAAAAGATGCAAATTGCTTTCTGATTAATTTAAACTAAACAATTTTTAATCTATTTTTTTTTTTAAATAATCAGCTTTTATGTCAATTTATGGCAATCTTACTGTTGCTATGGTGCCTGAAATCCCATCATGCTCAGATTTCAATTTACTGAAATTTGATTACAAGTGGTTGACAAACATACAAATAAACAAATAAAAACACAAAAACAAAAACAAACAAATAAAAAAATATGAAATCTGTTATATTGATTTAAAACATGGACAAGACTCTATAATTTTTTTTTTGGACACAAAACAAAATTTTTCATGACACCTAATTTTTCAGTCAGAATCACCCAACTGGTTGAATTTTAGTGGCTTATTTTAAGCACTAAATCAGGTTATGCTGTTCAAAATCAGATCAGAGCAGCAGTTCTGTTTGTGGCAAATATGGGACCCAGGTTACATATAAGCATTATTGGCTGTAACTCAGCCATACATTGTTTAATCTGGTTCAAAATTGATATTTATGATTATAGTCAAACTCCAAACACATCTCGATATTAATATCCGGTAAAGGTTCTAGCGCTATCTATGGGTGACAGGAAGTATCATGTTTTGTATGATGCATCCCTCCTACTAATGAGATTAGCCTGGCCAGTAGTCAAGATGTTGATGATGACTGACAGCGAAAACTGTAACTTTCATTTAAAGGGCATCGTCATGAGAGTGTAGCAAAGTTTGATGTCTCGTCATGCTTCAAAATTAATATGATTGATGAGGCTTCCACTCTGAACAAGGGTAAATGACAATCTTGGATGAACTTCATAGCACCTCCTTCTGTTCAAAGGAACTGGATTATGGTGACATTATAGCTTTATTTACTCCATACTTCATCATATCAACCTCAGATTTGTACAGAATATAGCACTGGATGGATGTGCAGCAGCACCTCTAGTCACCATGAAACAGGAAGTAGATGGTTTTGTCACGTACAAAGGAAAACATTTTATAAAAGAAATCATCAGTTTGTTCGAGAGAGGGTCGAAAGATGACATCCTTTTCACTAGGAAAACATTTTATACACTGCAACATGTTCAGTAATAATTGCAGTGCAACCTTTTGGCAACAGGGAATGTCATGTTTTGTATTGTGCCCTCTTGCTCTGAGTGGGTTTAGCAAATGTAACTCAAAGTTGGTCAAGAAGTAGTTAAGACAATTGTGATGACCTTGAGTTAGACAAACTTCCAGTTAAAAAAACTATATTTAGAGTACTGCGAATTTTGATGTTCTGACACAACTTAAAAGATGTTTGAACTTTCACAAGAGTTGTCTGATCGACCCCAAGAATCACATATTTTCTGAGGCGTCCGCTCTAAACAAGTACATATTACAGTATCTGATTAACTCCATAACACCACCTTCTGCTCAAAAGGATGTGGCTTTTGTCACATTATGCAGTGTATTTCATCGATGCTTCATTAGACCGGCCTGAGATTCATACAGAATATTCTCATAAATGGGAGGAATAGGTAAATCAGAGGGACAGTAACATGTTAGATGTTTTGGAGGGAAAATCGGAAAGGACAGACCAGGGCCGATGTGGGACTCATTTTCAGCCCTGGCGTTTCATGCCTCAGACCGGCCCACTTTACATCACATTATTAAAACCATGTAATTATAAGCTTACATGTTTACATGTTTCTACAATAGCGCACTGTTCTGTAAATTCTTGTAATTCAGTGTATTTTTGTAAAATATTTCCAATTCAGTGCAAGTCAGTGTATTGATGAGGGTGATAAGAAAAAAAATGTATGTACATCCTGTGACTGACGGCGAGCAAAGTAATGAAAACTATCAACAGACTCATCTTCATCATCTCTGTCCTAACTTGTGGTTCAGGGTTCTGCTGCTGAGCTGCTGCCTCTGTAACCAGTCCTGACTAGACCCTGCTCTCCCTTTCACACTTCATCCAGGTTCCCAGATTCACCTGCACCTATATCACAATAAAAATAATCATCTGTGAAGTTTTAGCACATTTGATATGGAAAACACATTTTGACTTAACCAATTAAGATATTTTCAATGGAAAAATATGCAGGTTTATTTCATGTTACTTTCATTCTATTCTCTCAGTTGTGAGCTTTGTGTATTTACTATTTACTTTAAATGATAATAAAAATAACGTGTCACTTCCATCATTTGGACATAGAAAGTGGTTATATTGGAACTAATGCTTGCTTGCTCACAACAGCTCACCTGTTCCTTCCATACTGACAGGAGCGATCCCCTCATCACTAGCCTACTGGCTCCTGGCTCTGCTTCTGACACGACATCACATTTTTAAAATGATCATAATTCTCAGCACAAATCTCCTCTTTTTACAAAGTCTTCTGATCAGTTCAGGTCAATTTCATTCATGTGTAGTGCTGAATCAGGGCACCTTCCATATCGAGCCTGCCCACTCTGGACTTGTGGGCTCATGGCTGGTTCTGGGTTCTGGATCTTGCTTCAGACTCTGAGAGGCTACAAGACAAAGTTGCCGTGTTATGTGGCATCGCATCATACTATTATTTAAATTATATAATGTTTCGTTATATGCCACAACACTACACAATACATTGACTTGATGATTGACTAAAAGTTCAACATCTTACCCATCTCATCGTTCTCATTTGATGTTACAAACCGCAAGTTTGTTTTAGTGAAAAAGTTGCCAATTTCCGCACATTTAGCTGCATCTGTTTCCACAGCAAGTGACAACACCGGCTCTTGAGGCCCGAACATCACACCGGCCCACCGGGAATTGTCCCAGTCCTCCCAATTAGCCACTGCGGGCATGGGCCAGACTGAGATGGTTTGGACATGTACAGAGGAGCGATAGTGAATATATCAGTAGAAGGATTATGTGGTTGGAACTGCCAGACAGGAGGCCTAGAGGAAGACCAAAGAGGAGATTTATGGATGTAGTGAAAGAGAACATGAAGTTAGTTGGTGTGAGAGAAGAGGGTGCAGTGGATAGGTTTCGAAGGAGACAAATGATTCATGTTGGAGAGCCCTGAAGGCAAAAAACAGAAGGAAAAGAAGACTGTTGATTGAATGTCGTCACCTTATGGTGTCATCTTGGGTTCATGATGTCAAAATGTGAACAGCATGATGAAGAGGACTGTCATTGAACCAGAACATTTTTTTTGAAGTGAATCACCTTGTTGGAGCACAGCATGGTAAATACAATAAATACTTTTTAAAGGGTTTAAATACATTTACAAAAGACATTCATCTGTAAAGGCTATGTTGTAGTTAAGGTTCTCTCTGGAATTTCATCCAAAAACAAACAAAAGTGTAGTTTATATGTAAAAAAGTCAAAACTATCCCTGTTGGTGTAGAGTAAAAACACGTGACCTTTTTTTTTTTCCATAAACTGCACCTTCTATGTGTCTGTGCTCTGTGTGAACTTTATAGTCTGTTATATAATGAGGCTCTCAACAGTCCTGTGTGATCCAGTCCATTGTTTAGTCTTCTGAACAGGGAAGGTATAGAGAGACAATAAAGAACTTCTGCCATAGGAGCACTGGGGAGGACAACACGTCCACGCCCTGACTGGCGTGGGAAGGTAGTGGCAATTGAGTGGTGGCAATGGGAACAAGGACCTCTTCAACGCTGCTTGCAGCTTTAATTTTGTGTTTTATTTTGAAAACACTTTTTTCTGGTGTGTAAGTGATCACATCGTTTAAGACACTTTTATTTTGAAATCACACAGTTGGATGTAAGCTGCCAAAAAAATCAGTGTCCGGCAAATTTTGTTAGAGAAGAACCACATTTTTTCTCTCTTCATATTTTTCTCTCTTGCTTAAACCGTACACTACATGTATTACACATCTGTCGTGAACTAACGTCACCTGCTAATGTACTACTAAGGGTCTGCTAAATGGCCTGCTAGTTTTTGCACCCTTGGAAAGTGGAGCGAAGTATGAAATCTATAAGTGACATTCTCAGTTATACAAGTGAACTTTGTAATGTAAAGTGTTATCCTGTTTTTTACAATGTTTCTTGAATTCATCAATGGGTCAGCAACTTCTGAATTCAATGTGAATATTGGCTTTGTTGTGGCGTATTGCATTTGCATGAGCACATTCTTCATTCATCTTTGAGAATTTAGTTAATATTTTGCATAAAACCATGCACCTTTGTTTATTTGCATCATACTTTTAGTTTCACAGCGCTGGAAGAGCTGCAATAAACGTGATTGCTCCCGTTTTCGAGACTTCTCTTCATTTTGGTTCCAAGTGCTGCTACATGGTGTATGATCTCCTTTGTTCTCCCTTGCTGCACTTGTCAATCCCTGTGTCTTGTTATCTGTTGACAGTTTTCAGTGCATGTATATCATCTTGTCTGTCATCCTTCCCCTCCTAGTCCATTCTCAATCATTCCGTCATTATGTTCCTCTTTTTATTGCCTGCTGGGAGGTGTGTATGTAGGACCCAAATGCAGAAAAGCAGGCTTGAGGGAGGAGTAATCCCAAAAGTGATCTTTTATTCCCAGAATGCAAGGCAGAATGCAGGGCAGGAGCACAGGGAGTGAAACATGTACGGATCAGCAAACATACAGGGGTAGACAAGACCTTAAATATAGACAGGGGTTAACAAGACGCAGGTGAGCCTATGAGGGGCCGTATAGGACAAAATGCATCTTTAACTCTCACACACACCTCTGAAATTATGCATATAGTACTATAATCACTTGCACATACACATAATCAACTCTCATATACACACACGAGCAACAACTCACATATAAATTAATGAAATTTCACACATACATACTACTGAAACCTCATGTACACACATAAAAGACACCCTTTATGTATTTGAATCAATAATAACAGTACTGTATGTGAGAGGTTTTACATGTGTATTTGTGAGCTGATCAGTTAACATATGTGTGAGGGCATAGTAGTATAAATGAGAGGTTATATATAAAATAGTATTTTAGCATTTTCAGGCACTAGCAGCAGTGTGGTCTGTGCTTTGACAGAGAAAACTTCTGTGACTTGCAGTGATACAGTGGGGAGTGAGTTAACCTTTCTTTCATGCCGGAGCAGCTGGCTGAAGTTTAGCATCGGCTGAAAGACGTGGTAAGACTTTTTTTTATTATTTGTGTTCAGATCTCTGATATTAAAAGCTAAAGTGAAGATTTTCTAAAAACTAAGATTTTCTTAACATGTGTTAAGCGGCACAAAAACTGCGGTCACACAACAGGACCAAGTTTCGAGATTCATACAGAAACATCAGGGGTTTGCAAAGCAGCCGGTATTTGTATCTGTATTTGTATTTGTTGAGGGAGGAAAGTATTTGTATTTGTATTCGAGTAAAATTCAAAAAAGGCGTAAAAATACAGTTTTTTGTGTTACACTTCTAATTTACGTTATAGTGTAAGTATTCTTTGCTTATATCCATTATAATAATTATGGATATGCAATATTGGTTGATGTTTTTCCATAAATCCAGCAATGAATATGTAACA
>JBAMYA010000020.1:6994570-7012280 GCA_037176975.1 Arrhamphus sclerolepis
CTTACACACATATATACATACCTAACTCTTTTCCCCTATTTTTTCAGCTACAGCCATAACTCCTAAAAATAAGTGCACCTAGTGATTTTTTGAACATAACAAAGGAATTACATCGCTTAAGTGAAAGCTTCTTTTGTCTATAAGGACTTTTTTAAGACCATTCTTTTTATATATTCATTTATTCTTTTTTGTTTGTAATGCCCTTGAAATTCAATAATTCTCAAGGCAACACACAGGATTTTCGTAGATTTTAGCAGTTTGGGTTTCCGTGGAGATGAAGTTGCATGTACTTAGAATCATAGTCATCTCTTAAGTGATGTCTAGTGTGGCTTATTTGATTGTTTTTGATGTTTGATGTAATATTATAAGCAACACGCAGTTGTCCGGGATCAACAAATTACTTTGTCTGGAGATGAAACATCATACAAAGCAAGCAAATATTCCTTCAAGTGAAACTGAAACTGATTTTTAACATTGTTCTGCTTTAATGACACATATATCCACCCTCAGTTTACATCTCTTATTAATTCAGTGTTTTCTGTTGAGAAATTATTTCTGCAGACATCACAGCTAGATGGACCACACCAGTGGGGGACCGTACAACTCACCTTGTTTCATCGACACAGATCCAGTCCTGCAGCAAGTGCAGCCGAGCAGAATCCCAAATCATTATCTGAATGTCCATTGAGCTGTGTCACAGTCTTATTTAAACAAATGGCCCTCGCTGAACTTCTGGCTTTGCTCCAGTTCACTTGTCAGAAGTCAAACTTTGTCAGGAGAAAGCTGCATCCAGCTGCTTCCCAGCTTCACATTCGTTCAACAAACATGCTGGAAGAGATTGATGCCATCAGTTAAAGGACCCAACAAAGCAATCAACTGAGCAGAAAATGAAAGATTTATACGACGCAAACCAGACTGACACAAGGAAAAAGAAATACTAAATTAAAATTAGACTGAAAAATTTAGTACGTCTTGAAAACATCCATTTTCCTCTCTCTGGTAAAAACTGAAACAGATATAGACTTAATCAAGGTTTTGTACAAAATATTTTTGGATAAATTTGTGAATTCTATTGGCTATAATGATTATTTGCTTGTTTGTTTTTTACTGCAGGTTTTCTGTGCATGACATATTATCAATGCTGAAAAATCAGTGTGCCTACCAAATGTCAGTATCTGCTGAAGCCGTAGATGATTTAAAGTACTTTATACAGTTTTACACACTGAAAGACTAGATAAAGTGAGAGGGGTTCTGAGCTATTTCAAGGGAGAAGTAAGAAGAAAAAGTTCTGAAACAGTTTATGGACTTTTCCTCTACTCTTTGACATTTTTATTGAACATTTATTGTGGTGAAATCAACAAGTTTAGAAGGGGTGGAAGAAAATCAATTATTGGGGCTGAAGACTCTCACTTTCAACTGCTCTCTGGAAAAATTCAGAAGTAAAGTTGGCTGGGAGCCATTGGTACTTTACTGACAGGTCCATATTTTTTTTTTCCTTCAATCCATTGAATGAAATAATCTTAAAACTGATGACTATGTGAAGTATTCTAACAAAGGACAAAGTATAGCACTTCTCTCTGAAATGCAACGGGATGAATATACAAAAATTAAAATATTGGAGTACGGCGAAACCGCCAGAACTGCACTTACATGACTCGTCTACCGTGCTGCCAGCCAGCAGCCTCTGCTGTCTTCAGAGTGCATTGCTGCACGTCTTGCTGCATTATGCCACCTGAAGATCAGTGGAATAGTATGACACCACTGGCAGGTATGTGCAGTGCATCACATATCGTATCCCTCTCTTTTTCTTCCTCTCTCTTTCTCTTTTTCACTTGCATCCCAGTTACTAATGAGTAACATTTTATATCAGTGATGTTGATCTGTTTGATCCTCACTGACATGGGCTTCTAAATCAAGATGCTCATTAACTGAAACCAAACCCTTTCTTTTCTGAATATGTCAGCTACAAATAAGTGAAAGTAGAAATGCATGACTATGTTATCTTTTAAAAACCCATCAGCCCCCCTTTTGTTCTCTCAATAACACTCTCAACATCTAAATGAGTCACGTGTAACATCAAAACCCTCGCGATCACCCATATGAACCTTGAATTTGCTACACTTGTGTACAAGTACGTAAAACCAGGAATTAAAAATATTTTCACAGTAATTAGATTCAACAAGCAAATGAATTAGCGTCTAAATTGGACTTGTATTCCCAATATCCAGCAGTTTCATGCTGATGAATAAATTGAGGAACTTAACGCGGATAGATTTAATATTACAAATGTATTCTTCAGTCTAAGCCGTTTGTTTCAGTCATGTTTACAGGAAGGCTAACTCATTAAGACTAACAGCTACTCAACTGCACAAGGACACAGGCAGAAAATTGTGTTTAATCAGGCCTTCATGGGTTAAATAACTTGTCATGAGAGGAACCTGTGAATGTGAAGACATTTTTTCTTTTCATTCACATCAGTATAAAGGAGTAAGATTGATAACGCTAAAACAATCCCTTCTTCAGCAGTGCTACCCTGACACATCTATCAGTTACTTTAACAGTTTAGGGACCACCAGATAAAGCCTGCATTAGATAACTTTTCCCTAATGTCTCCTTAATTTGTATCAGATCCCGAAATGCACAATGTTTTTGTTACAGCCCTCTCTGGATACTCATTCACCTCCCAAGTGAATCATTAAGTTAGTATTGATCGTGCGCTGCGCTATTTGTCAAAAATCTGTAAGATAAAAGAGAGCCAAAAGGAAAGAATGAGACACCGACATGTAGATTGCAGACATGACTGCATCATCAGATAGTGCAAGTACTGCTCCAAAGGTCACAGCATCCTAGGTTAAAATTTATGCTCTCACTAATAGAAAAATAAAAGATTAGCTAATTTCCCAAAAGTATAGTATGATAAATTTCCCTTTAAATACCAAAAGAAAAGAGGCCCAGAGCTGACATTTAAGTGTACTGCAGGGTCAGTACTTCGTGACACTTCAATTGGTAAGTAGTATTACACTATGAAAATGCTTATCGTAGCAGCTTAGAGTCTTTCTTGTCTTGTTTGCAGATTTTTTTATCCATTCTTCCTGAAAAAGCTGTCTATCTATCCAATAGTCTTGGGGTGTTGTTCCTGCACAGCTGTTTTGAGGTCACTCCCATGACAAAACCATCAGCCCGTAGCGATGGTCCATGGTGGAGCATGGAGCCATCATCTTTTCCATCTGCAGCTTACTTAAAGTTACTGATGTTTCCTTGCAGAATATGTGATATATGATGCAAACTCCAAAACATGCAAACACACAAAAAAAACGAAATGCAACGGAAAAACACTGCAAGCAAAAGAAATGCTGTATCCTCTATCTATCTATAGATGGAGATGTACAGTGGGTACGGACAGTATTCAGATCCCCTTAAATTTTTCACTCTTTGTTATATTGCAGCCATTTGTTAAAATCATTTAAGTTCATTCTTTCCCTCATTAATGTACACACAGCACCCCACATTGACAGAAAAAGACAGAATTGTTGACGTTTTTGCAGATTTATTAAAAAAAAAAGAAAAACTGAAATATCACATGGTCATATGTATTCAGACCCTTTGCTGGGAAACTCATATATTTAACTCAGGTACACCTTCACGGGAGTCCAGCTGTGTTTGATTATACTGATTGGACTTGATTAGGAAAGCCACACACCTGTCTATATAAGACCTTACAGCTCACAGTGCACGTCAGAGCAAATGAGACTCATGAGGTCAAAGGAACTGCCTGAAGAGCTTAGAGACAGAATTATGGCAAGGCACAGACCTGGCCAAGGTTATAGAAAAATTCTGTTGTGCTTAAGGTTCCTAAGAACACAGTGGCCTCCATAATCCTTAAATGGAAGATGTTTGAGACAACCAGAACCCTTCCTAGAGCTGGCAGACCAGCCAAACTGAGCAATCAGGGGAAAAGAACTTTGGTGACAGAGGTAAAAAAAAAGAACCCAAAGATCACTGTGGCTGAGATCCAGAGATGCAGTCAGGAGATGGGAGATAGTTGTAGAAAGTCAACCATCACTCCAGCCCTCCACCAATCAGAGTGGCAGTGGCAGAGTGGCCTGGAGGAAGTCTCTGCTCAGAGCAAGCTACATGAAAGCCCACATGGAGTTTGCCAAAAAAAACACCTGAAGGACTCCAAGATGGTGAGAAAAAAGATTCTCTGATCTGATGAGACCAAGAAAGACCTTTTTGGCCTTATTTCTAAGCGGTATGTGTGGAGAAAGCTAGGCACTGCTCATCACCTGTCCAATACAGTCCCAACAGTGAAGCATGGTGGTGGCAGCATCATGTTGTGGGGTGTTTTTCAGCTACAAGGATAGGACGACTGGTTGCAGTTGAAGGAAAGATGAATGCGCCCAAGTACAGGGATATCCTGAAAACCTTCTCCAGAGTGCCCAGGACCTCAGACTGGGCCGAAGGTTCATCTTCCAACAAAACAATGCACACAGCTAAAATAACGGAGAGGCTGAATGGCCCAGCCAGAGCCCTGACTTAAACCCAATTGAGCATCTCTGGAAAGACCTGAAAATGGCTGTCCACCAATGTTCACCATCCAACCTGACAGAACTGGAGAGGATCTGCAAGGAGGAATGGCAGAGGATCCACAAATCAAGGTGTTAAAAACTTGTTGCATCATTCCCAAAAAGACTCATGGCTGTATTGGCTCAAAAGGGTGCTTCTACTTGATACTGAGCAAAGGGTCTGAATACTTATGACCATGTGATATTTCAGTTTCTTTTTTAATAAATCTGCAAAAACGTCAACAATTCTGTGTGTTTGTCAATATGGGATTCTATGTGTACATTGAGGGGGAAAAAATTAACTTAAATGATTTTAGCAAATGGCTGCAATATAACAAAGAATGAAAAATTTAAGGGGGTCTGAATACTTTCCGTACCGACTGCATTCAAAAGTCGTGAACTGACACATTTGATAAAATAAAATAAAGCAGCATCTGCCTGAATTGACCCTTTATCAGCCTTCTGATTGGTTCCTGGCTGACCAACCAGAATAATCATTCTCCGTTGCTACATCCAGGGCGAAATATCTGGTTGGACAAAATATCCATCGCTCTCATTCACAATAATGGAAAGAACGGAGTTTTTATTTGCTTGTATCAACATTTAAATCATTGGATTATTTTTTGTTGAACTTTGTCTTAGTAAAAAGGAACACTTAAGAACACACGGCACACAGTGTAGTGCAGTGTATTTTTATCCCAAAACGGGCAGAAATCCGAGCTGTACCACCAAAACAAAGTAGGCATAGGCAGCAGTCTACAACCTATAGCTACAACCACAAAAGCATTTTATTTTTCTTAGAATGGTTATGGGGCACTTGTAAAAGTGACAACTGCTAATATATTTGAAAGCCCTGGCTCAAAAAATGGTCACATATAGTCTTTAAAGGTAAGTCTGTTGGTGGGAAGCTGCCAGCATCAGCTGCTTACTCTGCCATGCTGTTAACTAAACTAATCAAAAAATCCCGTTTTTGCAAAAATTCTCATTTTTCAAGCTCACTACATGTACGTGTTCCTTTATACTAATATCCAGTTCCTGTTGGTTTTCTTTGGTGCATTAATTAGCAATAAAGCAATGTAAAAGCCCATTTTTACAATGGGAGTGGATGGGAGAGATGATAATTTTGTCCAACCTAGAAACAGGGGCAGGACTTGATAAAGGGTCAATTCAGACGCACACTGGTTTTTAGGTAGGAATTTAATTGGCAAGTGTGCTCTGAGGAAAAGGAGGAAAACAGAAGAGCTGCTGTCTGTGTGCCACTGCAAATGACAGACTTTTTGCAAAATCTGTTTCATTGATTAAAACAAATACACTTGGCTCAAAGATTGAATAAATGAAATAAAAGCAGAAAGTTCTTCTTGACTTTGGACGCACACTGGATTGTGGTGGGAAATTGGGACATATGTGCTGCGCTCCTGAAATTAGAAAGCAAAAAGGAAATTACTATTTAAATAAAATCAAGTAACAATATGGCTATTAAAAAACGTAAAAGGTCACTCACTTACAGGCATCTCACCTCAGTCACAATCTTTTGGATGTCTGGCGACATGGACGTCAGTTTAATCCTCGAGGAGTTTTTGGATCACCAGATTTTTGTGCATCATGCAGTTCTTTCAGTGCGTCTTAATGGCATTCATTAAATAAAAGCTTAACTCACAAGAATAGGTAGAGGGAAACATTGTCAGCACATAAAAGGCAAGTTTCTTAATCCACCTGTACTCCTCTGAGCATGAGATCCAAAAATCATCCACTGATTGTGGATTGCTGTCCAGGGAGCTTGTTTGAAAATCAATAAACTTAAGCTGAAATGCAGCCTCATCCAAGAAGGGGATCGTTTTTTTTTTGTTTTTTTTTTACTCAGGGAGGACAAATCCTCACTTGGGACAGTGAATGGGTCACAGAGAAAAGTGATAACATCCCTGATGAATATGTAAGTTTGGCCCACCATTGAGTTGGTCCAAAAAAAAAAAAAAATGCCCCTGGTCTTTAGGGACCTCTGGAACCCAGGAGATATTCTCTGTGACAGATTCTCAGGGAATTCTTTATCTTTGTCAGCTGATTGGGCCAGAAGTCGACAGTATCACCCAACGTAGCAATGCCCTTACAATCGAGCAGATTATGAGCCTTGCGCTTAGATATTTTGCCAGTGGACAATTTATGTACTCCATTAGTGATGCTGAACATCTGACCAAGAATTCTGTATGTTGGATGATTCACAAGGTGGTATTTCTTCTCTGCAATCTGATGGATGCATGTGTAGTTTTCTGTCCATTTAAATGCAATACAAATCAAAGGGTTTTATGCAAACGCCGATAAGTATTAATATCAAAATAGGTGTGTCATGCATTTCTATAAATTATGCAAAGTGAGGCTAATAATTTTCTCTAGGTTTCTCAGGAGTAATAAGAGCCACTAACTGCACTCAAATTCCAATCATTTCAGACATTCCACTGGTTAACAGTCATCTGTAACAAAGATTTAAAGAACATATTGAGGAAAAGAAAGGTTTAAATGAGAATGAGCTATGTTTGAAGAAAGGAAAACACTGCATTCTAGCATAAGAATCTTATCCCATCTCTGAAACATGGTGGTGGTAGCATCATGGTTTGGCCTTGTTTTGCTGCATCTGAACCAGGATAGCTTGCCATCATTGATGGGACAATGAATTCAATGAATTCTAAATTATACTAGTGAATTTTAAAGGAAAATGTCAGGGCATCTGTCCATGAACTGAATCTTAAGAGAAGGTGGGTCATGCAGCAAGACAATGACCCTAAGCACACAAGTAGTTCTACCAAAGAGTGGTTAAAGAAAAATAAAGTTAATGTCTTGGAATGGCCTAGTCAAAGTTGTGACCTTGATCAGCAGTTACCGGGAAGGTTTAGTTGCAGTTATTGCTACACAAGAGGGTCATACCAGATACTGAAAGCAGAGGTTCACATACTGTTGCCACTCATGGAAATGAAATTATGGATCATTTTCCTCAATAAATAAATAAATGATTAAATAAATAAATAAATTATATTTTTGTCTCATTTTTTGACTGGATTCTCTTTATCTAATTTGAGGACTGTGAAAATCTGATGCTATTTTGGTCACATTTATGCAGAAATATAGACAATCTAAAGGGTTCACAAACTTTCAAGCACCACCATTACCATAAATGACGGGGTAAAAAATGTTCCTGTAATGGGAGAGATACTGAAAGTGGCCCTGATGAACACCTGACTGTAGGGAGATTGGGCATGGTGTGGGCAGGATATGACTTCATACCACTGTCTGGTTTCGTTTCAGAAATGAAACCAGACAGTGGTCTGTGGCTGTTCATTGTACATTTATCCAACAACCACAGACCAGATAGTAGGGTGGTCTACGGGGAAAAAACAAACAAAAAACAAAAAAGCCATGCCCCCCACTGTTCTAGCAATGAGCAACGGAGAAGCATGAATGGTTCATGTCTCAATCCAAATGCGTGTCTCCGAAGTGACAGAGTCGGAAAAGCATAAACCAGCCTTCAGAATGTTGGGCACATCAAGGTAAGAAGAAAAGAAGTTAAAGTGATGTACCATCATGTCTAGCGTCTACCGTACAAGACTGTGGGGGCAGTCTATGATCTGGGGTTCCTGCAGTTGGTTGGGTCTAGATTCAGCAAATTTATGAGGTCATCTGACTACCTGAATACTGAATGACCAGATTATTTCATAAATGGATTTTTCTTTCCTAATGGCACAGACATATTCCAAGATAGACGCCAGGATTCATTGGGCTCAAATTGTGAAAGAGTGGTTCAGGGCGCATGAGAGATCACACATGGACTGACTTCCACAGAGTCCAGACCTGAACCCCATTCAGAGGTTTTTAGAATGTGTTGAAGACTTTGCTCAGCGGTCCGACTCTTGTGTCATAATACAAAATCTTGGAGAAAAATGAATGCAGCTCTGGACAGAAATAAATGTTGTGACATTGCAGAAGCTTATCAAAAATGATCCCATGGTGAATGTGTTTTATGATCAAAACTAAAAGCGGTCCAAGAAAATAAGAGGGGCAACTTTTTTTGGACGGGCAATGTATTTTGTAAATGTTAAGAATATATATATATTTTTTTTTATATTTAATGTGCTTTCAATAATTACTTTATGATTAGAGGACATTAAAGCAAAAACATCTTGCTTTTAAATGGCGTAGTTATACTAGAAACAAACGTGCTTGGTCCAGGTGAGAAGGACGCAGCTCTATTAACAGGTTCTGTGAATATTCAGTACATTTACAATAATTTATATCCCACGTAGATGGAACAAAAATGCTTCAGGACATGTAATAAATCACTAGAGGATGGATTCCAGTGAAGAAGAAGAGCATGTGAGAGGTTGCACATGGCTGCATAAATTCAAAGCACATGGCTCCAAAGAAACAAACACTCGGTTTATGTGTCGTTAGCGTAGGCTAAATGTTTTTTATACACTGTTTCATTCAAACTGTCATGATCCTGCTTGGCTGTAGTGGTGTGTGTTTTTTGAGTTGTAGGTTGGGCTGAGCAGGTTCCTCAGGAGTCGGGCACCTTCCTGCTGCCATACCTGGCCTTCATCGCGACTCATTACCAACCTTTCTTAAGGAGCAGCAGGAGCACCAGTTTTCACCAGATTATTAAACCATTTGTGGTACACTGGCTGGTTTATTGTGTCTCTTACTCCAAAAGGAAACTAATTATTGAGCTTACCTTGCTCTCTGCTCCTCGGTGTGGTCTCTCCAAATCCTGTTACCCAGCGGACTCAATTGCATGTTTCTTGGACTCTTCCATTGCTCCCTGTCTGGAACCACAGCTCTTCTTGGAAACCACTTACCTTCACTCACTGCCTGCTCATCCTCTGTCAACTCAATAGCCTCACAGCCAGTGGATCTACCCTCCTCCAGCCAGAACCACCACTTAAGAGTGTAAGACTATTTGCCATTACTCTGGAACAGATTCATTTTTCCAGATGCCCCAGCTAACATTTATCTCCTACGTTTAGTATACCCTGCCCCAGATTTCACTTCCATCCCTCGTTGCTCCAGTTACCACCCCTTAAAATAAATATCTTTTACTGTTTGAGTTTTGCATTTTGAGTCCATTCCTTGCCCTGGCCTAAGCTGCCGTGACACAAACTTTTTTTCTCCCAAAAAATTGTACATGTTTACTGTGTTCAAATGAAAATTAAAATAATTCCTTGGCTGAAAATTATTTGGTTCTTTTTCTTTTGATTTAAAAATTACCAAATAACATTCTGATAATCTATCAAGTGACTGAAATGAGTCATTCCCTGCATAGAACACACATTTACCTTTAGTTACCCTCTATTATGTTTGGAACTAACTGAAGGGGGGGTGGGGGGCTCAAGGTTGAAGCTGTCAATAGAGTCACAGCATTGTTAGAGAGAGGAAGGAGAAGAGCCACCCTGAAACAGCGTGGAGTCCTTACCATTGTCATGAATGTCCTCTCCATTTCTCATGGGTCACAGGGAGAGATAGAGATCTGAGAGGCAGAGTTTTGATAAAGATCTCAAATTGAGTGGGAAACCTCCCCTGGGTTTAATTGAAGTCAAGCCAAGCCCCAACATCTTAGATCTAAATGATGACCCAAGCTACATTCAATGATTCGTTCTCTTGTTTCACCAGGATATATCTAGCTTTCCCCAAAAGCTTATTAATTTACTGAAATACATAATGACCAAGAAATTAGTTTATGTGTAAACGAGGTCCTTCTGCTGACTGCAGCCAATCTGAATGATCTGCTTCAGTAGAAACTCCTGAGGGTCAATGATGCATTTCCAGTGACTGTATCTTCGTTTTCAAATGGCCAGTGGTGCGATTGTTACTCCTGTATGTGTTGAAGTGTTCTTGGGCAAAAGACTGAACCTGACACTGGTAATGTACATGCTACCAGACACGTTGTCCAGTTATGATATAATTCTGACTTGATAAAGCGATTGATGGCTCGCGAGTGTCTTGCATCAGACTTTCGTGTGAACATGACAGCTCTCACATGTGCACCACACGTATAATTTGTGTTAACATCAAAAAATGTTGGAAGCGTTGGTGGCAGGATACAATCAGTTGAAGAAGAAAATGGTCATGGCTATATTATTGGTGACATCTGCCTGCTTACAGCTTCCACCTTCCTTCATCACCAGTGTTATGCTCTGTTCTGCATGCCTGCTGAAAAATGCATTTATATGGTTCTTTGAAGACATCCCATGTCTTCAAAGCACCACATGGTTTTGTGGTGCCTAATCTTTTAACACTTTCATGTACGGAGTTGCCTAAGGGTGATTTTTTTTGTTGCTTGACATCAAGCAGTCAGCAAATATTCAGCCATCTGAAGCTACCCATTGATGTCAATGGGGGTATGTTGTTGATGCTCAACAGCCGCCATCAATGTGAAAGCATTACTCTACTCCTTATAAACTGGCATATTTATCCATTACTCTGATGTTTTTTTGTTTTTTTTGTTTTTTTCTCCCATTGTGGGTTCCTAACACCTGTCACTAATGGTTCTTGCTGCTTCATTTGTCAACATTGTCTGACAAAGTAAAAGCTGACAAGCCATTCAGGCATACATTTCTGCTGTCACATGCTCAGTCACAAATATTAATTACTCACTGTACGTTGCCTGAGCTTCTTTGGGCCAATCCAGCTCAAGTTCAATTGGGTCTTTATGGTAGAACCGAGCTCCTGTTGTGTCCAAGCTGAGCTGTCAGGGTGGGACAAGGAGTCAGTGATTGATGTATTTCCCAGAGTGGCAGATTGTTCCGCTGAGTTGCCTCATGCACCAATAATGACACATGATGGAAACCCCTGTCAGTGAGCCGTGATAGGAAATGAAGATGGATAGTGTCTTGAATGGAAAGTGATTTTGTTGAGCAGGAAGTTAGGAACATTTTTGTAGTGATTATCTTGCATTTTAAGACCTGCATTGCAGCATTTTTAGGTTGTGTGTGTGTATGTTTTCATTCTCTGTTTTTTGGTGTTCTTAAGAACTGTTAGTTTCTAGTACCACGCTAAAAAACTTATTGTTTAAGTTTTGCTTTCTCTGCTGTTATCAACAAAAGCAGACACAAAAGTGTTTCAAACCCATCATAGTCTCACACCAGAGTGTTTCATAGCTACAGGAAAGTCAGTTTCACAATAAAGGTTCCAAACCAGTAGAATTATTACATTTTGTGGGAAAAATTGTTGCGTGTCTATAACTTGCTTGATGTGAATGTTTCACATTGTAAAGCTTAAGCTCACACACTGTAAAGATTACTAATATTTTAAGACTCCAGAAACGTTACATCCCTACATCTGCTTTTGCAAATTGCTCCATGTGTTTTGCGCGATGTTAAAGTATCACACAGGTGATATGTATCTCACAAATATCATTTATGCCAGCATGAGGAGTGGATGGTGGTGTTAGACCATAGACTGTCAGATCAAACTTTAAAGAGAATTTGCTTTTCACATGTAAATGATGTCTCATGAGCTGATTATTAGGGTTCAATACCATTGAACTGCTGTAATGTTATTTTGAAGTCACTAAGCTTGGATGGTTAGTTTATATGAACAGAAGCACAAGATGAATGAACTTGTTTGTTTAGATTGAACAGTCAAATGTTACTTGCAACGTGTCTGTCTTTGTCTTGGTCAGGAATGTTACAACCACCTCCGTATAGAAGAACCTCTTTTTCTATCAGTGTCCAAACCTCTGCTACCACTTTAACGAAAGGAGCCTGGATGCTATTCAGCTGATTAGTTAGACTATGTTTCTATTTGCTGTACTGATTATTACAGGTTGTTCACTTTAATTTATAACTAATATTATATAATATTATAATATTTATATATATATTTAAATTAGTTTTTCTCAGTATTGTTAATGAGTGTCAATTGTTATTCCTCACGGCAGAAGAAATCTTTGCCATCGCACAGACAAACAAGTTTGATCTTCATATGCCTCAATACTGACGGTCTTTTGACTTTTCGACTGTCTGACTAGCAAAATATTACACTCTTACGTCTCTTTGGATGTATGCAGAAACAACCTAAACACTTTGGATGTTTGACACCAAAATGAAATCTTCACAACCAACAGACTTGACAAACAATTCACAAAGTCATGTCATTAGCCAATCATAATGACAATATACACATAGTGTATGTTTTCTCAGAAGCCAGTATATTCTTTGGTGAGGTTTTACCAGCAACAAAAATGATTTGGACTTATTCTTTAAGGTTTTTGGGGCACTTGTGACCTTTACTGGGCAGTGTGGAGACAGGAAAGCAGGGAGTGAGACAGGGATGACGCATAGATGGAAACTTGAACCAGGGTCAACTCCAATGAGGGCATACTCTTCTAGATGTACACATCTGCTCAACCAGCTGAGCTATACAGCACTCTGATGAATTTGATTTTCTCACAGGGTGAGATTACATGAATTGAAGGGAATTTCACATGGGAATATAATTTCCCCTTGCAATTTCCCAGACTGAATTTTTTTTGTTTGTTTTTTTTTGTTATTCTCCAGCTGCTGGCTCAGTTTTTAACAGAGTGGTGATTCTTTCATTTTATTGTTGTAATCTCTGAAGTCTGAGCTTCTTGCTGATATCAGGCTTGTGGTTGCAGCACGTTGCATCTGGTCGCTCGTTCCAGTTTTATGTGGCACACCACATTCTCAATTTTTTACAGTGCGTTTATTTTGCCAGTTAACATTGCAATTGTTTGTTGTTGTTTTTTTTATCATGTGTTTGGTGTGGTCCAAGTATATGTTGCATCATGCTCTGTATGATTAAAAATGGATTGAATTCATAATCTCACTCTGGATCTGGGTGATGCTAATAAACACATGGACAATGTTTGGCATCTGTTCAACTTGAAATTTCCCAATAAGGCAAATATAGTAAAACTCATCCACGTCACAATTTCAAATATTTGCACCCTCTAATTTAGGTAGACAGCTCATGCAAATACACTCACTAATTCACTGGTTTCTTTAGTGCAAACAAGGGCTTTCTCTCCCTTGCCAACTAATGGACAACGGCCAAGTTTGCTCCTGTTCAAAAATCCCACCATCCCAGTATCCACCTGTAAAATCTAAAAATCAGGACATGGAATTAAGTTGTTGTTCATCAGTCTCAGTATCTGAGTTAAGGTACAATATCTGTGGGGAGGGATGAGCTCAGAGACTGGACATCAAAGTTATTTTTTTATTATAATGATAACAAAACATTTCTATTTATGTGTTGATAGTTGACTGAATTGGTTATTGGAAATGTGTATAAAATACCTATTACGCATTTTCTTGTGAAATCAAATCTAAAGAGAAAATGACGGCTGGTAGTTTGAGAACTAATGAGCCTGCTGCATGTCTTACACGCTTGTCACAAACAAATGCATTTATATTGACTGCATTAATTATGTTTTTCCATCACAAAGAGATTATTTAAGCATCTGTGTAACAAGCTTGTCGCACACATTTCCACCCATCATAAAAAGAGCCTGAGGTGTTAATCATCATAGAAGGGATTCCTAAAGAAGCTGCAGCAGACAGAAGAGGATTTATTTAGACTGTTTTATATTTTTGACACTGCTGCGTTATCACAACATCTTCATGGATGACATATTTGAGTGCGCAACTGTTTTAGGTTTGCACTGTGGAAATGAATCATTGCGTCGCCACAGCTCACCAAGTAAAGCTGTGAGCTCAGTCGACAAGTACACAGGGTGTACTTGAGCTGGCCTTGTCATCGGAAAGCATAGCTAGCACCCTCCTCCTTCCCCTGGTTTAGGGCTTTACTCTCTTCACTCGAGTTGGGTGATTTTAATTTGTCAAAACTGTTTACCAGCATGCCTCCAAGGCTATTACTGGTGTGTCATGAGGGAGAAGATAGGTAATGAAAAGCATACAAATGATAGATTAAAAAAAATAAAAAAAAAGGCACTGCCGAGAAGAGAGAGGGGATAGGCAGATAATGTAGGGGGGAGCTTTCATGTAAAAGGAGGCCGGCATTTGATTTATTATTCCATCTTTTCTAGAGAATCAATTATGCTAAAATGCTAATCGGGGACATTATGAATTTCTCCATTTGTTATGAATAATTCAAATATTTATTGCGAGTGGGTAGACATCACAAATTACTTTGTCCTTTGTACAATGCATAACCTACGCAGCCTAATGAGATGATTTCTGATGTCCTCTTTTCACAAACAGACAGACCCTTCTCATCAGGGCAGTGGTTCTCCTTTATCCTGTCTGATACCAATAAAAAGGCTGAACCGTCTGCCCTCAGGTGCTTTAAACTTCATTTTAGTCTAACAGACAATACCACAAATAAAACCCCACTCAGTACCACAAAGGAACACAGCCACGGGAGAGGTACGGGGGGCAAGGGGAGAGGAGCCACGGGGAGGAGAAGTGTCTCTGGCCAAAGTAATGAGGCCACACAGACATGAAGATGACAAGGACGCGTATGGCTGCCTGTCGTCATTTATGTCCTGCAGAGTGGACCGCCACACAGTCAACCCACATTAATGTCACACTGGCTCATCATAGGGAATTAATTATACACCTGTTAAAGACAGGCCACTGGAACGGTTGCCTCTAATATCCATCTGGATGTGGCAGCTGATCACATGATGTTGTGGCAGTTAAAACTTCTTCGAATCAAAACACATGCCAAAGTGCCTGTGATCATGTTAACTACCATAACACATGTCATTTTTGCAGATGGTTTTATCTGAAATACTGCCATAGCGTGCATTCATATATTTCCAGCAGGGAGTAAAACCTACAGGCTAACCTTCTGGATGAAGACCAGGATTTTAATTAAAAACGATCAGCACTGACTGTAAGTAAAATGATGAAGTTATTATTATTATTATTATATCCTGTAAAAAAGTTTGCAAAATCTCTGTTTTTAGGACTTAAATAGTTTTTACTTGTTTATACGTAACATGAGAAAAGGTGAAGGCATTAAGTTATTATTTTTATTTTAATTTTTTTGTCAGAATTAATCAGTGATGAATATGATTTTGCTTAGATGGACCAATATTTAAACACCATAGTGCAGGCTAGGTAAATAACAAAATGATTTTATTTCTTGGTTTATGGGCTGTGTGATTACTGGGACAGCGCAAAGTAGGAGGACCCAAAAACATGGACCTGTTTCAGAAAGGAGATTCAACAAATTGAGTTAAAAACTTAACTCAGAGTCAACAAAGCCTGAGATACGAAACTCTGAGTTTCCAGTTTCAAAATAGGGCATTAGAATTGGTTCTGTATGTTGACTCTGAGTTATCACGACTATAAAGACATCATCTATGGAGCTCTGTTCATGAAAATTCACCATGAAAACGGCAAGTAAACAGAATTTTTGTTGAATTAGAACTTTTATTCCAATCACATGATAGATTTGAGTTTGTTTTTCTGTGGAAAAATATGGTGGCTGCAGTTAAGGAAAGATTTCAGAGTAAATGAATGCGTAATTTTATCACTTAATGACTGTTATATCATATTTGGGCAACAAGTGGTGGACTGTATGGCTATTATACCTAAGATTGTCTTTTATGAACACTTTTCTCACAGTTCTGCAAACTGTTCTCTTTCCAAAAGGCGATGCTCAGCATCCTCATCGTTATGAGGAAAACTTACATTTGCAAATATATAGACACTTAATAAAATAAAACAACCCAAGGGATTGTGTTGAAGTATTTGCATACAATCATTGATATTTGTGATGCGCGAAGATAATGTTGAGTCTATAGGTTTTGGAACTGTGGAGGAACACAGAAGGTCTAACTGTCAGACAAAATCACCTTACAAAATTCATTAGGGTATGCCAAACAATCTATCTGGGTCCTCAATATTTCCAGACACAAATGCAGACCAATGCAGCTACTTCAATCAATAAAATCATCATTGTTCACATAATTACAAAATACATAATATAAGAGTGATTATTTCAATCACTAATAGACAGAGAGGAACTCGGGGTATATGGAACAAAACCTAATCTCAACCAGGTTATGCTCAAGGTTGGTTACCATAGTAACAGTCTCTGGTTATAAGTGTATATGAGTTTATAAGTGTCTATTGATACCTTGGTTTCTGAATACAGTTTGACTTAACCCACTTTCTTGGGGTTAAGTTAACTCGCTTTGTGAAATGAACAACTCTAAATTAACATTCAACATACCCAGAGTTTGCACATAAAAAAGGCACAAGGACAACAGAGAGGCAGGCGGAGCAAAGAAAGTTCTTCATTAAGCCAAAAATGGGGCCAAATCAGGATTTCTTTTCAAAAGAAAAAAGATAAAGTAATGAAGAACAAGCAGAAACAAGGGAAGCACATGACGGTGGCACAGCAAAGTATCACATGCGGGGGGTAACAAACCTGGTATGTTATGATGCCTTGAGAGCACCCAAATGAAGGATAGCAGGAGGCAGAAGGTTCCAACAGAAGAGCACTTTATTAATCCAAGAGGTGGGAATCTCTGAACCAAACAACCAAACAATGTGCAAAACACCAACCAGGACTAAACAGAGTCAGGAGAAAACAGTACAGATCAGACAGGAGGAAGGGAAAGACAGAACAATATGTAGACCTCGGGGGCAAATGAGACACATGCAACAATCAGAACAGAGGGTAGTAAGGTGGGACAAAACTAAGCATGAAAACATTATCAAATTAAAACAGAGAATAATGTTGGTGAAAACAGAAGAGGACTAAGAACAAAGAAGAAAAACTTAGTGAAACACCATATTCAAAACCAAATCTGAACAAAATCAGACCAAGACTAACAGAGAAAACAAGAAAACCAAAACTAATTATATCTATAAACCATAACAGATTGCCGCTTTGAAGCCACAATGTTCTTATTTGCCTGCACTCATGTCTGCTTCTCTGAACCAAAGGTGTGAAACCAAATTGTTTATCTACAGGGTACAGGCCTTGGCTCCCACTCACATTTCAAAATATTAAGTTATATAAATTCCAAGCTTTGATTAAAATTTAAGATGGCTTGCAATTTTCTTTGAGGAAAAAAAAAATACAGACCAAAATATTTTAATTCTAGGTTAAAAACATCTTTTTCTGTATCTTATCATTTAATCAGAGGTTGGAATTTATATAAC
>JBAMYA010000020.1:7032389-7047783 GCA_037176975.1 Arrhamphus sclerolepis
AAGAAAGAAAGAAAGAAAGAAAGAAAGAAAGAAAGAAAGAAAGAAAGAAAGAAAGAAAGAAAGAAAGAAAGAAAGACTCGACTTGATTACATGAGAGTGTATTTTTCTATTGTCCATCACAATTTTTCTAATATTTCTTTTCTTTACACACACTCACACACACACGCGCGCACACACACAGAATTATGTAATTAAAAGAAATTAAACAAAAAATATATACATATGTATTCCATGATTCCCAAATTTGTCACCAAGATGCTGTTCAAACCTCCAGTCAGAAATGAAAACATTTTTGTATTTGAAGTTAGACATGTGATATAGACGTGATCAGATCATGTAGCTGTCTCAGCAAGAAGGTTATGCACTTTCATCTGTTCTCATTGAGTTTTCAGCTTTGCTGAGCGGTTTGACCAACACCAAGAGCAACGTGATGTTTTTAAACTTCTCCACAGCAGAACATGCAGGTAGATTTATAATGATGAAGATATTGCATTTAAGACACTTGGAATGTTTTTAAATGTAACACTTCTGTTTATATTACAGAGGTCATTAAATAAACAGCCAAATGGGCATGCAACTGACATAAAGGGCGCATATTTGTAAGTGATTATTTTTATGTCAGCTTGAGCACCACCCCCAGTGCAGGAGTTGCCTAGTTGCTATCAGGGCCACAGGCGGATGTCAGGGGCCAGGAGAGCTATTGAGCTGGAAGTCCCTACTTCACGGCTTGTTGCTCCCACCTCTGTGAGCAACAGTACAGGGCACATAGCTTCGAGCAAGGACACTAGAGAGAGAGCTGTGTGTGTAGGTGTACTTGTAGATTGTGTTTGTGCGTAATTAGCAGCCAATGTTTTTGCGCAGGCTAGACCACATGTGCATGTGGTGCATGTGTCCTCTCTAATTAAGGTCTGCATAGCATAATTAACAAAATACCCTGCAGGTGGATTGCATCACTTGCTGAAACATAAAAGCATGTCATGTTCCTAGAAAATGAACGTTGTGTTGTATCTTTTTACCTTCCTCACCTATTCACTTGTTTTGGGTTAAAGCTAAACATAAGACTACATTTGACTGCAAACATAAGTGAGAACAAGACAACTTGAAATGAATTCATCTAAAGTACGGTGGCATTTCACCATATGTATAATTCATGGCACACACCTGTCTGCTCAATAGCTGCCTCCTCTTCCACACTCACTCTTTGCTTTGTATTCTGCCATGTTCTTTCACTATGCTATAATTATTCATTACAAGGGCCTTCAATGCAATGTGACGGAGCTCCATTATGATGAAGTGGGCTTTGTTTGAGTTTGCACAGCTGGATGGGCTGAATGCAGAATATATCCACCACTGCAGGTGTAAGGCTGCTGCAGTTTAGCAGCTTTTTTGTTTCATTCAGACCTGCATGGATACTGTTACTAGACTGATCAATACCAATCAAACACAAGGTCTTTAGTGTCGCAGGCTTTTTTTTCTGCAGTTTCGTGTTTTGGAAACAAGTGAGACCTGAGGGAATTTTGACTTGACAAAACCAAAGAAAGCCTATCATGTGACAGCAGCGGAAGCCCACGTGTGTAAGACAAGTCAGCCTGTCTGTTGCTGGGGAAATATTGAAATTTGTAACAGCTAAATTGAGTACAGTGTCAATTATTTTAGTCTTGGTGCGAAGAATGCAAAGTTGTGAGATGCCTATGTGCCTGATGTGCCTTTCATCCAACCCTACTAATAACCAGGTGGGTGTAGAGAACCCAGATGTGAACCTTAGAGATGTAAACTCAGAAGGAAGGAAGTTTTTGTTCAACACAGAAACTTTGTAATAAGCAAACCAAGGTGCTGCAAGAGAGGGATGGTAAGCAGTTTCATAATATCAAGGATCCAGCTTTGAACCTGTACAATATATGCTGAGGAAAATGATGACTAATACAATGTGGCAATAAGTAAATGAAACCTGGTATGAAACAAGGGCAGGAAGCAAAACTCCACACAAGGATTTGTTGTATAAGAATA
Organism: Arrhamphus sclerolepis; assembly: GCA_037176975.1. Classification (NCBI taxonomy): domain Eukaryota; kingdom Metazoa; phylum Chordata; class Actinopteri; order Beloniformes; family Hemiramphidae; genus Arrhamphus; species Arrhamphus sclerolepis. The sequence continues at coordinate 7,034,397 of JBAMYA010000020.1, forward strand.
GGATACAGAACAGGATACAAAGTTAACAAACATGGAAAGGCAAACTTTTATACAGAGGCAGAAGAAAGCAAAATGTATCGATCATGACACGCACACACACATAAAAAGTTAAAATCTGTTAGTGTGATTGTGTGAATGACCTGTCCATATTCTAAATTGTTCCAGTCTCCTTCAAATTTGACTAAGTCATGGTCTCTATGTAAATTTGCTGTTGGTGTGTTTTGTCATTTAAGCCTTAAAAAACAAACAAAACAACAAAAATAAATATGAAAATGAAAAAAAAAACACACACACACAAAAAGATTCCTACTCATACACTCAATATTCAATTATTTCACAGATAAAACTTATGAAATCCAAATGTCAAAAAAGGAAATGACTTACCAGAAAACCAGTTACACTCAATTAAATTCAACTGCAGTGCGTAAGTCAGTATTTTATTTTATGTTATTTTATTTTTATTTCCTGCATTTTATTTCCATTTCACAAATGATATTCAACAAACTGTGAGTCAAAAAACTAACTCGAAGTCAACAAACTGATTTTTTGGTTTCAGAACATGGGTGCATTTCACAAATGAGTGATGTGGAAAGTTTGTTGAATCGGAACTCAGTGAAACTCTGAGAAATCATGTTTGCGTGACAAAAAATGGATTCACTTTATTTTTTCCTTTCCTCTGATTTAAGATTTTAGATGCAGTCAATATATTTAGTCACGCTGGTAAATCCTAAAGGGACATTTCTTTACTCACAGAAGTGGAAGAAGAATACTAATAAAGTTATTTTAGAACAGTTTAATTATCAACATTACAATCATATTGATTATCGAAAAAAGGAGGAGGGGGGCTTATGAGTCGATCAGTTTTTTGGAAGTTGCTTTATTCACTTTCTAATAAATAATACTGTTATAATAATTCTAATACTTTCTAATAAATATATACTCATATGTTCAGTGTCCCCATCATTATTATGAAAACAGACTTTTGCAAATCAATAATAAGATTAATCATCCAAGATGTTTCTTGTGAAGTATGGACATGCTTTGGGGGATATTTGTGATGCATGGAAGGATAAGTTTATAGTTGTTTGCTTTGTTGATGTTTTTTTGGCAAACAAAGAGAAAGAAAAAACAAACTGGAACAAAAAAGAAAAGACCTAGCACCCATTAAAACAATCATCAGGGTGTAACAGGTACAAGTCATGGTTGGTTTGACCACATTAAACTATCTATTCAGACCCTCAATATAGATCACTGATGCAAATGCGACATTTCATCTTTCAGATGTCTCTAAAATAATCGTTATATGATGATATTGATTTTCTGATTAAAACGAATCTATTTCAGCTTCATTAACTGGAGGAGACAGAATGTAACGTCAACCACGCTGAAGTAAAACTGCCCCCAACCAGGTTTAGTTCAGAGAGTCAGTTACCACAGCAACAGCCTCCAAGTATGAGGCTCTGAAACCGTCTCAACTGAACTCTCTGGCTCAAGTTTAAGTCACCACGCTTTGAGAAATGGAAAACTCAAGAGTTTCCCTGAGTTCCGGTACAACATCCTCAGAGTTTCTACATAGCCCACTTTGTGAAACGGACCCCTGTTCTACATCAAACCTACGGATAAATGTCATATTCTTTCTTTCCATATACTTGTGCTCTTTAGAAGTACAAACATGTATAATACATAGCTGATGCCAGAAACTGTGTGTGAGATAGACTATTATTGTTTATCTAAAAGGATAACACCTTTGAGGGTACATCCTCAGTGGAAACTGTCTAAAAGTGATGTTAGCACTCCTTAGAGACGTACATACTGCTGTTTAGCAAAATAACCACTACAGCAAAGTAGAGTGGCCCTTTCAGTTCTCTTCAGTCTACCAATGAGCAATGAAAATCTTCTGGACAACTTTTAGCAAAAAGCAGGGAACAACTCATCAAAACTACTTCAAACTCTTCACGCAGCACACACTCAGGTCCTCAGTGATACATTCAGTCAGATCTGAAGAGGTCTTTGATATATGAATATAGGGGAGCCAAACAGACAAGCACCCACAGAAGTTTGGTGTTTTATTTATTTCTTTATTTTACTTTTTTCACTTATCAGTTCCATTTTTTTTCTTATACTTTTTATGGTTTCTGACAGTGACCAGTGACTTGTCGTGCAAACATAAAAGCAAGTCAATTTCTTCTAATGGACCCAAAGAAATGTAATTTTGACCATATTATACACTTGCTAGCACATAAAAATCTTATTGTTATGCAGCCAACAGTTGAATTATCTTTTCACTTTAATGCATTATGTTTCCTTATAAAGAAGATACAACTCCAACTAAACAGATTATCAAGTTAGGAATCATTACTCCACCAAAGGAAACATCTTTGCGCAGCCAAAATGTGCCGATTGAAAAAATAAAATCCGTGTACATCAGCCACCATTCACATTCTCACCAAGTATGTTGAACAGGAGGTTCATTCAGCGTCACTGCCAGCACCTGGAAAGCGAATGTGAGCAGTAATGAGAGGAAAGTTCAGGGTTCAGGACATGTAGGAGGATGATCTGTATTCTCCACAGGCAGTCAGGTCTCTGGACCCCTCTCTGGAGGTCACACAGATCAGACACAGCCTGATGCTGCAGCTGCTGCATCGCAAACCAAGGCTCTGGCACCTTCACTGGGAGAATAGCAGTGAGGTCAGGAAGGGCTACAATGTTCTGAAGGCTTAATGTAAAGTTCTTTTTTTCTTTCTTTTTTTTTTTTTTTCTTCCCAGCAGTCTGTCTTTTCACCTGTACCTTAATTTTCTCATTTGGGTAGCTTGCTTTGGAGAAAATAGCCAGGTAGGGCAAAGAAGCCTACCAGCTGTGTTAGCATAACGTTACCCTAAATGGGTCAAATGAGACAGTTGATTACTGGAAGTAACTCTATTGAATGTGGGTGTTTAGTACGTAAATGCTCTGTGGGGTAACCTGTGAGTGCATCCGTGTTGAGCACTGCCTCTATCCTATCACGTGGACTGTATCTAACCATAAAGGGTCTTTGGGATTTTCTAATGGCACTGCACACCACACGCACACTCAAATGAGCACATCTGATGCTTCAGATATGCATCAGAAAAACCATTATGGCCTTTGCAGATCTGGTGTCGGTATATACTCCATCATCACAGATAGCAAAAATCAAAAGCAGTGATGTTTGATGTTTTATGTTGCCCTGCGTCTACCGACTATGAATTCATCCCAACCTCTCACTCTGTTTTCTTGCTGTTTGTATTTTTTATTTTCCAATCCCAGCTGCAAGCCCAACCCTGTTCCCCTCCATCTGTCTCTCACCTTCTCTGCAAGGATAGACTGCTTCTCTTGACTTTGAGCTTACGAGTCAATGAACTATACAAGCATCACGTTTACGTACTTTATGAAAATTCTAATTGTCCCACTGACAATTTCATCAAAGTGAACTTTCTCTGTTGAGCCTTTTTTTTGTCACATAATTAATGTTTCACTGGCATAAAAAAAAAAAAGAAAATAAAAGAATGTATCTGAAGTCAAACAACTGTGAAATAAAAGAAAACTGATTAAAAAGGAATAGCTGAAATTAAACAGAAAGGAATGGATCCTCAGGGACACAGTTAGCTTATAAAAGGTAGAGAGAGGAGAAACTTCAACAAAAGTTATTGGTGCAATTATTTAACATCATTCCTCAAGATTTTAGGGGTCTTTATTTATTAAAGCAATCATGCATTTTTCCTTTTTTTTAACACTGATAACAACTTTGTCACATATGGAACAAGAGAGCTGAAGTCATTAAAAACTTGGTAACATATTCGTTTTATGCTTCTCCATGAAATAAAGATCTTCTTCTGGGATTTCATGAAAAAAGACTGTAGGGGCCACTGAAGAGCAGAATCAGACCCTTGGCTCACCCTGCATAAATCCTGAATACTGAGGGTAAAGACGCTCTTTAACCATGTATGTATGTATTCAACTTTATATGTATATATAATTCTATGCTGATTTTTTTTTTTTTTGGATCCACTGCTTTTCAAGTGAACATGATGACACTAGCCATTTAAACGACCCAGAATTCCTTTCACAATCCATTCAGAACTTTAATTTTAATGCAGTAAAACACTTTCACTGCTTCTGTCATCTTTCTCATCTCATGGCCCAAAGCAGCCTTCTGAACACACTCTTGATATAGTTTCATAACAGCGCTTCCCAGTTTTCTCACCTTATCCGCAGCACACTGTGAAAGCCTGCACATCGCGCCTGGGTGTGATGATGGCCCACTCAGTCGCACAAGGGCATCTCAGGCACCACTGGTTTAGTATGCATAAAGTGGATGCCACCAACACCCCACCGAAGAGGAAAAATATCACTTCACATTCTTTAGCTCTCTTTCTTACTCTAAAAGGCAATATGGTGCATAGTTAATACTGGGAAACTGTGAGAAAGCAGATTCATTAGTGGTGGATTTGGGTCATTATTATCTATTGAGATTCTGAATTCATACCCCTTTTAATGTTATATTTAATCTTATCTTTCAAGAACCATGGATGTGGAACTTGATGTTAAAGTACAGCACCAGCAATAAAGCTGGTCATGTAACCTGACTGAGTGTTTTGTGATCTCCGTTCCCTTTTTCTGGACAGCTTCAGTGCTGCAGTGACATGCCTCTGTGGTTATGTTCTAAATCCCATACTTACACACTATTTGGAGTGCAGAAGTGCATCCAGATTGGCAGATCTGTCTTTGCTAAGAACACTGCAAGTACCTGTGTGCTGCACTCAAAACAGTCAGAAACTCTCATACTTTCTCATACTCAGTGGTTGCCATCTTATGCACAAAGCAGAAGTGGCGGCGTGCTTGTTTGCTTCCTTTTTGGTTAGAAAAAAAAAAAATCTGGAGGTCCATCTTTGTCACCAATGACAGCAGCTTTAATCTCTCATCAAAAAAATAGAAGGATACTACATGTTTTCAGTCATGTCACTGTGTTTCAGAATCAGGAAAAATATTTATTTCTCTGCGTTGACTAAAAATCCCATTGACAACCACAAAATGGACACAGCATAGCACTATACACAAGGACTCTGTTATCATTTGTTTAATTTTGACTTATAATTATGTTTCAAGTAGATACAACATCTGGTGGACATGAGAACAACTGTGTGGGAATTTTCTAAATAGCGTTAATGCTGTGGTTGTACAGCATTTAGCCTTTACCATGGTCTTTTTTCGGACCTTAACCAGTTAGTTGTCATATAAATGAGTGATTTCACTTTTTGCTGTCATTTTAAAGACCTGCTCTTGGTGAATGAATATCTGTATATAAAATTGAATGTTTTCATCTGAATGTTTCGTTCCCAGTCATTTGAGATGCATCCCTCACTGCACCTAAAACTTTACCAGGCTTTGTGGCCATTTTATTATGGTTTTTCAACCAGTAAAAAAAAGACCTCCAGTTTCCCTCCACATTAAAACCAAATGCTGTCATTTCAGCAACTTGACTTGAAGACATAACACCAAATCACATTTCCCAAAAATAGTAAATGGAACAACTAAACAATGAGTTCTTAATTTTTGCTACTTAAAATTCTCAGAAAGGAAAAGCAAAACGAAAAACAAAAAAACAAAACACATTTAAACAAGCAGCTGCAAATCAAAGAGTATTAAACCATAAGCCAATCATGAAGCTTTTTTGTGCTTCTTTTTGGGTTCACCTCTGATACCGTTAATATACCAAACAAACAATATGATTTATCAGCTCTACAAAAATTCCCTCTGGTAATTGTCGGTGCATTAAATGAAGGGCAAATTGATGTATATTATTATCTTTTCTCGAAAACTGAAATTCAGAAACCACTTGTAGGCTATTAAACATTTTGAGTCCCTCTTTTATTCCACCATGAAAAGGTTTCCTTCATACGTTAGCACATTTTTAGGGATCCAAGATCTTGATTCATTAAGCCTTAAGTGCAGCTCTAACTTTCTGACAAAGTGCAGCTGTGTTTTTGCACTGTTGTTTGCTTGTTTGTTTTTGTGAACGAATGCTCTTTAGGGTCTTTCAGATGCTGGAGATTCTCTGTGTAGTAGTGCATCAGGCAATAGCCAACTTCCACAGCTGGACCTTAATTCTTTTTAGCGATTTGTTTTTCTTGGTGTTTTTATTTGTTTTGCTATGTTTTTGTTTCATCCATCATTGTGAGACGTGAATAACATTTCCCTGAAAGCAGGGAGGCAGCTCTCAGACATCTTTCTTATAAATCAGATTTATCTAAAACGTAATTTACGGACCACAAAGGAGTGAAAATATAACTTTATCAGGTGCCTTCAATTTCACAACTTTGCATGGTGTTCATCTTCTTTCTTATTTGATTATCAGTTTCAATGCCTAGACTCAAAGCTATTCATTTATTAATTTAACAGTTCCAAGTAATCAAGAAACTATCCATTGACATGTTGACTGATTGGGCACCAATTGGTGGTGTTCATAAAGTGTCATCAATAAAACAAAAATGTGTAATTGTTACTATATCAGTATTATATATGCTTTATATATGCTGTGCAATATTCTGCACATGTACATTAAAGTTTATGATATAATATATATAGTCCCACCCTGCACTAATTTGTTAAATACTGCAATGTGTTACTATGGAAGCACAAAGGACAAACAGTCAGGACAAGTCTCAACTTGTCAGCTCTGTACCGGTGTAGCATTGATTAGTATGTCATTAGGTGGGCAAAGTGACAGGGACAAGAACAATTAAGGCACACAGATGACTGCAAAACACACATCTCACTAATACATGCATGTCAGGTTGCAGGAAACTGGACCCAAATGGTATAGGTTACTATACATGTATGTGAGAATATTTAGGATGGGCTCCTGGGGTGGGGGTTGATGAGTTTTATCCTTTTAAAGAGCTGTTCATTTCTCCAATGGTGAGGTTTATCCATACTGAAATGTTCAATTTCTTTCATGTCTTTAAGTAAAGATAGTAACAATTGCCTTTTTTCTTGCATAGTTACGGTGATCAAGAAAGTGTTTATTCTGTGGCTAAGAAGGCTGCCTGATAATAGGTAACTTAAACATAAGTCCCATTAGGTGCATTTTCTTTAATGTAGCATGTGTTTGGTGGCTAATTTTGTGTAATACAAGCTGGAGATTGATCTATGTGTAATTAGAAATGTTTTCATGCAGAATTTAGTTCAGGAATCATTAATAAATTATATTCCTAAGTCTTTTTCTACTTTTGCTATGAATGACTGCTCTGATCATTATTAAGAAGCTTGAGCTGACAGTAGATGTACAAGAAGTAAAATTTTATAATCATATTTTATTATGATGTGTTTGTTAATTTGTATATTCTTTTTTGTGGATCTAGCAGCCTTTTATTTGTAGTGGAGAGTGACAGGAAATGGGGCAGACAGAAATGGGAGAAGAAATGCAGCAAAGAGTTGCGAGCTGGGAGTCAGACTCGCTGCAGGAGGACTGCAGCCTCCATACAGGCCGCCTGCTTAAACCACTGGGCTATGCAGCGGCCCAATTTGTATATTCTATGACCTTGAAACCAAGCTGTAAGAGCTGTAGTGATGGTTGTGTTTATCAGGCAGTTATGTTATTTTTTTATGAAGATGCTAATAAACTATATTGAAATGTGTTTCATTGCATTGTTGTTCTGTGTCCAGTGTCAGAAGTGACAATTTTCAGTGGGATGGATCCATTTGGTTTGCTTGGAAATAATACCAAGGATTGGTGTATCAAAACTTAGTTGTTTTTTTTTATCATTGAATTCAAGGAATTGGACCCAGTCAAGGATGGTTGTGCTGGGATTACTGAAGAAAAGGTAGTTTATTGCCTCCACGAAGGAGGTTATGTTTTTGCCTGCGTTGGCTTGTCTGTCTGTTTGTTTGTTTGTTTGCAACATAACTCAAAATGTTATGGATGGATTTTCATAAAAATTTCAGAATATGTCCAAATTGGGACAGCCAACAAATGATTCAATTTTGGAAGTGATCCAGATCTCTGTCTGGATCCAGGATTTTTTAAAAAGGATTCTTTATCATTGCAAGATAGACATAACATTTTCAGGATATGTGTATATATCTCCACAATAAATGCTCTGAATGCTTGGCAAAAAAAATACAAGACATGGTCATGACAGCATCAATAATGTGTAAAGGTTTGATCTGGATCCTGGAATATTCTGGATACTAACATCTGGAGCATGGAAAAAGTCGGGGGTTATCATCTGTTTCAACACTGTGAGGTAACAAATGAAGACACAGACATGCAACTAACACCAAAGCTGAAGGTCTACTGAAACAGGGTTATGTTAACAGATTTGCTGTATAATAGTTATGGAGCTGGATCCAGAAGAAATCCGCCATTACAGAAATGTCCATTTTTGTGAATAACTATTGAACTAATAATGATATCAATGCAATCCCAATTGCTAAGTGTATGTTTACATGGTCAAGGAATCCAATATAATAAAACAAATGTAGGAGTAATACTTTTGGGTGTAAGTCACGATATGTGGGGGAACTATGCTGCTTGGCGGAGGTCTGCGCTCTCTGAGTGCCTTTCTAGTTAAAGTTTGGTACTATTGTCAATTCTCGGATAACAATTCCTCCTCTTGAAAGATGCTGGTAAAATCATCCATCTTTTTGTATTGTTTTGACAATTGCTGGAAGTTTAAGTGCACAGTTCAGCAGTTCTGGCAGCTTGGGGAAAAAGTCAATATCTAGATGTCTTTTGGTGTTTAAGAAAAAGAGGAAGAGATAAGGGTAAGACCCCCAGTTTAAGTAATTTTAGATTTTAGGAAACTGTATAAAATCTTTTGAGAAGAATCATGGGGAAATGTGTGGATTCTGTAAGTGTTAAAACACATAATCTGAATATAAATATTTATGGTTTATGGCAGTTAGTACCAAAATTGTGAAATTGTGGTGATGTTAATCTGTTGATTGTGATTACAGCTTTTGGTGAATTATATAATGTTTTAATTCAGTCTGGTAAAATAATTTACAAATATGTGTAAAATGACAAATGTGAAGGTCCAAGTATTTGCTCTTTTCTGCTTTTTATTTTCTTCTGAATTAAAGGTTTTACCATAGGAGGACTTACTAGTACTAGTAGTAGTGTGTGTTTATAATTACTAAAAAAATATACAAAGGGTTAGCCATCTTTTTCAGTAGAGCAAGACATTAGGCTCTCTTTCTTCCCAGGAAAATGGGTTTCCAGACAGCTTTGCCTTTGTTTGAAAATATAAACTTTGTTGCAGACTACTTTTTGTATTCAAATGTTTTAAAATCTTAGAAAGAAGAAACAGAAGGTCACTCCAGCCCTCTTTTTGAGACTGTCTATAGAGACAGTGTTATTGCTGCCTTTGGCATCTATGATTCATGTTAGTGATATTCATGTACTCTCAACACATGCCAAGTTTGCCCTTGGGAATGTCATAGTTTCACTGATGCCTTTGTGCCCAAGGTGAAGGGTTCACACTTAGTCACTGTTCTTATAGTATTGTCTCCACCACCTTTCTTTTCATGTCTCTAAAAAACAATGTGCTGTGCAGTTTGTGCCATGCCTACTTTTGTTTTCAAAATAATAGCAATGTGTTTAAGAAAGCAAGTAAAGCTCAAAATCCTTATAATAGCATTCATTTCCATTTAATATATTTTTTCTCTTTACATTTCCACTTTACAGAAAGAGAAGAGAAATAAATATTACACTGCAGTTTCAGCATTTTCTTTCCAAGCTCAATGACTTACTCTATAAACTGAGAAGTTCTCAGAGATGTAGCTTTCCTGTGAATCACTGAACTCATATTTAGTTGTATAGCCACTATTTCTAAGAACTGCGTCACATCTGTGTTCATGGAGTCAACCAACTTCTGTCACCAGTGAACAGATATTCCAGCCCAGGACCATTGGACGACATTCAATATTTCCTCTGCAGTTCCTGGTTTTGCCTCATTATCAGCATTTCTGATGTCACCCCACACATTTTCTACTGGATCAAGGTCCAGGGACTGGGCTGACCACTCCTTCTTGGTGGTCTGGAACCAAGATGCTGCTGCTTACTGGTGTGTTTGAGGTCATTGTCTTATAAAAACATCCATTTCAAGAGTATTTCCTCTTCAGCATAAGACAACATGACCACACATAGAGGTCATCTAATTGTTACGGTACACACAGGTAACTTTATATCTTAATCTCTAATTAACTTTTTACTTACTTTTACTTACATATTGTTTTCCTGGACAAATTCTTCTGAAATACCACATTTTACTTAATTTTTCAGAGAAATACACTATTATCAGCATGTATGTATGTATTTGCTGCCTTCATCCTTATAAGAATCACCAGTTTTTTACAAATGAATGACCTCACTAACTGAACTCCATACTGCTGTTGTTCTGAACTGTCCTTGCATGCGTATGCTCGTGCAAAGCTAGACAGTTAACAGCTAAACGTCCTCCAATAAAGACAAGGCTTGACTTTTCTCGTTCTTTAATGACGTCTCCTTTGCTTGTTGGTCTTGTAAAACTGAAGGGTTACAAAACAGAAACATAATCAGAAGTGCAAATACATTTCCATTAAACATCAATGATCAAATAATTGATGAAATTAGCATCTACCATAAGCTAGCTAAACACATGTCCTGTAAATCTCTACTAAAACACATTTGACAAAAAAGTATTTAATAATTGTTCAGTGTGCTACTTACAGATAAATATTTTCCAAGGTAAAAGTGTAGGAATCACTTTCGAAACATGAATGAGAGAATCGTTTGCTTCATCTCAGCTCAACTGATACTATGGAAGACCAAGATAGAAAATAAAATAGACTACAGACGCAAAACCAAAGAACAGAGCGCCTATTGTGACATTTATTTTGAAATCTAAACATGAATTTTTATACCTTTTTATCTTAATTTAAAATCTTAACCTTTAAAGGCAACACACTAACTGATATCTGCCTTTGTCTATCATAAATTATTTATTATTGAATAATTCAAAGTCCTGTTCATATGTCAGACATGATTACTGTCATTAAACCTCATATTATGCTCGGATTTGGAGCATTTGTATGTATATATCTCATCATATTGTTAAACTTTTTTTGTCATGTAGAAATATCAACTTTTTCAAATGAATTAGTTAATTCAATTATTTATTTGTTTGTTTGTTTCTGAAATAGTGAAACCGTCTTATATATCCCTTTTCCTAGCCATAATTCAGTAACGAGGCAGCATCAGGCCGAACAACAACTACATCAACAACAACAACCAGTGGCAGATGAATGGCTGCTGAGATGGAGACTGGGATCGAAGGGATTGATCCGTGCCCCGCTATCTCATCCCTGTTTTTACCCTCTGTCAAACAGGTGCCGAGGGGAGATGGATTGTGTCTGCCGAAAGAGTGGATTAATGGTGGTAGAAGTGGGGGTGGGGGTTCTGGCTGCACTTTGGACCCAGCAGAGTGGTGCTCTCCTCTGGGCAAAATGGAGGTAACAGGGATGTTATTGACAAGGGTCCAGGAGAAGAGGTGGTGCCAGTGCCTCAGGTAGACTGGAAGGCAGATTGGGACAGGAAAACCTCTGCATGCTTATTCAGAGTTCAGACAACAAAAATCAAACATACTCACCCTCCATAAACATATATTAAACAGAAACCTACCTTTTCAAAGTACCTCTAGAAGGGATGATGATGGTTGTTTGGAAGGTTTAACCTCTCATTCACCTTTCTTCAGTCTTCTTGCTCTGTGAATTGAATTTCCAGGCTAATAAATATACGCGTAGACGTTGATGATCTTCATAAACTCAAGATGGTGCATATGAACTGTCAGTTGCACTGAGTTAATGACACAAACATAACCCCTTTGTTCAGTTTCCATTGACTTACTGTGAGCTTAATTAATTGTCTAGTTTCCAATTAAAATTGATATTTTCTGTGCGTCTAAATGTATTCTGTAAACACAGATTACACTCCTCTAATTGACAGGGAAAAAAAACAACGTAAAAATCATTCCTGATATCACATCATCGCTAATAGCGAAACAAATGGAATGCATTCAATTCTGCATCTCTGCATCAACAACTCAATTAACTGTAGCATGAATACATTAAACGTTGAAGTGGTCACACTTGATTGGTATTCGTAGTAAACTTTGAAGGTCACAGTGCAGGAGCTCTGCTTGTGCAGAAAAGCGTTATGGATTCACTCGCTGGCTATGAGGAGTGCTGTGTGGAAGCAGAGCAAAAAAACTCAGTATGCTAGCCACATCCATCTCTCCCTCTCAGCAAATTTTTACCGTGAAAAACATCGCTGACAATTTCTCAGTGCTGCACAAGTGCTAATGCTGGTTTTTATAAAAGATGCTCAGCATGACAACAGGGTGTGCCCCGTCTCAGATTAATGAGTACTCAAATTCAAGCAGACAGCAGTGGAATTAACAACCTCATCTCCTTCCATCTCTACCTCCTTTCCTCTCTCCTTTTTTTCTTTGTTTTGTCAAGTTTGTGGTGTCTAATTAAAGAAACTGCATCATGGAATGTGTGCTTCCTTCCTAGCACCTCTTAGTTCTTCATTGTTGAGAAAACAGGAGTGTCATTGCCACTACTGCTCTCGTGACGAGACATCCTTGCCGACATTTGCTGTACGAAAGCCTTCACAGGGCTTCTCACACATATTAAAATTAAGGAAAGATGAAAAAGTTTGAATCATCACCCACAGATGGAAATAATTGTATAATGTAACGTTTGGGGTGATACATCACCTCTGTAGTGTATCAAGTCAAATGAAGTCAAGTTTGCATATGGAAATTAATCTGCTTTCATGAACAAGCAACACACACTGTTAAGAATGATGTAATACTTGTTTAATTACACATGACAGTTTGTGATTCACAGACACAAAAATAGGCTGGAACCAGACTTCACAAGTACATGAGGTGCGAAAATCACAATGTGTGACTTTAACCTCGGGCTATTTTAACTGCACCACCAATGCACCAGTACTATGCTTAATTATTGTCAAAATATTCATGGAAAATAGGACTAAAAATGCAAACAATCCACCTAACAACTTCCTGGCATTTCTGCCTGCTTGTAGTTCTGAATCAGAGCCTCTTTCCTTTGTGCTGATTGTACATTCACAATTCTTTTTTTCTTCAGAAAGCCAAATAATTACTTTTTCAAAGCAAATTTTCTTCACTCCAGTACACTTTAGATTGTCATCAGAACAGCCAGAAAAGCCCAGTGCTCTAACCCATGCTTTGATATTTTATGGCAAATCATAATATAATCCTTATGTGTGTGTGTGTGTGTGCCTGTATTTACCTTCATGGAAACACTGGTTGTACTTGATAATAATTTAAATTTATA
>JBAMYA010000020.1:7047883-7066637 GCA_037176975.1 Arrhamphus sclerolepis
CCACACAAACAAACAAATAAATAAATAAATGAGTGCCATTTTACAAATATTATTTTCTGCTTGAGATGGCTCACCAGGGAATCCATAACAGGGAGGAGTTATGGGAGGATTTTAATCAACAGCTCCAGAGGCATCAGTCTGTAAAAATTGCAATGAAACCAGCTATAAGCTAATAACCTACATACTATAACACACCTCAAAGAGTTCTATTAGCGGGAGGTGTACTGGGGACGTTTAATGTGCAGGATGATTTAGATGCAATTTCTGGAGCATTCCCCTTCCTGACGAGAGGGAAAACAGAGATAATATTGCATAATTGACAGTAAAATTGCAACAGTTAAATAAAATACAGAGCAAAAATGAAATGCTATTACTGTAGCCATGCATGGATAGTTTTAGGTGCAGATTCTAACACATTTTTAGTATGAAATAGGTTCTGCTGTATGATCAAATCAGGGGTGTGGGGGGTGAAGAGTGACATTTCAGGGGGGCAAGTGTGACCTCCTCCTGGCTTTGTTTTTGGTTTAGGGGGGGTTTATTTGTTTGTTTGTTTTCTTTTTGTCAAGAAAAATCAAATATAGCTGGCAGAACTAATGTTTGAAGCTGACACATCTTTTGACTCATTTTTGGGTTACACAACAAACAAAACACACCTCCAAAGTGAGAGGCAGAGTGACAGAGAGTGAAAGACAAAAACAGAGAGACTGAGCAGTCTTATGCAAGAGTTGGGAAGCTCAAAAAAGAGAAGTCTTGAAGTTGTCGTCTCAGGTCTCAGGTTGTCGTCTTAAAGAGAAATCAGCTGGAACACAAACTGAGAGCTCAAATCATAAGCAGAAAGGAAAACTTACTCCAAAATAAACCTCCAGTTACAGAGATCCAAAATACTGAGACATACTGAACACACACAAATGTGATTACCAGCGGGCTTTATACATATACACATATACAGAGTAAATGAGTTCATGAGATACAATGATCCAGGCAGAGTACAGAGACCTGAAACCAAAAACACAGGGACCATATATATGAAAATCATAACACAAAATGAAAAACATCATTATCGGGATAGACAGTGACAGAGGACCACCAACTCAAAGAGTTTCAAGTGTTTTCCTTTGCCACTAACCCTAACCCCAAACAAAGATCAGCGATTCAGCCAGGATGTGACACTTACCCTGGCTGAATGTAGACTTCAGTTGGTGGCACAAAAACAGGAGCAGAAGAGTTACCATGTATCTGGGAAAATAATAATAAATAAATAAATCAACTGTCATTGTCATTTGTGGTCTGCTGTACATATATTACCTCATTTACATCAGCCTGCACCAACAGTTCACAGAGAAACTGTATTTCAGTGTCAAGGTCATCATTTATTTTCCAATTATAAATACTCTATATATTTGTCATATAGTTGTAATTATAACAGTTGATGGACTTTATGAAGGATGAAGATCATTTTGCTGTCAGAGATTTGATCATCCCACATATTTTTTTATCAATATTATTGTACTTGTTGAGATGATTAAAAATGGTTGAGGGTGGAAAGGTGCTTACTATAGTGATGAGGCTGATGGTTTGTCACATTTGTTTCCTCACAGTGACATGATTGTTTTTTGCATAATGTTCTGGATGATAAAGCCCAACATACCAGCACCAACTACGAGGGCTACATACAGATAACAACATAAACCTCTACACATTCATTTAAATACATCACAGTAAATCGATCAGACACCACCAGCATACTACATACCACATCCATCACCGTCTTCTGTTTCTATTGTTCCTTCCTTTGCGTATTCCATTGATGGTGATTTTAGTCCTGTGACAAAATCATGGTTTTGGAAGTAAATAAAGAATGTTAGGTTAGACAGTCAAAGAGAGATGGAGACATTCACTATCACAATCACTTACACTAACCCACAAGAGAACTTCTTCTGTTACATTAATTTGCATATCTATCCAACTTTTTTGTTTTTTTTGTACAATTTTGTCACTAACCATATGCAGACAGTGGTAGAAATAGAAAAAAAGATGATGAAGCTCTCATGCTTCAATAGCTTTTTGACAGAAGAATGCATTAGTTTATGTTGTCAGATTCATTTCTAGTTACTGTAACAAAATTTAAAAAGTGAATGTTTGTCAGTCTCAAATTTCACTAAATCTGAGACTTTTATCACAAAATTGAGGCTTTTGTACTGGTATCATAAATTTTCTTGTAAAATCCAAAATTACAACAAACTGACTAGATTCAAAAAAAAAAAACTTTGTTGTAAAATTTTGCAGTTTCCACTTTATTAGTAAGAAATCATTATCTGTATCATACATTTGATAGGTCTGGTCTAAATTCATAATATCTTGTAAAATCGCATGTTGACTTTTTTGTCAAAATTTTAAAAGATCGAGACTTTTTATTATATAATTGCAAAAGTCAAAAATTGTGACATTTTAATTGGAAATACCATTGCAAACTATACATAATTTTGATTCTTTTTTTAAGTGACCTTTACAAAAATCAGGAGTTTTGACAAAAATTAGCAACTTTTTGTTGTAAAATCTTTTGTAAACATTTGCTAAATGATGACTTTTTGACATCAACCAGCTACTCAACAGTCTCCTGACTGCTTTCCTCACCTCAGTTATTCCACTTTTTGATGTCAGTACTGAATCAAACATTCATTTGCTTTGAAATTTCCTCAGAAATGTTCTAGTTATAAGTATGTTTATCCCTGCATGCTCTCATGGGCCAGATAAAATTGAGTGCTGGGTCGGATTTGAATTTAAACTCAAACTCGAGTTTGATGCATCTAGCTTAGAGGTTTCCTCACAGCTACTTTTATGAAAGGTATCATTTCCATAGTGATCTGTTGCTTGTGGAGACTATTTATTTATTTATTTATTTATTTATTTATTTCTCTCTCTCATCCTTTTAGCTGATCAAGAACCTAAGAGCTACAAAATCTTATATAAATGTACAAAGCTATTACTGGGCAACAATTATTACAACATTAAAATTAAACTGATGCTCAAGGGTTTATCTATGGCAGATGCATGTTGATAGCTTTCGAATTTAAATTAAGATTTCTATATGTTAAAAAAAAAGATAAATCTGCATTGAAGTTGGTTTTGTCTGTGACATCCTAGATTTCTCAATTTCTCCCTTTGACCTTTGAGCAACCACCCTCAGGTAATCCACCTTTAAAAACAAAATGCAGATCTATGCAGAGCATTGGAGAAGAATTGAGAGTGCCAGTATGAAACCGGCAGTACTGTTTTGAAATGATGGGAAATGTAAAAGTGTCCCATTGCAGCAATGATGACACTCACACATATACTGCATGTTTCTTGCAAAGTTTTTTTTTTTTTGTTATTAAAGTTTTTTGTTATCGTTTAGAGTTCCTGAGTCTCACATCTTGTGTGTGTTGCTACAGATTTGACAATATGTGTAGTGGAAATGAGCTCATTACAGTCACTGTAATATGTATTTTGCTGAGATTGAACTATGGTGATATTTTTCCAGAAGAGATGGCTTTTCTTATAAAAAGAAGAAGAAGAAATAAAAATATAAGACAGTGTTCTGCCCCCCAAGGTGCCATGCAGGGAAATGTTGGAGTACTTGTAACTGACAATGTTGTTCTCATGTAAGTTAAGATTCACGGAATGCATTTACTATTTAAAAAAATGAATAAGATCAACAATATCATTATAACATCATACCTCGTTTGAAAACAAAATTGAAGTCTAGAAGAGTGCAAGGGCTTTGACAGATACACCGAAAGCAACTTGAGGCAAAAGAGGATAATGACTCATTTATTGGCCAATTGTAATGCATTGCAATCCCACTTAGCAATGACATGTTTCTAGTCCCTAGATTTTGAACATACAAGCACAAATTCTCTCTCGATTAGTTAGCAAGTAGGGGAGAACGGGGTTGGTGGTCACACGGGTTGGTTGTCACACTCATATCTCAGCAGTAAAGGGAGCTGTCTCTAAAACTGCTGTATAGAAATTTAAGGAATGTCATCTATGTCGTCTTCTCTGGAGTAAGACAGCTGAACTGAAGGTGAGGGGACTTTTTGTGTTTTTCATGTCAAATTCTAAATATTCAGCTGCTCAGTATTTTTCTTCTACGCTTTTACACAAGAAAACAATTGTTAAACTTTAATAATGTGAAGGGGAGGCTATAGTTTAGATTATTAGCCTTGATGCTAGCAAAGAATATTCTATATTCTATACCACCACCCCCCGGACAGAGAATTTAAACTCTATTTGCTATGTTATGATCATTACGCTCTAGCTTTATAAGTTATATGCCAGTATATCGAGCCTGAACTGACCCAACGAAAGTGGTGGGAAATCGCAGACGGCTACCTGGCCTGAACCCGGGACCTGGCCACGTCGGGTTTGGACAGAACGGGAGGGATGAGTGAGATACATTACATCATTTGTATCCATTGGTCAGATTGGCCCAATTTCGTGAACATTTCTAAAAGAGGAATTTCAAAGAAACAGCAATGTTCAGAATGTCAAGGTTTTTTTTATATGATTTTGAATGCAGGTAGACAATCATTATTCAACAAAGACGAGGTAAAAACATATTTTGATTCCTTTTAAATAAAAAGTCCACCCTAAGCACTGGCAAGGATTTGGATATCAGTAACAGAACTCTAGCAAGATATTGCTCAAAAATAAATGAATAAGAGGTTGCTGGAAAAGTAATCCACCCATTCCTGCCAGTAGCCTATGTCAAAAACTGGCTAGTTTTCAGTGAGGTGCAAGAACATCAGTTGGAGCAATATTTAATAACAGCTTCAAATATTTATTTTGGCCTGCAAACTGGCATACAGCTTTGCAGTGCACAATAATGTTGCTCAGACAGACAGTAGGCTAGTTGAGTAGGCTATTATTGGTATTATTATTTGCCTGTTTGTTTTGTTCTTTATATACAGCAGGCTGACCTAAAGATGTGTTTCCTGTCCATGGTCTTTGCTCACTTTGTGTTAAGATGCATTAAGTTATGTATTTGTCAAGTTGTCAATGCAATTAAACTTTCAAAGTTCTGCTTTCTTGCCTTTTTTAAAAGATTTTTTCCCACTAAAATAATATTGTGACAACCATCCCCATGATGGGGTTGGTTGTCACAAAGTGTCAGAGTGTGTTTGATAGTTAATTACCTCTTTGTTACAATGAGTTGGGGAATGACAGGGATACACATTTCAATCCAACACCTTTAAGCTTCAATTTAATGTAGGAATGACTATTGAAAGATGATTTTTTGATGAGCAATTCACACTAGAGTAAAAAGTGTGACAACCAACCCCATTCTCCCCTACTAATATAGCCTCTTCTGCAATAGATAAATGCATACAGACAACCAGTGACTTTTTTTTTCTTCAGTGGGAGGAGCCAGAGTTGGCATTCATTCCCATGTCAAAGGAATTCTGCAGAAGTCTTGGGTATTTCTTGAGCTTATTTCAGATTGGTCGTAATGAAGACATGACACCTAAATAAATGTATTAATTTCTTCATGTCCTCTGGTGTAATGCTATAGTAATGTTTTAGGTCATGAGAGTTGGTCAAATCTTGCTACAAGTTCCATATATTATACCAACCATCGGGTTAGACCTATGAGTTATATTGTCAAAACCATTCTGTGGAACACCATGAACATATTAATGCTTCAAATAAACAGTTCAGAATAATAATAATAATGACCAAAAAAGTGAGGAAAGCTCAAAATCCTGATAATAGATTTTATTTCCAAAGACACAAATGCATTGGGAATGCTGCAAATTCTATTTTAAGTAAAAGCACAAAGAATATTGTTTTTTTCATGCCTTTTCTTTTTTTTCTTTTTTTTAATGTTTCCCTTTACAGACAGTAAAGAAAAATGAATATTAGGCTGTTCAAAAAATAGCAGTATGGAGTTCAGTTAGGGAGGTCATTCACTCTGTGAAAAAACAGGCATGTAAAACAGGTGCCCTTTATTTAAGGACAAAGCAGCAAATGTTCTACATGCTGGTTATAACAGATTTCTCTGAAAATCTGAATAAAATGGCTCGTTCAAGACATTGTTCAAAAGAACAGTATACTCTGATTATAAAGTTATGGGAGAGAGGGGAAAATTTATAAAGAAGTACAGAAAATATGATCTCAAATACTTTAAAATGGCAACAAAACCAGAAAGATGTGGAAGAAACAAACAAAGAGACAAAAAAAAACATTCAAATGAATGGAAGAATAGTCAAAATGGACTACAAAAAGGCTTATGATCAGCTCCAGGGTGGTTAAAAAAAAAAGATCTAAAGTTACCTGCCAATTCAAAGGCATCCGTGTGAATCCCAGATATCAGTAAGAAGCTCCCGCAAAGTCCCATTGTTGAAAAAAGCATATGTGCTGAAGAGGTTACATTTTACCAAAAAATACCCTGACTGCACTAATGAAAAATTGAAAAACATTTTGCAGGCTGATAAAAGCAAGACCATTCTTTTTTAGGTCTGGAGGCTACAGACTGTTTGTTTGTCAGATGACCCTCAAACACTGACGTACACTGAAAACAGAGAAGCAGTGGAGCAATCTTGTCCTGCCAGGTCTCTTTATCACATACCAGGTATCATGAATCATTTTGAATACATCAAAATATTTGTAGAGGTCATTGTTAATGAGGAAAAACCAGGAAATGGAGAGGAATTGGGAAATGTCCTGGACTGGAATACCTTTTTACAGGTACCAGAAGTTGGTTGATTCCATGAAAACAGATGTGAAAAGTTCTCAGGAACAATGGTTATACAACTAAATACTGGTTCAATGATTCACAGGAAAGCAGAATTTTCAAGCATTTCTCAGTTTAAGCAGTAAATGTTTGAGTTTGGAAAGAAAAATGTAGACACTTCTATTTTTTGAATAGCCTGATATAGCTTTTATCTTGACCATCTGTGAAATAAAGAGTAAACAGAACAAATTAGATTTGTTTTGCATGGATTGATTTTAAACAGAAAGTGAACAATACAAGAAAGATGCCTAATTTTCAAGGAGTCCTGTGTTCGTCCCTTAAAAAAACGTATATTTCAGTTTACAGTAAAATCAGGGTACACCACGTGACAAGTCACCAATTCATCACATGGAGAAAAATGAGACAGCTTCACTTTTATTTATATTTATTTCTTTTTAAAATACTATGTAGGCAAGTGTGATTGGAGGTTACAGGCTACTTGATATCAAAATTTTGATTGGATAATTAAATATGGTTATAAATGATGTTAAATCTATGATTTGCTGTTGTCAGTACTCAAAAGATCATCTCTAAAGTCCAACAAATTCAATGAAGTAGCAACCATTTGGATAGATGGCATGTTGAATAAGCTATTCAAACCAAAGCTGTGAACTGTATATGCAGAATGGAGTGGCAGCAAGTCAGACAGATAATATCTTTGTCCAACTGAGATGGAGGTTTGTGCTGCAAGGACAATGGTCCATTTTAGAGAAAGACTAGAATTTAGTGTGCAATTTTGTGCCCAGATTTTATAGTTTAAAATATTGTTTTGAAAAAGACAAAAAAAGGAAAAAAATATATAAAAAGAATGGAGCTAATGATAAGAGTGTCAGTAAGTGTACCTGGAACAAGGAGTCCTATTCAGCTTGGTTAACTTGTGGGATTCCAGAAGTATGGCTACAGGCAGACCAGGTAGGCTGCAGCCTCTGTG
Source organism: Arrhamphus sclerolepis (assembly GCA_037176975.1). NCBI lineage: Eukaryota > Metazoa > Chordata > Actinopteri > Beloniformes > Hemiramphidae > Arrhamphus > Arrhamphus sclerolepis. The sequence continues at coordinate 7,055,587 of JBAMYA010000020.1, forward strand.
GTTGCTGAAAGAAAAACTTGGTTATGACAGGAGTTTGGTGACACCACCAGCTTTACCAACATTGTGTGGACATCCAGCTCCTGGATTCATAGACTGCGATGGTGGCTCTCCTTTTTTGAGAAAGGAGACCAGAAAGTGTGTTATAAAGTACAGCAGACTACTACTCCTCAGTTTCCTTGGTAAAGTCTATGAAGGGGTGCTGCAGAGAGAGTCCAGTTGATAGTTGTTCCTCAGATTCAGGAGAGAACAATTTGGATTCCAGTGGAACACTGGGTCGGCTCTATCCCCTCACTAGGGTCTTAGAGGGAGAACAGAAGTTTGCCCAACCAGTACGCATGCTTTTGGAGAAGGTGTTCAGCCATGTCCGTTGGGGCGTTCTATGGGGTGTGCTTCAGGAGTACAGGATACCGAGTCCGTTGCTATGAGATAGTTGGTCCTACAAATGGAGCAAGTTTGATTTGCAATTCAAGTCATAAGTCAGATATATTTTGGATTGCATGGCACAGCCAAGGAACAGAAGGGATTCAGTTCAGTGACCTCAGGATTGCCCTTCCTGCTTCTTGCAGATGACGTGGTCATGTTGGCTTTATTGAGCCCTGATATTCAGCTCCCATTGGAGTCTTTTACAGCTGAGTCTGAAGCGCTGCAGGTGAGAACCTGCCCCTCCAAATCTGAGAACATGGTTTTCAAGTGTGTCTCTAGGTCTCATTCACAAGTAAGGAAAGAGTGGAGCAGACGATTAACAGGAAGATCGGGGCAGCATCTGCAGTAATGTGGATTCTGTTGGAGCGAAGATAGAGCCGAGCCTAAAGGCAAGGCTTTCTGTTTACCGATCAATCTGAACCTCACCCCCGATGGATATGGTGAGAAGCTCAGGCATTTGGGGGAGGGCTCAAAGTGCCTTGTAGTGCTTAGGGAGGCATCCCTCTGGATGTAAACACATCAGCATTCCCCAGAGCAGCTATAGGAAGTGGCTGAGGAGAGTTCTGGGTCTTTTTACTGAGGCTTCTGCACCTGTGACCCCAATTTCGACAAGCGGAAGTTCATGGATGGATGATGTAGATGTATGTCAATGAAGTCTTAGCTAATAATGACAATGAGCACTTCTGACTTCAGGTTGGTGGTTTCCAGTAACAGGAGTGATTTGATCAGAGACTCTACCAAACTCATCCCATGTTCATCCCGCCCAACTCGTTTTACTGCTGGAATAACTCCAAAGTCAAACGCAGTATGCAAAACTGTCAAACCTAAGATCCACATTGTGATTTCATTGTGGTAACAGAATACAATATTCATTTTACTTTTTTGAAAATCTTTTATGGTAGAGCAACAAAACCCAGAGGAGGTGTGGTATGAAAAGATTCTTCATTATTAATAGAATATTAACTCATATAAAAGTAGATGACTGAAGGACTGTGTTTCAACACTGCAGGGGCTGTAAAGTGCACGGAGGTTAATTCTCTGATCCAAGGGTAGATTTGTATCATTGTTTGTAGATAAAAAAGCTTTTTCCAGGGGACCTGAATCACGTCTTCACTCTATGCTCCTCAGAGTACTGTGGTAGATTGCCTGGTCTGATTAATCTTAATGAATTATGCAAATAGCCTTTATCTCAAATGATTTAGCAATGTTTCTGTATTGTTTTATTAATGCACTTTTGAATTACTCTGTATAATCACGTAGCCTTTCCTCAGCCGTTCGCTGTTTGTAATTCATCGCCAGCTCTTTATTAAATCCATGGTGGTCTCTGGTGAAATGTATGCAGGAATAAGAAATTAGTCATTACTGTAATTTAATGATTTCTAACCAAACAAATCGCAACTTAGACTGCTAACCATAGCAACCCTCCTCATCCCTTCCTTTCAGCGTTAGCCCCATGGGTCTGATCTTTCGGAGCGAGCCTTCTCTATTTTTGCTTAATTAATTGTGTTTAGCATTAGAAGTATTCTGTGGTGAATGCACTGTTTCAATTACAAGCTGAAATTGACTTAAAAATTATATTACATTAATTTAGAAGATGCTTTTATTCAACATGACTAACAATTGAGGAGTATATTTGCGGGCGATATGAGGTGTAGAATCTTATCCAAGGACACTTAGACATACAAACTGATGGATCAATCCAGCAACTTTCCATTTACTCTCCTGAGCTTTAGCTGTGGGAAAAAAATATAAATCTTCTCATAAAGGGATGATTTGTTTGAAATCTAGACCCTTGCATTTGACTGACAGGTTTTCTCAGTATAATGTGTGTATTTACACAAGTTTAACTGGCTTTCTTTTACATGAGGAGATCTGTAGATGCTATTTTCTAGCCATCAATATGACAGCTATTGTCACATCAGAGCAGGGGCATGTGGATTATTTAGTATAACTTCTTGTCCCTTTGGTTTGTCACAAGCAGGTGAAATATAAATAAATGTCCAGCTGTTTCTGTCTCCTGTAACCCGTAACCTGTTTGGCTTCCACAGAGAAGAAAATGGAGCTCCATGTTGATTTCAGTAATGATAGCAACTGCATTATATTTGACAGAATGGGTGGACATTTTATTTTTTCTTGGATCCCACTGATTTAGACCTACAAGGCCACAGGCACTAATCCTTTACCATTCCTCCATTATCTTTCAGTTTCCTATAAGTATCAGTATCCTTTCAATGGCATGTTTTGAAACCTTAAGTAATTTCATTATATACTTTTGTGTGTGTGTGTGTGTTTTAAATGGTGCTATTTTGTGTTTGTTGATTTATACATTTGCTTCCACCCTGAGAACAACCCTGATTAATTGTGAGTTCTCTTCTTTTTGTCATTTTTTAATGCTCGATGAGCTAATTCTCCTGCTGAAACAGCACTGAGATATACACAAATTGAGAAAGAATCCAAATTTTTCTGAACAGCAATATTACTTGAGTTAGATTTATTCAGATAATATTGACATTTGTAGTGAATAGTAGTCACCAGGCTTTGAAAACAACAGATACCATTAAAACATTTCAGCAGATGTCAGCTATGTTGGTGACATGTCAAATATCATTATATATATTTTGTTTTTCTTCTTAATACTGTGGCGTTGTCCTTTGTTTTTGAGAACAGCAGTTGACGTCCTAATAAACATAGAAATAAAAAATAGATAAATGTAAAAAAAAAAAAGCCAGACTTTCTCAAGCCAACACAAAGAAACAACAGAGATATCTGCTTGATCAGTCTAAAAAGAATGGAAATGCTAATTATCTCACAAGATCATCCACACAGATATGCATCAGGAGTCCAAGAGCTCTGTGTGGGAAGAAAATAACACAGAAGTTTCACATCACATGGTTTCGTTTTCAGGGTGATTTTCTTTCTGGGGTATTCCTCAGTCTTAGAGTCAATAGATGACTTCATGGTTCAGTCTTGAGTAGTCCATAGGAACAGAACTATAATACAAAGAGAGATCTGGTGGGCAGCGGAGTTAGCTACTGTTGATGCTAAATCAAAGGCCAGGAATCTATTTGGCTATTGAGTTTCAAATGGAGCTCCCTGGTACTTTTCCTCCTTCTGTTCTCTGGAATGTCCGTGATTACTGTCCTTGTTGGTCCCTTGTTTCCACCAATCCTTAAATCACACGGTATCCAAATGTCCTACTGTGTTTGTCAAAGAAACAATGTCTGGTCCCAAATACGGTTGTCCTTGAAACACTCAACTATCGGGTCACCTAGAAATAAAGCAAAAAAATGCCAGTTAGGGAACAAAGAAAAATGGAATAAAAGAGGACAAACTGAAAAACATTCATTTAAGTGTATAATCAAATGCACTTTTTTTTTTTCTTTTGGAAATGAAAGAAATAATGAAAGAGGATATCACGTCTTATAAAATATACACTAAGGTCACCTTGATTTGCACATAAACAAAATACATTATTCATGATACCAACAGTCTCATATAGATTCATACATATTTATCTATAAGGTTGAAAGATTCCCTTATTACTTATATTTCTTATGTTAAGAACAACTCTGAAAAACTATGTTGTTGTTGTTTTTATTTGTTGTTGCTTCTTTTGTCTATGCCCTTCGCAAAAGCCATAGACTTAGTTTGCTTTCTCTGTGATTACTGGAGGAGCTTAAAAGTGTATACACACACACACACACACACACACACACACCTCCTGTATCCTGTTTCCCCTCTGTCCTCAACTTAAACCTTCACCTCAGTCTTACCCCAGAACGCTCCACCTGTCTTAACATCCAACAGCCGTGCTTTATTACCACATAACCTCCCCTACTCCCTCCTCTACCTTAGATACCAGCCCCTGACAAAGAGAATAAATATAATTGTATGTGTGTTATGAGCTTGACCACATTGCACTGATTTTATGTCAAATTAATGCAGTTAATCAGTCAAAGATTCACATACTTTTCTTGTCACTGCGCATGCGTCCCGTCAGATTAACTTAACTACAACAAAGCTTATATACATGCATCTCCTTTCTAGTCCAGGAAACACTCAAGACACAAGCAGTGTGGCAGGGACAGAAAACAATCTCCTATCTAATCTGCTGATTAGACTTCACTATCTCAGCTATTGTTGTTGCTAAGAGAGGCTGTCCACGTACTGTGAAATGGTGATGTTTTTGTCTGCTAGGTGAGATTAAGTGCTGTATTTGGTTCTTTTTGCAGACAAGACCACTTCAGATAAAGAAAGCAACAAGCCAAGACAAGTGATGCAGATCATTACTTTTACATCATTGTCTACAATCAACAACCATTGTGTACATCTCCAATGCAACAAAGTTACACACCTATACCTTCGTGTATGATGTGACACAGGTAAAGTGGCTGAAAGATCTCTCTGCACAGAGAAGATGGAAGCCACTGATTCATAGAAAGGACAAGAATGTTGACATGCTGAACATCACAAGAAATTCCAGGCTATGTTCCTGTCATGTCAACAAGGAAACGATCAGCACTGACAGCTACACCAGTGGTGATCCTGTCTACTTTACATGGAATAAGTGAAGGAAGGCACTAGAGCACGAAAGACTGGAAGAGCCCAAGATGAGTGAGTGCTGCCCCCTTACACATCATAATTCACTGTACTCATAGAGTCTCTATTTTATTTGGATTCAGTAAACATGTGGAGGGACCCACTCACCGCTGCAGTCATATGGTGGACTTGGTTCTAACTGATAGAACTCAAGTCAAGAACTTAACTATCTTAGTCCCAAACCCAGTTCTGTCATTAAGTTCAAGGAAATTCCTGCTCTGCTTGGACATTTGTCTCCTATTTATGCTGCCATGGACAGCTCTGAGGGTCTGGATCCTTCATGCATTGATAGTCTATCAGATGCTCTACAGAGTTCCAGCGTTTAACTTTAGATGCTGTTGCTCTTTTGAGAAGTAGTCAATCCTAGAAAGTCTGTTCCCTGGTATAATTCAGAAATGTAGAGTCTGAAGCAGAAATGTAGAAAGCTGGAAAGACAGTGGCCCCACCATCTTAAAGAATCCCATCTTGCTTGGAAAGATAGTTTGGTAATGTATAAAAGCTGTTTGAAAAGCAAAGAAAACTTATTAGGTTTACTTAGGTCTACTTGCTGTTCCAAGAGTCTGTAGGTCTAGAAAGGGTGGAAGAGCTTTCAGCTATCAGGCTCCTCTATTGTGGAATCAACTCCCAACCTCGGTCCAGGAGGCAGACTCCCTCTCTACATTTAAGGCTAGAATTAAGACCTTCCTTTTTGATAAAGCCTTTAACTCTATAGTCTCTTACACCACCTCTTAGTTATGCTGCTATAGTCCTAGGCTGCTAGAGGGAGTCCTTTGGAGACTGAGCATCTGTCCTACCTGCAGTCCAACCCACAGACCACCACATATTTCTATTTATATATAAATGTATTAGATATCCATACATATTTATATTTTATATTTATTACATATGTTTACATATTACAATGTATTTTTTTATATCATATGCTCTTGTATTACATATATTCTATCCATTAAAGGCGTTGCCATGTGCTTGGGGGTCATGCTCTGAGTTTCTAAAGCACCTCAAGATGACAAGTCTCCTGGTCTACTAAGTCTACTACTGGTCTACTAAGTCTACTAAATGTCTACTCGTCTTAAAAGGTCTACTGGTTTCTACTGCTCTCTAAAGTTTTACTGGTTTCTAAAGGTCTGCTGGTCCCCATTGGTCTCTAAATGTCTATTGGTCTGTACTGATCTCTAATGGTTTCAAATGGTCTCTGAAGGTCTCGTCCCAGAACCAGTCCTCCTCCAGTTCTGGATCTGGGTCCAGAACCAGTCCTTCTCCAGCTCTGTGTCTGGCCCCAGAACCAGTTCTAATTCAGGTCTGGGTCAGGTTCAGAACCAGTCCTCCAGTTCTGGGTCTGGGTCCGTATCCAGTCTTCCTCCAGTTCTGTGTTTGTGTCTGGTCTCTGAAGAAGTCCTTCTCCAGTTCTAGGGCTGGTCCCAGACCCAGTCCTCCTCCAGGTCTTAGCCTGGTTCCAGAACTAGTCTGTGTTCTGTGTGGGTCCAGAACCAGTCCTCTTCCAGCTCTGGGTCTGGGTCCAGATCTAGTCCTCCTTAAGTTTTGTGTCTGGTTCTGGACCCAGACCCAGTCTTCCTCCAGTTCTGTGTCTGGTTTTGAACCCAGACCCAGTCCTCCACTTCTGGGTCTAGGTCCAGTTCAAGACCTGCTGATGTCAACATTCTGCTCTGTCAGATTAATTAGTCCTGACGAGGTGCTCAGTGTAATCCTCCTTCCTCTGTCACATTGACCAATCAGAGCTAATCAGAGGTGTTGATGTGATCCTCTGACCCCGCCCCCACCTCCTCTGCTCACTGCTCCACAGCCTTGTTGTCACATCGATGGTCGGAAAGACCCAACCCTTTGTTCTCACGACGACCCCAACGCACATGAAGAGTCGCCGTTTCCCCGTGAGAGGAGACCACAACCTGCTGACCTGCGACACACACACTCAGTGAGTTGCAATCACACAGACACACACGCACACACACACACACACACACACACACTCCATTGCATGGGGTCTGGTGGTTCCAGCTCTTGGAGGAGTTCTGGTAGTTCAAGCTCAACAAAGAGTTCTAGTGGTTCCAGCTCTAGAATAGTTCTGTGGACAGAACAACTTAGTGTGGAGAATTTATGATCTCAAGGTCTTTTACCGAGTGCTGATCCTTTCTATAGAGCACAAGTTTCTTGTGTTTATATTAACTTCTAACCTAGCCAGCTAGTGACTGCTGAGAATAGGGCCGCTGACAGCAAGGGAAAGTCCATGTGACAGCCTGGAAAGACAACTGACAGGAGGGAAAAGACCCCAAAGGTGCTGGTAGGGGCTAGCAACCCATGGCAGTGGTGGTGAGGCTTAGCAGCTTTGCTACAACCAAAATTAGCTACAAGTTCTTTAAGGAAAATACCTCAAGAGTCAGTGAGAGGAGGAGTGGAAGATGACTCACGGGCAGACAACACGGCAACAGACACTGGACCGGACATGACGACGCATAGGATGTGTGACTTGGTAAAGGACAGGAGCACAGTCCAGCAACAGATAGAAAACCACAGTTCACAGGATATCAATAACACTGTCATTGAGGGGGAGGAGGAAGTAGGAAGGGATGCAGGAGGGGTTAACATGCCAGTCAGAGAGAGAAACATGGAGAAAAAAGCTAGAGTTAGATGGCCTAGGGCAAATGAGGCAAACAAGTGGGAGGTGGTTAACAGTGATTTGTGGAGTATACTAGGCAGGCTAAGAGGAAATGCAATAGAAAGATTACAGAAGATGGGAGACATTATTTATTCATATGGTGTAGAGAAGAGGGAGTGCAGGTCAGAAAGAGAGGTGAGAGGATGCAGTCAGGTCAGTCTAGAAGGCAAAGGGAAATAGAAAGGTTGGTTAAGGAAAGGAGACAGTTGAGAAAGCAGTGGAAAAAGGCTACAGATGAAGAGAGGGAAGGAATTGATATTTTGCAAGAGGAACTAAGAGGAAAGCTAAGGAGTCTTAGAAGAGCAGAACATCTTAGGGAAGAGAGGAGGAGGAAAGAGCAGGTTAGGACAGCTTTTTACAGGGACCCGTTCAAATTTGTTAAAGGGTTTTTATCCAGGAAAAAAAAAGGACAACTTAAAGCAACAAAAATAGAGGTTAAAGAATATTTAAGAGTAACTTATTCAGAGAAGAATAGTACGATTGGTCTTCCACCTGATATGCCTCCAGTAGGACAGATAGGTCATGAGATGGATATCAGACCACCAAAGTGGAAGGAAATTCAAGAAGTAGTAAGGCGTGCGAAGGCTTCTTCAGCCCCAGGGCCAAATGGAGTCCCCTACCAGGTTTATAAAAGTGCGTCTGATGTTCTTAAATTTTTGTGGAAACAGTTAAGGATAGTTTGGGAGAAACAATTTATCCCAAGAGCATAGTGTAGAGCAGGAGGTGTTCTCATTCTGAAGGAGAAAGAGTCATCGGATCTTAGCAGGTTCCAGATGATAGTGTTGTGGTCAGTTAGTAGTTTATACTAGTTTAAGGTCTGATATAGTTTAGTGGTCAGTTAGTCAGCAGATAGTTTATTTTATTGATCTAACAGTCCTCTGGAAGATTCAGTGGAGGAACATGATGAAGGAAAAAGCTCAGATATCCAGACTTGGGGCAGAAGCTGAGGAGCGAGGATGGAAAGTTTGGGTACGTCCAGTGGAAGTTGGATGTAGGGGTTTCATAGCCAGATCTACACTTTCATTACTGGGTGAACTGGGTATAGCTGGGCAGAGTTTGAGGAAGATGGTAAAAGAAATGTCAGATGAAAAAGCCAGATGTAGTCAGTGCATCTGGATTAGAAGGAATAATGTTAGTTGGAGACCAAAAGTCTGATTTTAGTGAACCTGATCTGTTCATGAAGAAGAGGGAGTGAAGGTACAGAGAGATGAAGTCTCAGAGGAGGAAAACCAGGAAGTGCTGGCTTTTTTAAGGAAGTGGGTGTGGCCTACTTGACTGTTTGTCTGGAACCATGCAGGTAAGTGGGTTTGTTCTAAAATGTGGACTGATAGTTCCACCTTCATGAGAGTTCTGGTGGTTCCACTTCTAAAGAATTCTGGTGGTTGCAGCTGTATGAAGACCTCTGGTGGCTCCAGCTCTATGAAGAGTTCTGGTGGATCCAGCTAAAGGAAGACATTTGGTGGTTCCAGTTCTTGGAAGAGTTCTGTTGGTTCCAGTTCTAGAATAGTTCTAGTTGTTTTAGCTGTAGAAGAGTTCTTGTGGTTTCAGATCTGGAAGACTTATGGTGGTTCCAGCTCTAGGAAGACTTTTGGTGGTTCCAAGTCTAGGAAGTAATTACAGCTCTAGAATAATTCTCCTTATTACAGTTTGAGGAGCAGTTCTTGTGGTTCCAGTTCTAAACTGTGGACTGATAGTTCCACCTTCACAAGAGTTCTGGTGGTTCCACTTCTAAAGAATTCTCGTGGTTCCAGCTCTAGAAGAGTTGTGGTGATTCCAACTTCACGAAGAGTTCTGGTGGTTCCAGTTCTAGAAGCGTTCTGGTGGTTCTATGTCTAGGAATAGTTCTGGTGGTTCTTGTTCTTGAAGATTTCTGGTGGTTTTAGGACTAGAAAGAGTTCTGGTGGTTCCAGCTAAGGTGTGAGGGTCCTTGTATGTACAGGCGTCTATCTTTCCAGATGTTTCATCATCTGAGATTACCACAGGTGAACTCCATTGAAGCTGTAAAAACATACCTGAGATGATCAGAGGAACCAGAATGAACTTGAACTCATGGAAACGTCTGAATCCTGATGGACACGTTTACACTAACCGTTTACACGATTAGTTCTTTGGTTTCATTACTTTCATACCCTAACAGACACTACACACATACCACAACTGTAGAAAATTCTCTCCTTTTTTTCCATTAAAATTAATACAGCTGGATAATATAGTCCTGATCCTGATCTAGATCCAGTTCTGATCTTGATACAGTACTCATTCTGATTCTCATGTAGTCTGGTTTTATGGTTTTGTCCAGGTGTGTGGTCAGGCCAGGACAGCAGGTGAGGTCAGAGGTGGTTCTGTTTTCAGGACACTTGAAAGACTCGTCCACCTGCGGACTCCCTGCAGCATCACAGAGGAGACAAACATCAGCATCTCCAGCTCGCCGTCTGCGGTTCGAGGATGAGACAGAGACGGAGGCAGAGACTCGTTACCTGGAACGACAGCAGCAGACGAGGTGCGTGGGGCAACAGGGCACAGGCGTTCCGGTTTCCAGGCCGCACCTCAACCAGAATAGCACAACAGTACTGCGACAGAGAGAGTTGGAGCCTGTGGTGAAGAGGGTGGGGATGGTGATGGACCTGGACAGGGGGCGGAGCCTGAACAGGAACTGCCTCAACCTGCAGACAGAGCTGCTCAGAGACACCTACATTGGGTACTTACCTGCTCATACCTGCCATGGAGGGGGTGGAGCTTCCTCACCTCTCTACATGCCGGTGAGACGGCAGGCTGGCCCAGAGACCACACCCCCCTATGATCTGCCAATCAACCCCTACCCCCCAACCCCCCTGACACACCCCTCCTCTCTGCCTCTTCCTCCTGTGACATCAGTAGTGATGTCATCAGTGATGAGAGAGAGAGAAAAGACCAATGGCAGTCAGGGGGGAAAAGAACTGATTCAGGACAAGGAGGGGGGATCCCAGCCCCAACCCAGGTCAAAGATGAAGAACAGGCGGCCCAGACTGGAGGAGGGAGCTGTGGACACAACCAAGAGCTCCACCCCCAAAGGTGAAACCATAGACTGTAGATACTGGACAACCATCCGGTCAACTAGGAAGTAGTCTAAGAGTCGTCGTCCACCCCCCAGCAGCCTAGGACTATAACAGCATAACTAGGAGGTGGTCTAAGAGATGCCCCCCAGCAGTCTAGGCCTATAGCAGCATAACTAGGAGGTGATCCAAGAGACTCCCCCAGCAGCCTAGGCCTATACCAGCATAACTAGGAGGTGGTCTAAAAGACTACAGAGCTAAAGGCTTTATCGAAAAGGAAGGTCTTAACTCTAGTCTTAAATGTAGAGAGGGAGTCTGCCTCC
>JBAMYA010000020.1:7066737-7084647 GCA_037176975.1 Arrhamphus sclerolepis
AACAACAGATATTTAAAACCAGAAGCATCTTGTGATTACAATTAGTCTTCACAAGCTATTTTCATACAGGGAATTGGTTAATAAATTGCTAAATAACCCCCCAAATACTGTTCTTTTCAGTTCTTCAAGACTATTACCACTTGGTGGTATGTGGTTTCTGCTTAACTGTCGGCAGAAATGCATTGCAGTGGTCCAGGGATTCATTCCAGGAGAAACTAATTTAACATAGCTGTGATAAATCTATAATTAGTTTCCTCCCTTTATTTAGGCAGTAGCATTGAAACCCAGGAAGAAAGCTTTGTAACCTTGAAAAAAAACAAAAAGAAAAACAACAACTTGTTCTACCTGCTGTATTGGTTTATGTGTATGCTGGAAGGCTTTGAAGTAGCAAGGTCATTGATGCAACCACATTGTTTTATACTCTTGGGTAGGGAGGAGTGATAATGCACCCACAAGACCTGACTTCCTGACTTGATTGCACATATCAACAATTACAGTTGGTAGAGTTTGTGAGTAGGAAGCCAGTGATGTACAGCAGCTGGAATGTGGGAAGAGTGTATATACATGTGAGTTATTATGGCTGAGTGACCCCTGCCATACTATCATTAGGAGATAACTTGAATTTTAATGGCAATTATAATACATTTATCTCACTACTATTTTCTGAGGGTCAACATCATCATCTGGGAAGAAACAAATACTTCAGGCAAATGCCCCCTGGCAATGAGCTGCTAATTGAATGTCTCAGGCATTAGAAGTTGGAAAAGGAGACAAAGGAGGAACTATCATGGAAAGAGAGGCCCAACATACACAGCTACAGGATGAAGGAGTGGCTGATATCAGGAAATCCTACTAGATTAGAAAATACTATTCTGAAGGGCAGCACTGAGACACTAATCTTAGCACCACAAGAACAGGCCATAAGCTCAAGAGTAATAGAGTTAGAGGTCTATGACACCAAACAAGACCCCAGGAACAGGCTACGCAAACATGCACATATCCAAGAAGCTCTGGTCATGTATCAAGATGGGATATCTCCAATAGTGGCAGAGAATTTACCCGTTTTATTTTTCACACTTCTGGAAGCTCTAAAAGTGTTGTTTTGGCTTTGGACGGCTAATGCAGTTTTTAAAATAAAATAATAGGTTGTCTCCTCTAAATTTTGTCAATGTCATGTGACTGGTGTGGATGGTGACAAAGCCTTTTTACTTTCTATCTGCACCTCTGGAAGGAGATGTCCGCCTCAAACGTCTACAAAAGGAATGAAGTAAAATACCTTAAATAGCAGATATAACTGAAATATTTTGTAAGTTTGAAAGGGTCTACTACTGATATATAATTAGAATTATAAGCCTGCGTGCATCTTTTTATCACAAGAAGAGTGAATGTCAATGTGTCAGCGCTTGTTGCCGCTAACATAGCACGTAGTTATAGTGTCAAAGGTTTCCGTTAATTTTTCTATACAGCTTAAAACTGTCAGAGGTTTTGGATTTTCTAGACCTAAAAGAACCCCAAAGCGAGGTGTGTTACATCACAGTCATTCCTACGGTTGAAGAAGATGCATTTGAAACTAACTGTGATAATAGAGTTAAGAATTTGCGTGAATTTAGGCTACATGGTTTTCCACCAGCCATAACTGTTTCACCATATAAGACCTACATTTTCACGAACATAACCAACACAAAATGAAACAATGATTACATATTATGTGTTAGGAAGGCCTAAGGATTGGAAATGCATGCGCTTACTTTGCAGGGAAAAATTTGGGATTAAAAGGGTTAAGGAGCAAAAATCATAAAGTATTGCTGAAAATGCTAGAAAAAGAATGCTCAAACTCCAGAGGGGAAAATGCATCGAGATAACTTCTACAGTGAGTCGGTATATTTAGAAAATCCAGTTTCAACTACCTTTGAAGGTAGAATATAACATCATTTCACATGGTCAAATGTCAGACAATTTTTCACTGTTTTCAAAAAATGTTTCACAAAGACAGCTATCTATCAACAAACTTCAAAACAGTCTACAAGTTTCATAGCACCTGTCAGTGGAAGGGCTCTGTAGTTGTTTTGCCCTCTCTCTTCTGATTGATAGGAACTTAAAGGCAGGAGCACTCAGGGCTATAATTCTTGATGTTTCGAGCAAGACTATAAAACTAGCTGCACCTAGAACATGCAGAAAAAGAACAAACAGGGTTGTCTGAGGAGGAGCTAGAGGGTGTTAAGACATCTGATTTATTGATGAAACTTCATCATGAGGTGGAAACCACACCATCATTTTTTATCAACAATGCTACCACTGGACACCAAAGAAAGGATTTATAGTATATGAACGCTACAATGTCCACTAGGGAAGAATAATAAGATGGTTTTCTTACCTCTAAAAGTTAAAATATAAACACCTAAGGATATTAAATGTAGCTTAGGTATAAAAATACAGAAAAAACAAAAAGCTGAAAGACAGTAAAATATATTGGACACTATCAAAATGGCATGCATTGTATATAAAATGAATATATAAATAAACTGTCGGTTACCTTAGCTTTAAAAAAGAAAAAAATGGTACTGGGACTTGAGGGGAAATGGTATCAGTTTAGTGTCAGTTTATGAACTGGCACGACTTAAAACTGACTTTTTTTTAAAACTAACTTCAATTAGACATGGGTCTTTAAAATGTAAAAAAAGAAATATCTCTTAACCTGAACTGAAAATCACACTATGAATAAGAGCTAAACAGCCATATTAGAAAAAGAATATGTTTAGTTGTGCTTGTGTGTTGTGTTCGCTATGTGGGACAATCCAGTCACAGCAGTCCGCTAGTACAGTGTTGGAGGAAGAACCTTTGCAGAGCAGTGACAGGTCAGCTACAGGCAGTGGTCATTTCTGATGTCACCACGGAGACAAACAAAGATATTTCTGTGGGTACCCACCAGCAGCACCACAACTCCATCAGCATTGTTTGGATGAAGTAGCCTAGAACCACAGTAGATCATTCAAAGGACCCTTCCAGAAACCTGCTGGGACCTGCTGTCAATTATCCCGGAACTCATGAGCTGACGGCGGCTTGCCCAAACGTAACATGTCTGTGTGTATAGCAGGTCCTACTAGAGCTCTTGTCGTCCTCATTTCAGCTCTGGCAGAACTTGTTTTTGTTTTTGTAGTGACACTTGAAATAAGGATGTTTGGACAGATTTGATTAGAATGAATATTAAGTAGTATTAGTCATCTTCCTAACTTAACATACGTCAAGCTGATACAGCTAACTGTAACAAGTGAGCATGTTCCAGCCAGTTTCTCAGCACTGCTTGAACCATCCTCTTTCAACATGAGAGCGTGCAGTACGAGGAAAAAAAAGGGCTTCAAAAGCACTCTGTAGAAAACCAGTAGGTGATGTCACAGATCATTTGTCCAGTAATATGAACAGCCTGCAAGTCTAACCTGCTTTACCAAGCAGCTCCTCCTGTCACCATGCAAGTTGTTGTGGGATTGGAGCTTCTGTGGAGGAAGACAGAGGTGAGAGACCACAAAACACATCGACTCTCTCCCGTCTCCTCTTAGTCTCTTGTTCAGGTGCTCTATCATGCTCTGTCATTAGCTATACAGTCTTTTCACTGGTATTTCATAACAGGCTTGTTGTTACCTATATTTCACAAATGATGCATCCAGTCAAAGAAATGTGTGATGCAGCAGATGGCACTAGATCTATCACATTTGGTTACGCAATTTCAGACTTGGAACTCAAATGTAATTGTCTTAACCAATTTTTACGAGCTAAAGTAATATTTCTTTGCAAAACCCAAAACATACAATTAGTTTGAGAGGAAAAAAAAGTCTTGCAAAAAGATTGTTTATCAAGTCAAAGGGCAGAAGAGCATGTGCTTGAGCACCACCTGGAGTCTATCCGTGCAGGTGTCTGGATGTACGGTCAGATAAATTTTAAATGAGCTGCTCAAACAAAGCTTAAGTGCAAGTTCAAAAGTAAGACTTCTCTCTTATTTTATATCCATTCATCTAGGATGAATGCAGGCTATTCCTGCAGTTCCCCTCTCTTTGTCACTCCCCCATGCTCTTATACTGCCAGGTCACTGCTCTGATCCAATAATCTCTCTGCTTGCTTTTTCCAATCAGCCCATAGCCTTCATTATGTCATTACGATTGTGCCAGTCTGACTTCCAGATTATGTTGCGCAGCTCCTCGTCCCCCATCTCCTGCTCATCAATTCCCAAGGCCATCCCAGCTGCCTCAGCCATCACAAGCACCTCCACCATCTTGACTCTGGCTTCCTACCTCCAGGCTGCTTCCATGCCTTTGTGGCTCATATGAGGCTGCTTCTCATCAGAATTTAATTACCATAAAAGTCTAAAATACACATGCCTACATGCTGTGATATATTCTTTTCCTCCATATTATATTTCTTTATTCAAATGTTATTTATTGGAATGTATATCCCTCTAAAATATTCCACAGAAACAGAGCAGTACCAAACCTCAAAGCCCTGAGCTCCATCCTCTGACAGTCTTTCTGTTCATTCGTCAGAATAAAAGTGAATAAGTGTCCAGAAAGTTTGGGTACAGAGCCCTCTAGCAAACACAAGCTGTCCCTTGCTGGCTCGCTGCTGGAGGCAGCAAGGCCATGAGCATGGAGCAACCCCCGTTGACTCTCTAATTGAAAGAAAAAAAAAAAAGTCAAGGTTCTGACGGGTTCTACTAGCCACCTGGACCCCTGCTCATCTGCGCCTCTGTTTCTGCTTTCCCGTGGCTGTGTGAGAGGGCATGAATTATTAACCTGGCTAAAATAAAAAGCTCTGCTTCATCCAGGCCTCCTGTATACATGAATAATGGAAGAGGCAGCTCAACTACAGGCATTTGGTGAGTCAAACAGTGGACCGTGATGGATGGCAGAGGATCTGCTGTGTCTCCCCCTCCTCACCTACCTTCCACTTCAGGTCTACCACACCCTGGCAAGCAAAACATGTGTCCAAGCAACCTCTATTAATCTCTGGAAGTGCAAGAGCCTGAGCCCTCCTGCCCTGCTTCAGCACATCCCACTCAACAATTTTGGTTTCTGTGAGGATTTACTGTTACTCGTTTGTCGTACTTCTGCCTTGCCATGATTTTTTTTCCCTTTTTTTCTTTTTTTTTGTTAGTGCATTTGAAGTCATGCTTGACTGGTGCAAAGGCAGAACTTGTGTAAATCCCAGTCTCAAAGCTAAAACCGTGGTGATAAAAAAATAAAAAAAAAGTTGAATGTTTAGTAATGATTTTCTATATGTACTATATTACTCATTCTATACTAAAATGAGCTCATTTATTATCTTGTGGTGAAAACCATTCATATATTTAATTAATATTAGTAAAAAAGCATACCAGATAATCAATTTTAATTAATTTCCTACAAAATGGTCTGACAAATGACAGACTATAGCAACAGAGTTGTTGGTGTGTGTCTGTGTGTGTGTGTTGTTTCTTTTTTTGTGTGTTTTTCTCATCATTTCATCACTAAAAAAGGAGCTACAAACCTCATCTTGAAAATGTTGGGGTAGCATGGATAAAAAAAAAGGGAAAGAAAGAAAGGGGGGGCTGATTTTTATATTTATAATAATTTTTGTCTGTTAAACACACAAAAAAGTCATAAAGGGATGCGCAATGTAATGCAGGAGATGGGGGAAAAAGAAACTTTAAAATTTTATGATTCTTTTTTTAATCTTTTTGATGGGCAGTTTTTTTGAGTTTAAAAAAACAAAAACAATGTTCCTCTAAGAAATATTGGAGCTAATTTGCAAAAGATTCCCTCTCGAGAGCTTATTCAAGGAATCTGGAAGGATTTCAGTGTGTCAAGAATAAGGGTGAGAGCCTGAGCTGGACACCTGTGATCTGCACCAAAAACCATCATCAATCACTGGTATAACCACAAGGGGGTTACTTTGGAAGACCTTTCCTTAAACACTCTAATTTGTATATTCACAAACACTATAAAACTTTACTGTGTTGTTGTTGTCACGGGGCTCATAGGCATCACAGATAGTCAGACAAGTCATTATCTCACAATGTTCTTTAGAAGAAATGGTTCTGTTGCTCCCATGTCAACCAAAGTGATCTTGGTGCTGGTTCAGTTACATTAGAATCAGTTATATGTAATTTGACTGGCACTGTAATGGCACAGTGCTTTCAACAAGTCTCTGCTTTTTCAAAGCAAATAAGCACAGACAAAATAAAAAAACAAAAGTACCTAAATTGTTTCTTTGCTTTCTAGTTAATAAGAAAGGAAATTGTTTTGAGTTACAACTTTCACTGCAGGCCAAATAAACTAAGCCACACATATATATAGATTGCTGGATTCAATCAAATCTGCATGATCGAACGCAATCAGTATCAGTTAACAACTGCAGATCTGATCCTCTTTGGCTAAACTGTGGAGTCCCTCAGGGATCAATATTAGCCCCCCTTTTATTTAGTCTTTATATCAATGATTTGCCCACTGTTTGTCCTGAAGCTGAAGGCTTAATGTATGCAGACGAGATGGTTTTCTTTGTTCACGTCCGCTTCAGACACACTGTTGCAACTTAATTCAGTAAAACAATGTCCTGTGTCACAACTTGGTTGCTGGAGTGCTGTCTACAGCTAAATGTTTCTAAAACTGTAGGCATGTGCTTCACTAAAATAAAGTGACCCGATATACATATTAATGGAGAAAAAATACAAATTGTCAGCCAATATAAATATCTTGGGTTAATAATAGATTCACAACTTTCCTTTAAAGCCCATATTGAAAAATTGTATACAAAAAAATCGAGTAAAATCTCACAAATTTTCGTGCAATTCAAAATGTCAACTGAAACCTCAAAAATGTACTTGCACTCAATGATTTTCAGTCACCTCAACTATTGCTTAACCAGTTGGTCGCAGGCTGACCAGAGTGCAAAAAAACCACTGGAAGTCTTATGCAAACAAGCAATTAAAGTTATGGATAAAAAAAAAAAAAACCTAGGCATTATCATCACTGTGCAATTTAAAAAAATATATAGTCTTTTAAACTGGGACAGTCTTCACACATTGGCAGATTTAAATTTGATTCATAAAGTACAGCATAATTCAGCTCCAGATCCTATGGCAGAGTTCATCAGGCAAAGAAACAGCTCTGAGCGTGTCACTCGAGGCTCCGTCAGAGGTAACTGTTTCAGTCCTCTGCGCAGGAGCACTTTCAGTAAGTCGGCCTGGTCAGTGAGGAGCGCTAGTGTGTGGAACTCAGTACCTGAGGACGTTAAACTGCTTACAACATACAAGGCCTTTACAAAAAAATTAAAATGTGGCTTATCAACACCTACAACTGCCAACACTAAAAGATAAGCCCGTTGTGATGTTTTGATGTTGTGATCAAATGTTGTGATGTATTATTCTTTCTTGATTTTATAGCAAGTGTTTGATGATGTATCTTGTATTATATTGTATAGGTACTGTGTGCTCTGTGCTCTCTTAACAGTTTCTTATGTATGTGTTATTTGTTACATGTTTTTTCTAATAGATGTATTTTATTGCCTTTTTACATCTAGGCCAGGTGACTACAGATGAAACCTAGCCTTTACACACACACATATATATATATATATATATATTTATGAATAATATAAAATACTTAGACAGCAAATAAATATTTTGTTTTAGCTTGGTGTTTGTGTGAATTAGGAGATAATTTGGTGATCTTGTTTGACATTGTCTGGGTTAAAAACAACTGAAGTGAGCAAAATATCTATGGGTCGGTATATGTTTGGCTTTATTAATTTTCTGAACTGATTACATCTTTTATAAATATGTGGTCAAAAAAGATGCCTATTCTTTGTAGGAAGCAGCTTGGGCTTCTAATCCTCTTTAAAACTTGCTTAACCTTTGTTTTAACTACTGCAACTTTTTTACTAACATAAATCCCTCTCTTTTTTTTTTTATTCAAATCTGATTGAAAGATTTTTTTCGTTTTTCCTTTTCCCTGGTCAGATGTTAATTCTCTGTAAACCTGCTACCAGCAGGCAGTTTTATTTATTTATTTTTTTAAATCTGCACCTGTGTACCAAGAGGGATAGTGAACCACAAGTTAGTTTTATGGACTAAACTATGCAGATTTGAAAATTGAAAATGTTTTCTATCACTTTGGAATAAGCTCATATGTCTTTTTTCTTTTTTTTTTTTTGCTTTACTTGTAAATGTTTTAGCGAGGATGTCTTGCATGTGATTTGAGAGTGTTTTCACAACGGTAACCTGCTATCTTTCTCTTTCTTCTGGACTGTTACCAACAGGATCTACATGGCTCAGCAGAATCAGTGGTTTCAGCGAAGTGACTATAGTCAGACTTCCTCGACACACGGGGTTCTAGCAGAATAGATGAATTTAACTCACCCCTTTCTACTGCTGTACGGCAATTGCAACAAGACACGCTTGACTGCCTCTCCCTTGTGAGCTACGTCCTCTTCTACTGCATAGACAGTCTGGTCTGCACTCTTCTGAGTTAATAAAAAATTCTGCGCTTCCTTAGATCTTGTTTCATTCTTTAAAAACACACCCTCTCCATTCTTCCAGGATAATATTGTGTTAGTGCATTTACTCTGGCTGACTGAATTTAGTGAATCTTGTGAATGTGCTTCTTTTTTTTTTTTTCTTTTACCAACAAAATAATATAACGTCTTAATTTAACCCACCTTAGTTGTCTTAACTTTGTTCCCTGTACTGCAGCTCCATCCTTTGAGATCTGGCAGCACTTTACACTCTTCCCCATCCATGCAGGGATGCATCTGGCACCACCACTTCTGTGCAACTATTGATGCTGTGAGGAAAATAAAGATGAAAAAGAGTGTAAAAATAAAGCACTGGAAAGAATTAACAGCATGATATTTGAAAATGTAGTACAGTTCTCCTTAGACTGGAGTAACAACAAACCAATTTGGCTTCCATGTACATCCCAGTGATTGAAGGGATTGTTTTGATCTCTGTATCTGTGGAGACCTGTCAGTCCTGCCCCGCTGTGTTTTCAGTCTGAATTACAGGGCGCGGGTCAATGTCAAGCTGGTGAGTATTGTGAGCAGGTGTGTTCACTGTGAGTGAGGTGGTTGTTTGTATGTAGCAGGTCAGAGAAAGCATACAGCCAAGGTCTTATGCTGCTTTGAAGAGGCTTACAGGGGAGAAACATCTTCCTTTGACATTCCCAAAGGGAGGAGAGAACTGTCAAAATCGAAAGAAGCCCCTGTCAGAGCTGAAACACTGAAAAGAGGAGATGAGGATCGATTCACCTGTAACAAAGGCCACTGCTGACATGATATTAAATGTCCAAGCCATCTGTCTACCCTGCTGAACATGTCTCACGTAACCTCAACAATAGACAAAAGGCCCAGTAAATGGAATGGTAGATTGATTGGATTTTGAAGATTATAAAAGCTCACAATGTAGCACAAAAATCTCAACATTGCATTTTTTTCCTTCTTTTATGCAATAAACCCTGCATACATAAATGATAGCTGAAACAAAGCCCAGATACACAGTGACAGGTGTTACAATTTTGCGCCGTGCCAGACATTTCTAAACTGATGCTGGTCTCAAATCATTACCAATACTGTAATGAGAAGCCTGGCATACCATCTACGCAAGATGGAGCTGCTCTCGTTGTTCCCGCCACCTGTCCGGGGAAGCAGGAGCATTTGACAGTCTGGGATCGCTCTTCGATCTTGTTCTTGTTGCAGCATCGGTGTGCAGCAATTACTTCACAGGTTCCTGCTTTCACGTGAACTGGAATCACAAAAACACAAACTGGTTAGAATGCATTCTTTTTGCAACACTTCAGTGCATTTATTGATGTTTGAAACCACAATAATATTACTGCAGCTCCAATTAACAGAGCACTGTGAATATGTGGTTTATATACACCAGCTCTTTGTCACATTTTATTATATATTTTAGACAAGTACAAATAATACATGTCTATTTTTTATTTATTTTTTTGTCCTACTATGACTTAGGTAGCAAACCCAAAACCAGTTATTCAACTGAATATATGTCTTGGCCACATCGGGTCCCATCTTGCCAGGTATCCTTTTCTTGCTGGTCAAGCATGAGAGTGGTCAATCCCATCTACCAAACACTGAAAATTTGATTCAACAGTACTTATTTATAAATCAAGGCCAAAATGAAGCCATGAGAACCATAAACATGACTCGCATTAAAGAGAACCCAAGGACAACCTTTTTTTTTTACTTCCTTGTCATTACTTTGGTCCACTGAATAGTTAAGGAGTAAAATGAAATAAAACAAAAAGCATACAACTTGTATAATTGTGACATTTTACAATGTGGACCATTGTGGCTATGTCATGTTCTGTGATGAGATTGAGTGTCAGCTTGGTTGCTGATCTTGTTCAGTGCTGTGGTTTAATAACACCAACATGGGAGATGTATTAGCTTAAATACACACAGACACACACACAAAAAAAAAAAGTCATACAATATGCTGTGCATCAACCCTTTTTGCTAAGCTAAGCTAACCAGCACTGCGGCAAAACATATCAAAAGATCATGTTTCTCTAAATTCCAATATGTATTTTTTGGATCCATTCCACAGGCTGGCTTTAACCAGCTTGTAATGTGCAACCATCTGGCTGATGAATGTGGCACTCATTTCTAACATGAATCTCCAATTTTAAGTGTTCCGTTCTTAAGTGTTCAGTCCTCACCAACTGGTCCTGGTGTTATGCAGAAATCCACCTAAATGTGCATTCATTATATTGTAGATAAAGTGTTGGGAGACTCTTACTTATAATTCTGTTTAAGCAGCAGGTCAAACATGGTTTCCTCAGTGGAGGGCTGCTGCTTTAGTCCCCGTGCAGCATTTGAGTAATTTTTCAGTGAAGTCTTGTTTTAAGCATCCAATTGTGATGGCTATTTGAAATCCAGGACATGCCCCATGTGGGGGAACCCAGCTTCGAACCCCAGTACTGAACACTTGCCTGTATATCCTTGACCAATATAGTAAATCCATGGACCCTTCACCCCAAGCAGAGGACAAAAAGTGAAGATGTGTGTTAAGATATACTGAGTGTAGTTCTTTTTTTTTTCTTTCAACCTTTTTTAAAGGAAGCATCTGAAAATTAATTGGTTGATATTTTAAAATGGCCTAATGAACTAAATAACAGTATAATCTCAGTTATAATGGAATCAGTTTCACTGCCATCATGCTGGATTAAACAGCCTTAGTGCTGTCTACTTTTATATTCATTACTCGGATCAGAATTCTGAGCAGGTTTGTGTACTTAAATGTAACCAGGCCTGCATAGCTGGGGTTAAAAAAAAAAAAAAAAAGCAAAAGTTTTGACATTCCCTTCAGTTAAGCCTTAATTATGTGTGTAAAGATTTTCAATTTGGAACTTGACTTGAAAATAGATTGCAGGGAGATTCCATCTTCCCATTAGCTAGCAATCCAAAAATCTCATCTACAACATTAAAAACATTTCGCTCCTGATCAATAAGGTATTCACATTCGCACAAAAGGCAAGACAACAATTGCCGATTGAGAGCTTTTCATTGAGCAGAAAGTTACTGATGCAAAAACAGGTCAGGCTCTGTGCCCTTGATGTGATTATCTCTAAGCCAACAGCACACCCCTTGAAGTTTCTTTCAAAAGTTAAAATCGCTTAGACTATTATACTTTGCAATTCATTGAATCTCATTTGATTGTTTATTGTATCTCTTTAACAAAGTTTACCTTATGGACAAAGTGCTTCAAAATGTTAAGTTGCCAGTTACAACAAATTTCAAATAAAGATAGTACCATAGATGATGCTCCATGTAGCATTCCCAAAGTCTTTACCGCCTACCCTGCTTGTCCTGGACAACAATGTCCTTCGTGCATGTTGTTTTGTTATATGTAAGCTTTCTAGGGACTGATTTAGAAAGGAGGAAAGAGCACTACACCATGGGCTCTGGATGAGTCCAGCCTGAGACTCCAGAGTCATTAAGGTTCAGGAAGCAGCTGGTTAGGGGCGGCCTGTGTGGACAGAAGTGCTGATTAAAATTGGAGCTGCTGGCCAAGGTCACTGATTCTTAAGGTGGACCCAAAAAACACCATTCAATGAGGAGAGGATGAGAGGTCAAGAGCAGACGTGGCGGTCAGCCTCATGTTCCGTAAGAAAGAAGCCATCATGAACTGAATGTTGCAAGAAAGCATGGAATCTGATTTATATGTATATCGGAGCTGAAGTGATCAGATGCAACAATAATTTACAGATGTTTATTATGAGGCAGCCACTTAAGATGGTGCATTTGTCACCACATGGATGGTGGGGAAAATCGCTTCTTCAAAACAAGAAAGAGCTTTTTTGGAATGACAGCAGACCATAGAAAAAGCCTTGATGTTATGAAACATTCTGAAACTGAGAGGTTATTACTCTAATTGTGAAATTTGTATTCTAGCTGACATTTATTGAAAGTAGGCCTATGCCAAGAATAATGGATTGTCAGAAGGTTGACAGCAGTCAACAGAGAATCTGTCCTGCAGGCTTTAAGCATCTGTGTTTGTGGTTACAAAAACAAAAGTTTGGGTGAACAACATCCTGACGTTGCAGCTTCGGATGCTTTTAGGTGTGTACCATTTAACGACGGATTTAGCTGACTCGTTTCTCTGGACCTCACTGACGTACCTCCTCTTTTCCAACTGGCTTCTAAAGCGGACCCTGCTGTTGCATCAGCTTAATAATTTAGAGGAAAATTGTTGTGACTTTATAAAAAAACAAACAAACAAAACAATTCTTTTCGTTAAATTCTGTTCTGTCAAAGGTCAGACAGCTGATGAAGAATTCTCATATTTAATGTTGCATGTCGGTTTTCAGTTCGTGTTAATCATAGACTTCCATTTTTATAAGCGATCACGTTTCAAAGTATTTAAAATGGTCAACTAAAACATATCTGACCTCATAAAACTGCTGTCTCTGAAGTGAATACTATATTTGAATGAATGAAAGCAAATGCTATAATCTTTGGGACACTGACTGTAAAATGTGACGTGTTACCAGGGTCACAGTGTCACTTTGCTCACATAAAAAATAAGAAATAAAAAACAGTATATTAGAGCAAAAAAGTGTGACACATAAATTCATGAGTAAAGCTGCCAGTTGTCTGCTCAGTGCAGAAAATAACCATGTAAGCAGCATAAATGGCTCATAAGACCCTATGATCAATACATTTCCATTCAAACACTTAAGAATGCCATCAGGTTAAATCATCAGGCACCCATGTCAGAGGGAGGGAGAGATGAGAAGCAAAGAAAGGCGAAAGGACAGAGACCACTAATGAGAACTGGCATAAGGCCCAACCCTTCAGCCAATCAATATGACTCTGAGGCAAAGCACTCTGCTGAACAATCATATTCATCAATCCCTGCCTGATAAATTCCAGCATGCAACCAAAACAACTTCAAAGCCACAGAAGGATAAATACAGAAACTCATTGTGCTCTTGTCTTCTCTTAAAACACGTCCTGGACACTCATATGAGACAGATAACTTGTACATGTAGAGACTTCAACCTTTACATTTACTGTCAATTTTAGGCCAACAACAATAACAATAATTAGGTTGCATTGTGATTACTTCCTGAATTTTCAGAAGTATAAAAAGTATACACTTTAATGCTATTTATTTTTGTTTGGGAGGTGTTCTTGAACATTTCACCACTGCCATTTATATGCGGGCTATTTGGTGTTGTAATGTGACTCTGATTAGCATAACGCTAATGTGATCCTGGCTTCCTTTAACAGCTACTTGGATTAAACCTTCACCTGCCTTCATCAAAACTGTGTTGGAATATTGTTGTCCATATAAATACACTCATTGACTGCCGTTTCTTGTTTATGATTAAGAAATTTGTGAGGTTTTCAAACAAACAAAAAAAAAAAAGCTCAGATTGAAAAGTGAGAAGTAGTAACTTTGAGTCTATTAATTGTATTTCTCTTCTCTGGACTGTAACATAAAGCAGTACAATTAAACAATTAGACAACTAATGCCAAATAATGCTCACAGTAAACCTGAATGTAGATCCAATGTCAGTCTGACATTAAGTCTGTTAGGTGCTGCTAACCTCTAGACCGATCTGAAAATGAATGAATGAATGAATAAGCTCAGAAACTCAGAAACCATTGAAGCCTGTCCCATATGTGACAGAACTGCACATTCACTTCTGCATTGAAATGCGTTGCTGGTCACAAGGTTAAGTGCTCTCCTGTTGTCCATATCACAGAACTGATCACACAGGTTAGAACAAAACCGCAGGTTGCTTTCAACCATCAAGCAGTTGATCAAACATGCAGGTAGGGAGGCATCGAGAACAATACACTTTTCAAGCTGTCAGTTGCATGACTGGCCATATCAGCTTCACCCCACCAGCCAAGCACAGCATACAATAATAGAAGCACAACAGGGGATACATAAAAAACAGAACCATGGTGTCCATTCTAATGCAGACGGGGAGACTTCACTGGCTGCAACAAACCAGAATCAGAAATACTTCTTGTACCAAGAGTGACGCACAACAAATTTCATTTGTCGTTTTGACACTCAAAAGCTACTCTGTTAGAGGGGGAAAAAAAAAAAGGAAAACAGGCATCTTTTATAAGCCTATATCTGGGATGGAGGTAAAATTGCCTTTAAGGTGAAATTGTCCATCACTTTGTGAAGTGGGGTAATTTTCTTCTGAGTGGAAGTTTTTGTAAATTTTTATGCTCTTGAACACTTCTCAAAACACTGTGCACTAAATTATCTAACACGAGGCTTGTCTTTATTTTTCATGATAGGTTTGGCTTTAGGGAGTAAATGTCTTTCTGATGGTAGAATGTCATTAGTTGGTGTCAAATAAATAAGTACAACCTGCAGAAAAACAACACACTTAACAGTGAATAAAGTGCCTTCAATCGGAGATGATGCACTTCTACTGGGTGGTAGTGAAATTACATTTGACTTTAATTATACATTTCTACTTTAGTCTCCAGTATTTACTCTTTAATTACACTCACTGTTATTGCAGCAATAATAACAACATTCTATTCATTTATTCATTAATCCCAAAACTTCAGTTAAATCCAATTCAGCTGGTTAGAGTTAATCTGGGTGACACTTATCTGAGTATTTTGGACATTTTTGGGTAACGTTCAAGATATTTTTTAAACACAGCTCCAGTTAAACTACATGATGTGAAAGCTCAAATATATAAATGCAACATAAATCATAATGACAAAAGACAAAAACAGAGCTTAAACAATGTCAGACGCTGAATTCATCAAGGAACAATATGATAAACAGAAGAGGAAGTAGTGTGAATATCAATGACATATCCTCACCTGGGAAATTAGTTAAATTAGACAATTACATGGTTAGGTACACCAAGACACCAGAGCAATGTGATCACTGATAAGCTAAAGTGTGGCTCACAATGCCCCCTCCCTCCCCTCCAATCAATTGCACTGTTTTGAAAGAAAGAGGAAATAACACATAACGAATCAGGCTCTTGTTATAGATGTATCAGCAGATTCCACTAGTGCACAGTTGCTCTGAAGACTGATTAGGAAAAAATGACATAATTAAGTTCATTACGGCCTCAACATAATATCAATTAAACAGTAATTTACAGAAAGTCACAGAACCTGGTTATCTGCAGGCTGAGTGCAAAGATCAAGTATGGAAACATCAGGAATGTTCAGGTGAATTAATATCAAATCAAATGTTATTCTTTGACCGTCCTGATGACATGAACAGATGTAATCACAGGACGCTAAAGCATCAACAATACATACAAAAACATGTACAGCTATATCAAGCTTTCACGGCGGCTAAGGGACAGAGTATGTTGTGTATTTTTCCGATTCCATCCCAGCTCATTCAGCGTGCTGCCAGTTAGCCCTCTTTTCTGTAGACAAATGCAGAGGCAGATCAAAACACTGAAAATAGAGTCACATCCTGGCCACAGGGCCCGACCGCAGAAAAAGCAGTAGCCATAAAAACAGAGGTTATAGGCTGCACAATAGAGACACCGTATGAATTAATAATGACTCAAATCATCCTGTTTGCTCCACATACCGATAACTCTTTACATGCTGAACACAACTCGCTGCTGCACAATTTCCAGGCAGGAACCGAGCCTGTGAAGGAGTGCACCTGCCAGCTTCACACAGCCAAAACACCCATTAAAACGAGCTGTGAGTGAGCATAAAAGTAGATCCAAGTAAAACATTTCAAACGGCCACATAAAAGCAAAGTCGGCTAATGTGGAAGGAAAGGCTCCTGAGACACACTGAGATACTGGTTTATGAAACATTAACTGCACTAGCCTGGTGAGAAACATAAAGTGATCTCACACAAATCCAGTGTTTAATTGGATTATCATATTCTAAAAAGATGGAGTAATTTCTTCCTAACTGCAAACCCGCTGAGCTGAAATTTAGGACCAGCAGGATCTGCACAGAAATGCACTTAACGGCCACGAGACAGAACGAGGACTTAAGCTCAAAGCCAAGATGAACCCAAAGGTGCAAAGTATAATCCTCAGTGATGTTAAGGAGAACTCAGAAGTAAGAGCCAACAGCTGGAAGACATTACTAGAACTGACAAACATCTAGGGTGCCCACAGCAGAGCACACTGTTTGCTACTAAAATATTAAGAGCTGCCAAGGTATCAGTGCCTATATTTTTTCCCCTTAATAATCAAAGACAGGTGTTTGAGGTGAATTCAGACTGACCTCGCTCATAATTACACAATATTTATGAAATGATGATGACAGCCTGTTCAGGCTGTATGAACTATCATTCTTACTCTGTCATGAGCTCAGATAAAAGTAGAATAATGATCATGATCAGCCTCTTTAAAGCAGTATTTGGAGCAACCTATAGCTATTCAAGGCCTTATTATGTAAGAGACATGCAAAATGAATCATTTTATATGAGCATTTTCAAATGAAGGGAAGATGTATTGCAAATGTGCATTGGAAAGTAAAAGGTATCATGATGCAAACATATTCTCTTAATTCATATGGTATAATATATTGTAAAAGACTTGAAATTAATGTTTAATGAATAGTTAAATGTTTCCCTTTTAGAGTACTGTGCATTTGGTGGTACAATATTGCTGTACCAGAGCAAACAAAATAAAAATCCAAACTCATCTCCAGTCCAAAGCATATAATACCATGAGCAGCGCAGAGACTTGTTACTAAAATAAACTGTAAACACTGCTCGCTCACCAGTCATGAGTCTTACCATTCCCTGCTTTAAATAAATGCATGAAAAACAAACAAAACAAACAAACAAACAAAAAAACAGTGCAATATATTTTTATTATTCAATATTTTCCTTGCTGAAGAACAGCTTTAGGGGGAAATAATGCAAAAACAGATGAGTGCTCTGACACACTCCCCGAGTGCATGCTTCAGTCGCTTGGATGAAGTCCATGCCAGTACAATTCATCTGGCTGCCACAGTGTAAGAGCCCACCACTGACTGATCAATTGGAGTCCCTCAAGGAATCATACAGCCTTATAAGTAAAAGGCGGGTGAAGTTATTAAATCTAGGGACTGCAGCAGCAGTCGAGGAGGCAAGAAAGACTTATACACAGACAAAGCCTGTTGTCTTGACAGTTTTTCACTTTGCAGTCACAGAAAATGTAATAAAAGATGTTCAGACGGACCATCAAAGACCCATTAAAATCTTTTTCTCATTCCATATATGATTTTATGGCACTTTCAGTGTATGAAACTCATTTTTCATCATCTCATCTTAACATTGCAAACCCCAGAGAAAAGCACCTTTGTGCTTTTTTTTTTTTTTTTTTTTTTTTTTTTTTCCACGCAACCAAAAACTTTTTTTGGCAGTCTGGGGAGAAAACCAAAGACCCCTTTCCACCC
>JBAMYA010000020.1:7099741-7143332 GCA_037176975.1 Arrhamphus sclerolepis
CTCTCAGTGCTGTAAAAAACGACATTAAACATCCATATGTCTAAATGTGATTTAAAAACACATCGGCTCCATAGGGTGTCCTAATTTTTTTTACATGACTGTATAGGATAAACCTTCAAAATCAAATAAAATAACTACTACTACTATTACAAAGAAGGTACACAGATGACTATTTCTGAATGTACCTAGAAGCAGTTAAGTGAGACTATTTTATTATTTCAAAAGGAAGAAAATGCAGTCTGGTAGTGTTCATTATCGCTACAACTTGAATTTAGAGGGTTAAATTTGAATTTCATTATGTGATGGACCATTTGTGATCCAGGGTTTATGTATCATTTAGGATTTTGCTAAAAATGGTGATATCAGTACCAAATCATTGCATCGTTATCAAAAACATATCACCGTACAGTTCCAGTTTAACCATGGGCCTATTTGTTTCACACTCTTTTCTTGTACATTAACTTTCTGCTTGCACCTCTCGATGCTGACGTTGAAGATTGAATTCAAATCTCTGGTGTGACAGCATACTCATCGTTTAATTCTGAACATCCTTTACATACTTCTGCTGTAATATGAGGTCACGGCAGGAAAGAGAAGAGACAGTCTTCCTGAAAGCAAGGTCAATGCTCCCCCCCCCAACTGCAAGGGACATAAAAGTGCTAAGGACAAGGCCAAGTGTTCTCAAATCAAAAACAAAACAGATTAAATGTAAATAGAACAGTTATGTAAGATAGCGCTGGTGCATTATGATTTATAAATTGCTGTTTATTTGGAAATCAAAAGTCATATACTGTACATTTGCATGGTTTTGTAATGCAGTGAATTGGATTTAGCTGAGTAAAAATCTATTCCAATGGTGGCAGCTTCATACACATCTTCTAATCCATTTCCCTCTGTGATGAAGATTTATGAAATACATGTTGGGGAAAAAAAATAAACATCAGGTATCAAGGATAAAGCACCCGCAAAGTATTTTTGCAAGAAAAGATTTCTCTCCAAAAGCAGAACTACGTAGTACCTCTAAGTTAGAAAGGACAATTAATATATTGCATATCTAGAGGGCATCGCACTGCCCTCCTCCTTTGGCCACAATCTGAATTCTTTTTGCTGCTGCCGAGCAGTAAAACGGCAATAACAGAAAGACATGGCTGCAAGCATTGTAGCTGAACTGGGTGATTTCATTCTTTTAGTTTATTTGACAGGGACTGAGCAGCTAAACTATCTCCCACTGAGCTAGAAAAAATAATTTTCATCTGCAATCCCTGTAATCTTGTACAAAACCAATGCAATCCATGTCCAGCGACAGAACCAGATGACGAAATGTTCCACTTTCCTTGAGAAAATTTGAAACATGGCAGCAAATACCATACATCTAATAGAGTCCTGCTCTGGAGACCAACTTGATAGTTCCACCTCAATTTTAGTCTAAGAATTTATTTTACCTTGGTTTATCTTAACACACTGAATTCACTACCTTTTGTTCTGTCATTTACAGTTGGAGATAACAAAAAAGGGAAAAAACTAATAAATCTGCCCTGACAGCTGAACTCCAGAAATAATTAGAATTTGAGAGCCCACTGCACTGTTGTTGAAAATGAAATGTCTTGCAGTTAGTAAGTGATTGCTGATTCTTGGTCCAGCCTGTGTAGTGTGGGGTTTTATTCCAAAATTAAACATACTCCTGCATCTTGTGCTGAATTTCCAGTCGTGTGTCTGGTGGTGTTCAGGTGGCTTATTGGAGCTGATTAACAGGAAAATTATTCCACCTGGCTGATGTGACATTGGGACCAGGTGGCTCATCACAAAATGCCCTGAACAAGCTAAACCTGTTTTCGGGATGGGTTCAGGCAGATTTTTACATACACATGAGGTAATCAGGATGAATGCAGCCATGTCATGGTATGGTCCACCCAACCGAGTCCTCTGATCAATGGGCTCTCTGGTTTGGTTAAAAATTATAACACAGTCACACCCAAACAAACCAAGCATGTTATGGTTTCGGCTTACATTTGATGTCTGCACCAGTTATGTCATTTTCTTAAAGCGGTTTAATTATTCAGTTCTCTTTTGAAGACAATATAATCATTCAGGCTGCCTTTGAAGATGTTAATGTTTTATATGAAATCACCTGATGTTTTGTGGTTTTGTTTTTTTAATGAATATAAATTAAAAGGTTTTCAACTGCAAAATCACTTCAAAATATTCACATATCTCTTTCCTTATTTATAATACATCTTAGCGGCAGATAAATATGATAAATGTTTTCATTTTGGCACCGTAACTTATATAAGGGTGTGGATCCTGATTCCAGCATTTTGAGAGCAAAAAGGACATTCTGTGTAATAAATAAATAAATAAAAATAAGCCTTAAATCCACAAATCTGTCATTTGAGAAGGGATCTCTATGTCCATGACATGACCTGATCCTTGATCAGTGGAACAGCTTCCTTGCAGTGGTCAGAATCAAGATTCTGTTACATCTCTTGGTACCTGTACATTTACATTTTACATTTGACAATGACGTTCCTGGCAAAATGAAAGAAATAGGGATATTTTTCAAATTGAGCACTATGATTCTACAAAACTGCTGGTCAGAATCAAAGTTAGAACTACCAACATAAAAAATGAGAAAGAAGCAGGACCACGACTCATTTTAGTGAGAAGCCAAAAGAATCTGACTGCAAAAATTGTTATATTCCCACAAAATCTTAAGAGAAAAAACTGTTTGCTAATAAAGTGGAGATCATATGGCTGAACTGGAAAGTACAAGGGATAGCTGAAATAAAATTAAAAATAATAAAAGCAGCATTAAAACACTTCACTGAGGGACTTTTCAAAGAACAGATGCTGATTAAATGTAGGTTTCACACAAAAAAGCTTCATTTTTACTAAAATGAGATCACAGTTGTGGCGTTTTGTTTTTGCTCAATTGTAGTGGGAGACCAGGTGCTTCAGGAAAAACTAATTCAGCACAGCTGCTGTAGATTCCTAATTAGTTTCCCCCCTCAATTTATGCATTTGTTTGCTAGTCTAAAGAGGAAAGACAGTTGATACATTGTAAGTGCCTTTTTTAATGGACAACAATACTCAGATAATGATCAGAATAAGGAAATATTCTGAATAAGAAACCACAGTGTAAACCATGATCTTAACATCTTAAGATATGTCTCATTTACATCAGGAAAGTTTGTTTAGTACCAGAAAAGACCAGTCATGACTTGTACACAAGGCCCTTTTTCTTCTTCGTTTTCCACACACTTCTGTGCATCACAAATTTCACCCACAGTATGACCATACTTTACACAAAATACTGTGGGTTGTTTTATTAGCCATTTGTTTGCAGAATTCTGTTATCTTAATAGCGACAGGGATACTGAACATACCGTAATCTATTCCATTAGGAAGTGAATGATATGCAGAACTGAGAGGAAAGTGGCCTGACTCATGAGCAGAGTTTGAATTACCTGAAATATGTTTTATACTTCATCTTTAAATTGTTTCAAAGTTTTGTTTTCTTTTTTTAAAGGATGGTTTTCCCTGCAAGTAAATATTTAAATTATGCATTCACTCTGCACTTCCGCTTCATCAACTGTCTTTCCACCTCTGAAGTTGTCTCACTTTTATGCAGAAAGTCACGTGATTGCAATAAAATCTCTAATTCAACAAAGAAGAGTAGGAGAATCTCTCGTTACCCATTGCCATGGAGAATGACAGATTCGGAGCTCCACTGATGATGGCTTTTTATAGTTGCGGTAACTCAGGGTCAACATAATCAGAGTCAACTAAACCAACTCTAAGCACCCGTCATATTTCCTTTCTCGGAGTTTGTTGACTCTGAGTTAAGTTTTGTTTTGACTGAAAGATTGTTTAACCTCCTTTCTGAAACAGACACCTGGTCTCCTTGTCTGTGGTGGAAGAGAAACACCATAGCTGAAAAGAAAAAACCTGCAGCAACTCATCCTATAAGCAAGTTATTAACATTGGACTATCATTTCTAAACATTTTATTACCAAGTGATTGATGTCTTTTGTGTTGCATAGCAACCACAGTGAAACTGGACTGTGGACTCAGCACAACTGCTCATTGAGAAACAAAGCCTTTTCTGTAATAAAAGGACAAATGTAAAATCACAATAGAACCACAGATATACATACTAATACGCAATCTGTGCACAGCCTGTTATGCAGTCCTTCTATGTGTTGAAGTGTGCTTAGACAAGACATTCAATCCCATACTGTCCATGATATACTCAGGTTGTAAAATGACTGCATATATTAGTATTCATAATTATAGTGGAATAAGTTCTGCATGTGTACATGGCTTGTGAATGAGGGAATGAAAAATTAATTTTGTGCTTTGTGGAACCTGAACTGGGTTTAAAAAGGCCCCCTGTAAGTGCAGACCATTTCCCATTCTCCTCCGAGCATCTTCTGCCTTGTTGCTGCAGTGATTCAATGGACCAGCAAGACAAAGAAGTGTGTTTACAGCTGATACGTGACACAAAGTGGACGAGCTTGAGGTGGCTGCTGTGGTTGGAGGGCAAAAAAAAAAAAGCCATTGTTGTTACTGAAGTTAGTTTTTGTTTACCTCTTATCTAAATATGACACACAGTTAGTTGTGAGCCAGTAGTCGTGCCTCAGGGCCAACGTTCCCTCAACCACAGGAGCAGTTATTACACTAACTGACACAGAAAGTAACTGCGCTTAGACTCGACTGAAACATTGACAATCATTCCAGCTAAATAAATATCAAGTTTACATTCAGACTTAATGTGCTTTCACAGCACATGTATGTTTCTGTTCAAATTTACATCAATTTGTTAACTCGCAGTTTTCTCACTTTATTTAAACTTGTGAAAACCAATTCAACTTTTACTGGTGTACTCTATAGTAAACTACTCAAAGACTTTTTTTTTATTATTATCATTACTTGAGTATCAATTTTAAAAAAAGGATATCTCTGATATAAATACCAAAGAGAAGGACCTGCACACTGCAGGACTTAGTAACTAATTGTGATGTTTCAGTCTAATCAGACTTTCATCAAGACAGCAGTCTGCAGTAAACTACTCAGACTTTCTTTTATTACTTGAGTATCATCATTCAATCATGCTTTATTCCAGCACAATTTACAGGAAATCATTTCACTTTTTAATTCATTAAATTTTTACATGACTACTTTATTTGCCATCTTTATTTGCAAATGAAGTTGATCAAATTTGACTGCTAAAAGGGTGCAGACTTGTTTTAACAAATGTGCATATGTGACAGTGTACACACACACAACCATAAACGGTTAAATCTGAAAATATACAGCCAGAAAGAGTTAATGTGGGTTTTATGAGGAAGACAAGCTCACAGACTTAAAATGCAAAGATGACCCAAGCTATATTTCTTCAGTAATATTTTCCTTTAAAACAGTAACAATGGCACTGTTTGTCAGCCATTTTCACCATCAAGCTAGCTGAATGTTTTCATTACTGCAAATATTACTTCATTTAAATAGGAAACAGAATTCTGTGAGAAAATGCACATCCATCCATCCCATCATCGATAGCAGCCGTTTATTCCTATTCAGGGTTGTAGGGATCTGCTGGAGCCCATCTAAGGTCTCTTCAGGTAAAAGGAAGGGGTACACCCTGGACATGGCACCAGTCCATGGCAGGGCCAAATATACACGAACAGCTTCACTCCCTCACATCATAATGCTTTTCATGCTCTAGAAATGCAGTATGTATTCAGAAAAATCTAATAAATCTCAAAAGGACTCAAGTCTGGAAAAACTGTTCCCAATGATTTCACTGTCTGCCCTCTTTCTATAACTGATGTGAAAAGCCTGAAGCAATTTTGAGCCAAAGATAAACACTGCTCACTGAGTCAAATAAGTCCATATTGTTATATGTAAAAAATAAATAAATAAATAAATTGTTCTTTTTTTTCCCCCTTTCTTTCAGCACTCTTGGACTTGTGATAATAAGTAGTAATCTCTTTTTTGTTTGTTTTGTTTTCTGTAAATGTCCATGTTTAAACATGTGTGAATAATGTTTAATGCTTACTAACAAGTAAGTTTGTTCAATTTACTTATCTTAAGGGAGTGCCAATCAGCAGTTGGGGAGAAGCATAGACTATATAATAACTGGACAAACACTCTGTGATGTCACCCAACGGTTTTCTACAGAGTGATTTTGAAGCCTGTATTTTGCCATGTTGCAGCAGCTAGCTGGAACATGACCACCTTTGTTCAGTTACAGTCAGCTATTTTAATGCTTAGCTCATGTTAACCCAGAATGACAATTAAGATTACTTCACATTCATACTGATCAATTTTGTCTAAGCATCTTCATTTCAAGTGTTGCTCCCGAAGCGACATCCAAAGCGAGTGCTGTCTCGAAAAACGAGGACAAGCAGGCCTCTGTCAAGCCGTACTGGGAGCTGCAGGCAGACATCTGCAATGCAACTTCCTGTTTCAAATGTTGTTTTATGGTGACATCAGAAATGACCACTGCCTGTAGCTGATGCTCTGCAGGAATGCTCAGCAAAGCTTCATCCTCAGACCCTTCCTACAGCCAGTCACAGCAGTCTGTTAGTACATTTAAGACAAGACACAAGCACAAAAAAAAGAAAAAGAAAAACTTTCGCTTGAAAACATGACTCTGCTCTATTTGGTTTCTATTCACAGCTCAGAAGTCAATGCTAAGCAGTGATGACAGCTAGCAACTGGCTATCCAAATGCCAAATACTGGTCAGCCACCAGACGATTTGTTTCTTGATGCTGTTTTTACCCACCAGTGTATCGTGCATAATGTGTGGTCTTTTCCATAGACTACAAAGGGGGTGACATCATCCCTTACAGAAATGAATTGTGTTGCGTGGATTGCAAAAAAAAAAAAAAAGTTGGGTAATTTTCAACTTTTCCCCCCTTCAACCAATCAAATTCCAGCTGCACGGCTAGAACTAGCCAAATCATACAAGAGTTGGGACTGATTCAAAGCATGTGGGTTATTTGTGTAGCAAGGACGAAGAAACATATTTGGTTGTTTTTGGGACAAAGGCACATAAGAAGCAGTTTGCTGAAGCATTGCAGCTGCTGCTGTGTGAATCCACAATGAGGTAAGACTCAAGTTTCATTGGGTTAAGATCTAAAGGAAATTACTTATCACATATGGAAGCACATTTATTCAGCTCATAGTTCAACTTGTTTGATCAATTTGTTTCCTTTTTCATATATCAGTGACATTGTTCAGGTTCTCAGACCTAAATTCTAAGAGCATGAACCATTTTGAGTGGTTGTGAAGTGAAAACTAAAAATAATAGAAGCAGCTCTGCAGTTAGGCCTGAACTCTCTCTTCCTCTTGGAGTTTAGTAGGGTGATAGCTCAGGGTACAAATGAATGTTTGTATCTGTTAGTTTTGGCATATGGAAGTCTGAGAAGTGAGTCAGAAGGAAGAAACTGAAGCTGTTGATGGAGAGGATGAGAGCGATCTAGCAAGATGGATTCTGCTTTCTTACATGACTGTTCGTTGTAAAGGTCCTGTAGATTTTTTTGTGCCATGCCAGTTATTTTAGTGCAGACATTAACCATCCTGTTAGTACATTACTCTGCTTTACCATGTGTTTGGAACCGCAAATGAAGGAAAAAAGTTAACACAGGAACGATAAAACATGGTTAGACAGAGTTGAGTCAACTTATGGTTCGCAAATATTTATGAAAGTATTTTGACTATCACTGTGCTGTCAGGAGGGTGCCGTGACTGTTTAAAATGCACATGTCCACAGGACCATGAGAGTTGTCATCACTGTTTAGCAGGCTCACTATGACTGTATCATCTGCAAAGGTTAGTATATGATGGTTTCCTAATGTGCTGCAACACATCATACTTCTGAGTGCTTTTATGTGATTGATAGCTTCACATACACAGTCCATCGTTCACTTATCAGCTTCATGAAAATTCTCTTTTGTGAAATCGGTCTGGTCCCCCCTCCCATTTACAGCTATTTCCACCGGTACAGAATGTACCAAGCTAATCACAAGGAAGCAGGTTTTAAGTGATGGCTCGCACAACAGCACCCAAGAGCCCCTCTTAGGACATCCAAAATGGTCTTGGAATTGCTAATAACCCACTGGATCAACACATTTTTACTGTAAAACCAACAGCATTCAATCAGTAGCGTTCCTACTCCACTGCACACCATTTTGGATGTATCTTGTTGATATTAATCTGGTTGTTACTCTTCCGATATCATATGCTTTGTTTCTCTGATTGGTAGTACTTTTATTTTATTTTTAACTTTCAGCTAATTAAGAAATTGTCCACATGGTATCATTTCTGTGGTGTAGTGTGCAGCCAGCAGCCCAGTTTTAAAACTTCAACAAATACTGATATCTGTACATTAGTTTCTTTTTCTTCTGCAGAAAACATCCTGTTTTGACACTTTCCCAATATAGAAATGTAAGTAATACAAGCCAAAAGGTCAAATATCCAGGTCATTGAGCTTGAGGTTAACGCATTGAGGTTTATAAAATCAATTCCCGCAGGAGCTGAATTAAGGCACTTTACAATAGGATATGTGTTCACACTAAGACCAGTCAACCTGAGGGAGCAACCACAGAGGGGAGTTTCACAGTTTAACACTACAATACAGAAAAAAAAACACCAATATGCCGTTCCCAGGATTGCTAAATACATCAGGTCCCCATGTTACTTAAACTGCAATAAAAGCAGAGGATGTTGACTTATAAAAAGCCCCCATAATTGTTGATTGTTGGAACACTTAAGGGAAGCTACAGCACTTTTAAATGTGTGATTTATCTGTCTGTTAAAAGCTGCTGTTCTCCACCTACTAGTCCTGAGATAGCTCATTTAATGGAAAGATAAAATGGATGCTTACACTTGTATTTCTGGTTATACCATTTCATTCTTCTGCCATCTTGTCCAGATTCTTTTTTGAGCACCTTTCCTGATAATATTGAGTTGAAATGCAGAAGGGAGAGGCACTGCTGCTCCAAGAGGCAGCTGGAGTGACTGGTTAACAAAAGGATTGTAATGACAGGATGAGGAGGGGAGAGTGTGCAACTTAAATCCTTAGATGAATGGATTGAGGGAATGGCCATTTCCATAAAATGATGGAATTTGCTCCAAGCGTGTTTTGTTCTAACAAATCCCAAGCAATCCCATAGATAACTGAAAGAAGAAAAAAGATTTTTCTGCATTATAAGCCTGACTGCCATGGGAAAGAAAATCACCCAGCAAGTGACAGATGAGCATCACAGCCTGTCAGCCACCACTTTAACTCTGAAGGACTGATTACCTGACAAATTTATAAGTTCTCAGGGAATACTGCAAGCTCATAATCAAATGCATGATTAACACTGCAGCAAAATGGCTCATGTGGTAGTTCTGCAAAAGATGATGTCAACACCAGCAACACCAAAGAAAGAATTTTTTTTTTTTTTTGTTAAAATGGACAAGAGCTAGGACCAAATAGTAAGCTGAACCAAACTCTAAGAAACAGTGACCAGAGAAAACAAAGACAACACAATATATAGACTGATGGTTAATGAGACACAGGTGCAAGACATCAGGGAGATGAGGACTGGGAACGTCAAACAGAATTTAACATGACAGACCTTCCTTAAGGAGGAAATAAAGTTCACAAAGACAGAGGAGGACATAAACAAGAATACAAGACAAGAAGACTGAACAAAACCCAGATTCTAACAAAATAAACCAAATGTGAATCCTAATGTAAAACACCTAACTAACTCCAAATCCTAACACTACAAATAGACATCCATTCTAATTGTTCCTCAAGAGACCACAGATTTGACACAGAGCCTGCTGCACTCATGCAAATCAGTGCCAATGGAAGAAGACAAGTTTTTTTGGCATTAAGAGAAGTTAGTGTTCCACCATGACGGCAACAATGTAACATGGCCACCATTACCTCATGACCTTTACGTTCACCTAACTAATAACTTACATACTCTAAATATAGTCAAAGTGCAATTTAACAATTGAAATTAAAATTCTGCAGCCAGTGGCAATGATCTCAGATTCACTGCCAAGAAGCATTGTTACAACAAATAAAAAAAAAAAACAGCAAACACAGATTCACAAATGTATTTATTTACCCCAAATACTTGATGTGCACTTGGACAACAGATTAGACCGGAGGACAAACAGACACTGTGTACACGAAGGAGATGAGCAGACTCTATTTCCTCAGGAAGCTACAATCTTTCATTGCATGTAAAATATGCTTCAAATGTTCTAACAGTCTGTGGTAGCTCGTGCAATCGTGTGCTGGAGGAGCAGCATCAGCTCCAGAGATTCCAGCCAGATCAACAAACTGATCCACAAGACTGGAAAAATCATCAAACACAACTTGGAGACACTGGAGACAGTCAGAGACAGGAGGTCTCTAGATAAACTGCTTTCCATCATGGACACTCCATCCCACCCACTACATGACACACTGGAGGCACAGCAGAGCTCTTTGTCAAACAGGCTGCGGCAGCTTTGTCACAAAGAACGATTCAAGAAGTCATTCCTTCCATCAACAATAACCCTCGATAATAATTCACCCATGTGAGACCTTCATACTCTATTACTTCCCATATCTTTAAACTTTTCCTTTTCATCCATCACACAATTTGCACTACGCATTGTATGTGTTTATTGATTTAACTTAACTTGCTATTGCACAAATATACACAATTTCTGCCTTTTGCTGTAAATGATCCATGCTGAAAGAAATCTGGAGCACATGCATACTGTTTCAAAGGGGTGTCGCATTCACGCAAAAGGTGAAAGAAAGAAATTTGTAGTTATGAATCTGCATCAAAGTAGAAGTTTTCCACTTCAAAACTGTATTGAAATTGGACAATGTGGCTGGTAGTGTGAACATGGTCTTCCTGAAGATGTTCTTTTAAGTTGAAATCTGGTTCCTGTGAAGTCCACAAGATATTCATCACATAACTTATACCTATAAAATTCTGCTTATGTCTATTGCCATTCTGAATGCTTCCATCCATCCATCATCTATACTTGCTTATTCCTATTTAGGATCACGCTGCAGCCTATCCCATCTGTCTTTAGGTGAAAGGCGGAGGTACACCCTGGAAAGGCTGCCCGTACACTGCAGGGATAGAACGCAGACACAAATAGAGGAACAGCAACCACTTCCATGAAGATGAAAATGTTTCTCCGCGAGATAAAGGTGAAATGCTCACTGTAATGTTCATTCTTTCTATGGGGACAAGTGGACTCAAATCCTGCCTACAAATGGTTTCTTGTTTTGTTTGTTTGTTTGTTTAAATAAATGAATAAATAAATAATAAAAATAGTAGGACCAGATCCTTTTAGTGAAGAGGGGAAATTATCAAGTTTTTCATTTAATGTGTCACCAGCCTTCATATACTTGCAGTATTTAAAGACCCCAATCCACTGAACCTTTAGTGGTTAGTGGCTTATTCTTAGTGGGAATCATACAATACCTATAAAGAAAGACAAAAAAACAATAAATGCAGGAAGACGGAGCAGGATTTTGGAAGATTAGACTCCCTCTGATGTGTTTTTTCAGGGTTCATTTAAAGCTTACATACACATATCTGTGTTTGAAAACCCTTTAGACAACACTACTAGAGTATTTTCTTTTTAATAAGGATAATATGAAGAACAGCAGGATATTTTCAATTCAGCCTTGTAAAAACTTTTTTTTTTTCCTGTAATTTCTTGTTGAATAACTCTACACAATGTGACTCACAGGCTCTCTTTGTGTCTACTGCAGGCAGTGAAAATTGGAGTTATGAAAAACAGCAGTAAATTTAGAGGGCACGGGTGGAGGACCGTGGCCACGTTCCAGGGTTAACCACCCGCCGGGTTTGGTATGGTGTTATTTCAGAGTGGTAGATCAGAGGAGGCCGAGCGCTTAGTTCCAGAAGCCAACATTAGGCTCAGACCTGCTGAAAAACATCCCCTCAGGTGCAAAGGCAGAGGTCGTCTCAGTGCAAAGGCAGTCCTCTGACACACTTGGCTAGTCCTTCTCTCTCTCTTGCGCTGTCCCTCTTTATATCTCCATCTCCTCTGCTGTTAAGGTTCAGTGGGGTCTACTTGCCTCTGACTCATCCTGCGTCCTCACAGCATGTTTTTTTGCCACACGGTACAACGCAGCAGGGTAAAGTAGCTGTCCCGCTGCATGATCACGGCGCACAGGCAAAAGAGAACAAAGGAAGTATCAGGCACTGGATCCTTAAATTGTACGTGTGCATGAGAACAAATCACTTTGATTTCACTTTCAGACACATTTTATGCAAATAAAGTGCACATTGTACACCTCCGTCTAAGCATCACAATGAAAGCTCGAATGAAATTTTAAGAGGGAAAACAAATTTGTGAGTCACCGCACAGTTGCATTCATATTTAAAAGCAAACAGTCACTACTTTGTGATGTGAAAGCAGAGAGATGAATATAATCAGAACATTTACTATCCCCTGCAGTTTATCATTTTTTAACCCTATATAAAATACTAATAATGGCTTATAACATTTATCATAAATCTTACTGTAAAATCTGTTGTGAAATTATACTAGAACCTGGCTTGAATCTTTTTTTTGTTTGTTTGTTTTTCTCTGCAGAGTTTAAATGTTCTCCCTGCAAAGGGTTTCACAGAGTGCTCCAGTTTCCCGTGGAATGGCATTTATGTTGGATTATTTGGCCAACTAAGGGAAACAGGGGTACATGCTTTTGAATACAAAACAAGCAAAATATATCCAGGTCAATAACTGGGACACTATACAGGTTTTGAATGGTGGAAAGTTGGATCTCTAATTGGACATTATATCTGATTGAGAATCCTTCTTGCAAACAATGGCTGAGCTGCCAAAAAAGAAACACAACACCATGCAAACTTTTAGAAAATCTTTACTTCTAAACATTGACTTTGTTGCATCAACTTATTATACCGTGGAAACGCTTCAGTAATTTGCATCTTAAATAGTAAGGCAGGTTTGTTGAATTTTCCAGGCTATTTTTCTAAATTATTTCTCTAAGCAGCACTGTTGTCATGTCTGATACTGAATCACTCACAAAATGCTGCTTTTTTTATATGTGTGTGTGTGTGCGTGTCCGTGTGTGTGCTGTGTGTACCACTGACTCAAACGAATATTCAAAACCGTGAAAAAGTATTTTGAAATAAACTGAATGTGTGAGCCAGCCATAAGCTGTAATAAGATCAAAGTCACGCTAAGTGGATCTTCAAGCTTTATTTCCACATTTTATCCAACAATGTGTCTGCTGAAGCACAAAATTATTCTGCTGCTTTAAAGCAATGTAAGTCACTCTAGAATAAACAGCATTCACCAGGGTCCTCATACTTGTACAATTAAGCACCAAGGACTGACTGAGCAGATAAGAACTATCAGGAGATGAAACCAAAATAAAATGAGTAATGGTGGCAATAAAGCAGCAGACCAACAGTATGTGTGTATGTGGAGTTTTCCGCAAGTGGGAAATATTTCCAATGCAGTTCCTCCTTGCACATAAAACTGATTCTTACCACCGCAAACTGCATAACGGCGTTCTAACTGCTCCCTGCTGTCCTTTTCAGCCTCTCTGCCAAGGACACTATTGCTTCTACGTATATCTTAATGCACAGTCTTTCACACTATGTTAAATTTCATAGCTAGATGTCAGCAGTTAGGAGCCAAACCACTAAGGGGGTCACAAACCACAGTTCTCATAGTGCTGGTCCCAAGCCCGGAAAAATGCGGAGGGTTGTGTCAGAGAGAGCATCTGACATAAAACCCATGCCAAATCAATATTCAGAACAGGATGACCTGCTGTGACGCCCCCGAAAAGGGAAAAGCCAAAAGAAGCAGGAGGAGATGCCAGCAATTATGAACTGGTAGGTGTGGCCAGTTTTATTTAAGGTGGAAATAATGGCTCCACATACTAGCAGACTTACAGTAGGTCAGAAAGAAAACAGTTGCAGATGGGTACACAATTAAAGGTAAATTTAAACTTTTGGAAATTGGGTCGCTCAGTGGTGCAGTTGTTAGAGCAAGAGGCCCACGTACAGAGGCTACAGTCCTCCTGCAGCAGTTGCAGGTTCAACTCCCAGACTTTTCCAATCTTGGCATTCACTCCTATGTATGTCCACATATTTGTACAAAGGGAGAAAAAAAGGAAATATTTTTTTTCCATCAGAAATCTCTAAAATATTTGAGGGTTTCATTATCTTAAGCGAGAACTATCATTATAAACAGCACTACATTGTGCAGGGGTTCAGGAGAATCGCCTCTGCAAAACTCGTCAGGGAACAGTTTTCCCCGTATGTCCACAAATGAGTTAAAACTCTGTCAGAAAGAGGAAAAATTTTTTATAAACAAGATACAAAAATCCAGCCATATTCTTTGGGTTAAGCTCATTTAAGATGAATTGAGGCGAAGGGGAAAGTTGTCTTGTTGTCTGGCAAATGAAATTCGTAAATTACTTTTGGAAAACATGAATGCCAGGCAATGCAGGCTAAAGAGGAGAGGGACCATCTGGCTTGTTCAAAAAGTCAGCATCAGTGATTGTACAGGGCTACCTCCACACCTGTGAAAGCACCAGTGAAGCTGAACAATGCCTGCAGATTTTGGAGCAACATATGTAATCTTTCACGTGACTTTTTCAGTGAAGACATATTTTAGCAACCCAGTGAAAACATCAGCTCAACTGGCACAAAAACAAAAACAAAAAAAAACACACATGCACACACACACACAACAAAGGGACCTGAACTTTTTACAGCTGCAACCTTACATCATGCCAGACTGGGAAAACATTTCACTTTCAAAACAAGGTGTCCTTGGTTTCCAAATACTTACAGGCTGTTTCTAAAATAAAAGGTGATGTAACACTGCGGTAAGCATCCCACTTCCCTGAAATGAAACATTTTGTGTCCCACATCAAACCAAAAATATGCATCTATTAAAAAAAAACAAAAAACAAAAAAAACAATAACACTTCTCAGTTTCAACATTAAATATGCTTTGTGTTATATTTCAAATGTCACTGCACTCTGTATTTTTATCTACATTTCACAGTGTACCCCTCTTTTTAGGAATCACTGAGATAATTATTAATATTGCAAAGTGACATGAAATCCCA
This sequence comes from Arrhamphus sclerolepis, assembly GCA_037176975.1. Classification (NCBI taxonomy): domain Eukaryota; kingdom Metazoa; phylum Chordata; class Actinopteri; order Beloniformes; family Hemiramphidae; genus Arrhamphus; species Arrhamphus sclerolepis. The sequence goes on from JBAMYA010000020.1 coordinate 7,114,894, forward strand.
ACTGACAAACAGAAGGGGGGAAAAAGATAGATTAAAAAAGAGCAAATAATGTGTTTTCAGTTGTGACAAAATATCAGTGTGGAAGCCATGGGGGTGTTTGTGCAGATAAGCCAGAGAAAACACATGACTTTATAATGCATACAGTTTTGTTTTGTTTTTTTTTGTTTTTTATCCCTGTATGTTTAATCATTGTGTAATTTTCCATGAAAATATGAGCACATGCACACTTGACTCCTCTCTAAATAAAAAAAGACATGCATCATTGATAACATGCACCGTCATGAGCGTGCATAAAAGTGTGCAGATACATATGTCAAGCACGTTTGCAAACAGCAGACGCCTTAGCTGTCTTTACGGTCTTTCCACTAGCTTAAAGTAAAACTGTGTTTCTGTCTTTGTAATTCAACAGGAAACCCTTTACTTTGTTGCATTTTTATTACCTTGATTAATTATGAAGTGAGAGTAGTTCAAGTATAATTCCCCTGCCCGTGACTCCATGTTGTTCAGACGTGGTAAAACCAAACATTCTTTGACCCACTTTCTACATCCGTTCCTGAGTGGCTGCTGTGTGTCTCTCAGAAAGATGACAGTTTCATGTTGTCACCTCCTTATTCGGTGAACATGCAGTTACAGTACAGCGATGACTCTTAAATAGGTCAATTTTCTATTCTGAAAATGAGATGTAAAAAGAAAAAAAAAAAGAGAGAGATTCTAATAACCTGGCAGAGTGAGTGAGCACAAGGACGATGCTCTGCATAAATGCTGACCAGGGGCGATGGATCTGGAATTCATTACAGATAAATTAACTTTGCGTCACTGATAAGGAGTGTAATGGTTCTCTGTTTAGAGAAGTTTGTTTTTTGTTGTTTTTTTTTTTACTTGCAGAGGCATGAGCTAACTAAATTATTCTTTTGATGGAAAGACTGCAGAAAAGCATGCTTTCCAGGAAAGCAAAACACCCTTAGCCATATTACCACTTAGATAATGAATCCCCGTGCTGCTGCTGAACTCTGTTCTCCATCATAATAAATGTAAGGTTAAACGGATAACTAAGAGCGACTGCAGTGGACCTCATTAGCCTCCCTTTAGCGCATGAAAATAGGTGCCAATGACTCCGTATGGTAGCCTTTTTGGGCCAGTGTTCATGGGGCTCCAAAGCAACGTTGACTTCCACTACCTTAAAGTCTCATAATATCTTTAAAAAACTGTAAGTTTGAGCCAAATGCATTATTTACAATGAAGTGGTGCTCCAGCAGAAGTAGCTTTGCATGCAATCATGAATAATAAACATGCAACACAACGTGGAGGAACGAGGTAAAGTAGGAATTAAGAGAGGGCCAGTCGCACAGCATGACAGAGAACAAGGCTGTTTAATCTGGGGACACTGAAACACTATGTATGCAACAAGATCAACCAAGAAGAGCTAAAATTCAAACAGAAAAACAACAAGAGCCAGAGCCAATAAAAGTAACCCAAAATTAGCATCTCTGCAAGTGTTTGGGCACACAGCCACTAGGCTAAAATGATGTAACAACTGTCTGGGAAAACTAGGAAAGGAGAGAAAAAGCTCTGGTAGACAGGGATATTTTGCGTGCTGTAAGGTACACTACGAAGCTGACACTCATGACAATGAAGCTAAAATGCTCCAAGACATGGTTTAGTTCTTGTTTTCACAAAGATGCCACTGAACTAATTCTTCTTTTAAGCTGCTGATGAGGATTCCACGCAGAATGTTGCGACTAGTGCCATGAAGATGAGCAAACCTTTCGAATGGGATTAGATGTCGACCCACGACCCCTCACATGTCTAATGAGGATTTGCAGAATGTTTGAATTCATTTTTCATAAGTGAGTAGTTAATAAAAGTTGTTCAAGCCAACAGCCTTGGGAGAGCTGCAACTGTAATTGGATGTCTAAGTGAGTACCCTGACATGTTTGGACAAGCTAATTCTCAGAGCGATTTAGGACAATAGTTTTACCCCATGCAGCGCTCCGCCGTTGTGTTCTCCTGACAGCCCGACACAAACATTTGTTACATGGTGCTTTCAGCATTTTTAATTCAGGATTTAGTGGGTGTTGTCCTATTTTATTTTATTCAAAGTAAATGAGCAGGTAACCTAAAGATTTTATATGAAGCAAAGCCAAATTTTGTCAATGATGTTCCATGAACAAAATACACACATAATAGAGGCAATCTTTAAACAAATTTCATCTACCTGAGTGTGTGGATCTGATTTTTACTGTGTTCTTGTGGCTCCTATGACATAATATGCTCATGTTGCTTCGGTACCATCACTGCAGCTGACAAATGAGTGAGACAATAAGCTGTATTCACAGACTGTGTGAGGTTGTCTTGCATGGCAGAGAGAACTGCATTGTGTTCTGCGGTGTCTTGGCAAATGTATTCAGGGAGAAGGAATGGCGAAGCAGAAGAGAAGAGCTAAAAGAATCCCTTTTCAAACTGGAGCCAGTTTAATTTTTTGACAGGCCTGCTTAATTCCCTTTTAGAGTCCCTTCAAAAGATTTCCTTCCATGCTGGCTCTTTGTGCCTTTCTCAGTGGCAAGCGTTGTGTTTGAGATTTCCAATCATTCTTCAGCTTGTTTATGTGAGCTAAGGCCAAATTTGTGATGGAATTGCGAATAGAAAGAAAGACTATGGCCACCTTTTTTCCACCTATTGATATTTGAGTGATGATGTTTTTCCTCTGCGAGCTTCTGTTCAAGAATTCCAATGAATTCTTCCATTAGTTCCATTATATATTGAAGAACTTGCTACAATTTGATGTCTTGTTTTGTTGTTGTTTTATTATTATTAAAAATAACTTTAGCTTACAGAAAGTAATCAAATCCTAGCATAACCTCTGAGAAAGTGGAGATCAACCTTGGATGGTCTGTACTGTATTTTAGTTGATAGATTTTTTATTTATTTTTAAATTCATACTGCTCTGAGGGCTTGTAATAGAAAAAATTATTTCAAATATATTCATGGAGTTCTGATTTTTTCATAACTGGACAGAAAAATGCATTCTTACAGTTCAGGCATTGGCTCAGGGGAAACAATCAGATACTATTGTCCTTTGTTTGTATTTTTTTTGTTTGCATTTTTTTCCCTACACCTCTGGAAACTTTTTGCTTATGCTTAAAAACCATCATCTGCAGCCTCATGTCTAATTTAATTTTACTCAATTGTGTTCGCTTCTTGAGATTTTTCCACAACAGACTAACAGATGTCCCAAATGCAGACAGGTAAGGCAGGCTGATGTGAGAATGAACCTGTAAAGGAAATACCTTTTTTTAAAAGGTAATTTTGACTCTAGTGCATAAAGACATGCAGCAAAGGGTCACAGTCTGGGAGTTGAACCTGTGACTGCTGCAGGAGGACTTGTAGTGGGGGCCACTTGCGCTAACCACTGCACCACCCTGCAGTCCAAGAAAAGTACTTTTTTACTTGTGAATGATGCCTCATGGCCTGATTATCAGAGTTCAATACCTGTAAACTTGATTAGTTTATATGAACAAAGAAGCACAAGATGAATGAACTTTGGATTGTTTGGATTTGTTTTTGATTACAAATGTCACTTGCTACATGGCCATTTCTGTCTGTGTGAAGAATGCTTTCTACCACCTCTGTATGAGGACCTTTCTTTTTATTTTAGACAGTGAGCCAGGCTCATATACCCTATTCAGCCAAATAGTTAGACTCTGCTTCTGTGATTCTGTTTGCCGTAGTGATTGATACTTGCTGTTCAATTTAATTTTAGGGTCCCTCAAATAAATTATTTGAATCCGAGTCTGACATTGGTTATTCCTCACTGCATAAACAGTTATTGTCTCCACAGAAATCAGTGCAGTAAGACTTGCAAAGAAGAAAAAGAACACTCCAAGATCAGAGGTATGCGACTCAAAGGTGGGTTTCCATCAACAGGACTCTGGGTAATATCATAGTGCCTAAGACGATGTGTGTCTCCATAATCAGGAACAGCCCTTCAGTAACAGTTTTCAGGGACTTCTACAGGGCCAAGGCAAGTCTACTGCTAGGTGGGTTATAATGGATAATGTCATAGGAAGAAAATGATGTTGTCCAGCCCTCTCATGCCCCTTTGAGTTCAGCTCTTTTCATTCATGCACAAAAAAAACAGCAATGCAGCAACCACCCCAACTCCTTCCATGGTTATCATGTAATCCAGAGTGTTAAGCCAAAGTCCCACATAAAGAAGAGAGTGCCATGATCTGGTTGTGCTGCAGCTTTGTTCCCTTCTCAGCATGACCTCAAGTCCCACAAGCAGCATTTCAAACTGCCTGTAAGCGACGTTTGCTCAGCTGGATTCATCAGAAATTATGAGTTTCCCCAAAGGATTCGCGATCATGTGACAGTGGTGTGGTAGTCTGCTTGTTTAAAGATGTACATTTTGCCATGTCTTTTCAGAATTATACATAAGTTGTGTGAAATGAAATGTGCTTTTTGACTTCTAAACCGACCCTCTCCTCATACTTGATTCAAATCTCTTATAAAAAGCCCTGAATTGTTCACACATAGCCTCTATCTGTTAATGTAATGTTGATGTATGGGTCAGAGACTGCTCGTGGTGTCTTATTTTAAAAATTCACCAGATTCTCTCTGCCATTCTCTTGTCCGACTTCCTGCCAACTTGACATGCTGAGTGTAAATGGACGTAGTCTAGCAGCGGTCCAGCTCAAAAATAGACTAAATGCGTATCTCCAGCAGAGTAGAGTGGAGGGTGGCTTCCAGGAAACTTTTAAAGTGCTGCAGGGTGCCTTTGGTGCAACTTTCATTGACTTGAATGGCCGCAATTCACAGCAGCTCTGAATTCTGTGGGACTTGAGCTTTAGTTTGCTAGGTCAAAGGATTCTACATCGTCATCACTGTAATGGAGACAGTCAGATGAAGCGAATGAAGAGGTCGGCCCCTTACATTTCTGCCCTCTTCGGTTTTACACCAGACGCAAAGCTAATGGAAACCCACCTCAAAGGTGGAGCAAAACAAAGCAGGTGAAAATGTTAAGTAAATACAGAGAGGACAAAAAGATGGACTAATAAATGAGGCGGGAGAGACATGATTATAATACTGTTGAGACAGTCAAGACAGATGGGGCTGCAATTAAAAAGGAACAGATAGGTAAGGTATCTTACACACAAGGGAAACACACTTTTAAAATAAAACAAAAAAAACTCAAAAAAGAAGTTTTAAAGCAACAACACCAAACCGACACCAAAACTAAATTGAAACAAGAGAGATTAATAAAGCTCAATGACCAAATCAATGGACAATAACACCACAAATACCAGAGACAGGTTTGTTTCCCCCGATACATCATCACTGAAAGATTTCCTGATTTCCTTTAGAACTTACTTGTTCATTCCTGGATTAAGGGATCTTTTTTTTTTTCTTGCACATGACTAGGATAACAAAATGCTTTTTCACATGGTGTTGCAACTCGGAACATGTCACACAGACCGCAGACTGAAACTAACTACCCATAAGTTCCTCACATAGCCCCACTTCAAAAAAAGGAGAAAAAAGGAATATTCTTTTTGTACAAAAAAAAAGGGACATGTCGTTGTGTTCATTTGAAGAGTGCATACCACTCTGTCTCCAGAATGTTGGAGTAGTTTGCTTTTAGTTGCTCCAAAAATACCCACAGTCCCTCTGGTTTTGCTGAATACTACCCACTTGTTTTGGGATCTTGTTGATATGCCACTCTTGGGAGGGGAATTGCTTCCATTTGTACATTGATTGAATCAATTTTTAATCTGATTCTCTTTATCTTCTTTTAGGGCAAATTATATTAACTTTTGAGGTCTTTTTTTGTCATAAATATAATAAAGATGATAAGAAAAACACCACTGGGTCTGCCAGAAGCTAACTACTTGTACATATACAGTGTGTGAGCACATGTGTATATCTACTGTACATGTGTACCAATTACAAAATATTTAAGAAATGCTATTAGTACTGCACAAACCATGAGTGATGATTTGATGTATTAAACCAACATTTATCCAAAGTATCAACAGATTTGAGAAGGACAGCTGAAATGTAATGCAGTTAGGTTTATATATTTGCAGAATGACAATGAGTTTTTACGATTTAGTCTTCATACAATGCCACAATGTGTTTGAAATAAAACAATCAAGATGTGGTCAAAGTGGGGCCACTGCGTAGGCAAGTGGTTAAGAGGGCAGACCATATGCAAGGCACAGCTTCATGCAGTGGATCTTGAGCTCAACTCCTGGCTCATCCAACAATTTCCTGCATGTCTCTCCCTTCTCTCTGACCTCATTTCCTCACTCTCCCCACTCAATAAAGGCCACTAGAGCCAACGTTTTGAAGCTGTTGACTGGAGGCCAAGGTGATCTCAATACGAGCAAAGGAGGTCCGCATTACGCTGAGCAAATCTATGAGAGACCCTAACATAAAACATGGCCAAATCAACTGTTTGGGTCCGGTGTTAAGTAGAAAGTAATCACTGAGGAGGGAAACAACATCAACAGGAAAACCACAAAAGACAGCTAAAGTGGGTGATTTTAGAACCCTTTGCTAACAGAAGAAAAATCCTTCACAACACTAACAGTCAAGTAACGCCCTCATGCATGTAAATACAGAAGGTTTACAACAAGGTGGAAACTGGTGACATTCAAGGACAGGAGAGCCAAACTAGACAGGAAACATTTACAAAAGCCTCACATGTTATGGTGTCAGTCTCTTTGTGCAGACAAAACCAAAATAATCTTGTATGAGAACGATGTGAAGAGAAAAGTATGGAGAAGGAAAGGAACTGCTTGTGATCTGAAGCATGCATTTAATATCATGTTTAACACATATTATGTGTCAAACATGGTGAGGGAAGTGTTATGGTATGAGCATGTATGGCTACCAGTGGAATAAACTGATAAGAATCACATAGTTGCCCAAAGAGCAACTGAAGGGAGCAATAGAAGTATTTTCATGAATTCTTTTAACATTGTTTGATATTTCACTAAATTAAACACTACAACTTCTTGCTTTTTTATGAATGCAAGTTTGATTAAGAATAATATTATACAAATTGTTTAAAATACTAAACCAGTCTCTATCACTCAGACTGATGGACAAAGTGAGATCTGTTACATCATACCAGTTCTGTGCCGGAGCCAGTCTCCAGTCCACATTAGTCCATTTTTGTTTTGAAAACTGTGTTTTAAAATGAAACAGATTTACACGAATATTAGCATTTTAACAGGACCACTCCACGCTCACAGAGTATTCCTGCATGAGTGAAAACATTCTGAAAACTCTGCTGGAACTAACCTTTGTTGCAGACTGTTATCATAATGGCTTCCCTCCTGCACATGTAGGCATTTGCAGTAATTAAATAGTTAAATATTGAAATTAGCAGCATAACTGCTGCTCACAACAGCAAATTCAGCCGAGGTTTCTGCTTTGTTTCCACATTCTTATTTAACTGTTGTTAGACTGCATCTGGATTCAATTTTCTGTAAAATGGGCTTCTGGTATAGGCCTCACAAATCAGGGAAGGTTAGGCAAGAAGACTAAATGTAGATGATGTGATTTTGTGAACCCATGTCACCATTAAAGGTTCTGCGTCTCAGTGTAATATCCGTGTGACGCTTAACCATAACAAAGGTTTAACATTTTAAAAAGGAAACATACAAATGAACATCATGTTGAGAACAAGCAATAATTCTGCTTCAGTGTTACTTGCAATTTCAATAGTTAAAAAGTCTATTTAATTTAAATGCCGCGTATAACTGAAATACCCCCCAACCCACAGTACAGGATGCAATATAGAGTGCAGTATTAGCAAAATTGTTGCAAGGGCTGTCTGTATTCCTAGTTTTGTTTCTCATACCTACACTCCCTCCCTTCTCACTTTACCTCACCCTGTTCAGCCTCCTGTCAATTTCCCCACCAAAGTATCTACATATTGCACATACCTTTTGCTCTCTATTGTGAGAAAAGCTGCTCTTGGCTCATCTTACAAACTGGGAATTGATTGGTTCATCAGCATGAGATGTTTTTAATTACAGTGTCAAATGATCTGTTAATGGACAAAGCGAAAACTGTTACATCATTTCATATATATATGTAAGTGAGCTTTCAACGCCTGAGCTAACAATCCCTGGTCTCCAGTGGTTGCGGTCATACTGGATTACAGATATGTGAAACTATGCTCAGAAGATGCATAAGTAACATATAATTAGCTCCAACCTCCTCACTTATCACTGTCTCAGTATAATCCTACAACTTGGACAATGTCTGGCACTATTAAATAGAAAAGGGAAAAAAAAATAAAGAACTAACAGTCACACAAAGGCATAAAATTATGAAAAATGAGGGGGGAAAAAAAGGACTGAAAATTAAATACAGTCTTATCCAATTCTGGCAGCTTCTTAAAGAAATATCAGTGAGGGGGAGCTCAAAATGTGAAAAGCATGTAACCTTGACATTGTGGTGAAATAAATGGTGGCACAGTTGCCATCCTGCAAGGCAAGCTCAAGGCTTTGAGGCTGAAAACTGCTTTCAATGCGTTTGGCCTGAAATGATAGCACAGCACATTGTAATGGCATTCTACCCAACGTCAGGTGAATGTTGATATGTGCTGTGTTATCATTTTCGCAGAGTCTTTGAAGACTTTGTATTTTATTCCATAAATTAAAAATTAATCTCTGGATCAAAGATGGAAAGCTTTTCTACTACATATGTCTTGTCATTTTTTTTTCATTCCTCTTTTGGTGTTAATTTATTTATATTATCTTTTGTTTTATCTTTAAACAAGTTGGCAGGCAGGAATAGGAGAGAAGGTATTTGCAATGAAAAAGATTTATGAACAATATCTGACCAAGAACTGTGAGGAATCATTGTTGCTTTGAATGCTTCTCTCACAGGACTGAGAAGTTCTGTTTTAAAAGATATATCTTGGTTGCCATCAATATGTAAAATATCCTTACAGATATTCAAGAAGCCTGCCAGAGCTATTGATGTGAATTTTGCTCTTAGACTGAAGGTCCAGGCACAAGCAATACATGAGTTTGATCTCCTCACACACCTCTGAACCAAATGTTTTATCTCAGAAATGTCATTAGCACTAAGAAAGCAAAAACAAACTTCCATTAAAACATAATAAACAGTTGCACCACCTTAACGAAACACATATTCTGAGTCTGCAACATCTCTGAAAAAATATCTGCTTTAAAGACAGTAGTTAGTGAAAAGTGCTTTTGTCAAACAACATAAAAGCCTCTCAGAGTGGCACAATTTCTCTCTCACACCTGTCACCTGACCTGAGAGCTGGAATTACTCAGTGGGGACTCCAGCAATGATCTATTAACTAACGTGTAAGCTAACTAGTAAAATGTTACCTTACACTGCACCACCATTATGTACAATAGAGCCTGCACTGCAGAAGCGGATTTCCTCTCGTCCCCTCTTCCTATCCCTTCTATCCCATTTAACCACACTTAACACTATTTTCCACTTAGTTTTGCCCATATTCAGTGGCTCCCTCGGGGACGAGCCATGTGCACAGTGTATGTCTGGAGAGGAGGAGAGAGCGCTGTGTGCGCCAGCTATTAAACACAAAATCAGGAGTCCACTCTCCCTCAGATGTGTGCACGACTCCTACTAATTCCTCTAAAAAGTATCTGCCTGCTGCTGGCTACGGAGAAGCACCACTCTATTTGTGCCCTTCAGTGTCAGGTGATGGATTAAACACTGCTGTGGGACACCGACCGGGTCATGAGTTTGGAAAAGGCCTGATTGGCCCAGCAGATGGGCTTTAGTGAAGAAGCTTTAATCAATCCAGTTTGCACACTGTTCACCAAAAAAATGTTACAGCTGAGGGGAGGAGAGATCAGAGAGGAGGCTGGGTGATATTAAATAAACTTTTACATCCTCTAATTGATTTGCGTGTTCTTGTATCTGGCCTCTTATTGACTGTATTGTGTTAGCGCAAGTTAGCCCTGGCAAATTTTCATCCGTCAGTTAAAAAACAAATAGTACATACATAAGTTGCTTTTTTTTATATTTATTTTAACATGGCATCTTTTCCAGTGCATGTCTGACAGCTTATAGCTGATATCAAACAGTGCACACTAGCAACAGCTGCAATTTTGAGGTTGAACGGTAGCATCATCCCTCAGCTTGCTGTACACTTGTTCCCATGCCAGAAAAAAGTTTATCGCCACCATGTAAAGACTGACTTAATCATTTAAAGAAATTTGCTAGTAGGTGCATATTATCTACCTTCCAAAAAAGAAATAAGAACACAAAAAAACAAAAGCAAAATTGTAACATATGTATAACTTTCCGAAACTTATTGGACCCATATGACTCAAATTCTTTGCATTTTTATTGGGTTTGTGATGTCTGTAAGATTTTCACATTATTGTTATTACAATGCTGTCAGCAAATATGCATGTCATCAATTCAGACAGATTAACAGTTTGTCTCCTAATCGATATGTGAAATGACTTTATATGACATGACTTTAACATACTTTGATGAATAAAATTTATTTAGAGAAAAAGACTTGAAATCAAAGCCAAATGTTACCATTAAGGATGTGGTATCAGTTTGTGGTACCTTCAGGGAGAAAAAGAACCATAAACTGGTGCACAGTCTGATGATCCATTTAAGAGCCAATAGAGGCTACGCGGGACCACAAATTAGTTCTATATTTACCTGCATTATTTTTTGTGGACTTGACTGCTTCCGGTTAAGAAAGCATCAAAAACACCTGTATGGATAATTCATTTTAAATTATTTCCTACAAGTGTAAATGACATGGATCCAAAGCAAAGATGCTACTGCAAGGTTATTTTAAACAATCTACTTTTTATCACATGATATGATACAATTGCCACAGCATTTCACAGTCAATATAAATTATTATATTGAAGAAAGCCTTCCTTCTTGATAAACTTTATCTTTCCATGGATATTTCAGTTCCAAACCTATCATTCAACCATGAAGCTATGGTAAGAAACAGTTTAGATGGGGGGTTAGGGGTACGGTATTCCAACAACTAACCACTCTTATGGCTATTCAAGAACATGTTTCTGATTTATGATGCTCTTTGTGCCTCACAGGGAGATATCCGTGAACTCTCTGTTTGTTGGTCTCTTTTTCCTGTCGTCTCAGCCACCCCCCCGCACGGTTCGGTTGTCCTCCCTAAATCTAGTTCTGCTCGAGGTATTTTATCCCTGTTAATTTGTTTTTGTTTTGTTTTTTCCTCTCCACTGTTACCTTATGCTTGCTCAGGGTCTGGGATTGCACTGAAGACTTGAGGCAATAACTTTGTTGAGGTTGTTTATTTATTTCCATGAATTGGCACAATATAAATTTGGAATCTGGACTAATCTGGATCAATTAATACCAATTACCTGAATATATAACTAGAATGTACTGGACTCCTTTTCTGTACAAAGTATCTTGAGATGACTTTTGGTGTGAACAGGAGCTCTACAGACAAACTAAATGGAATTTAACTGAGCTGTTATTAACTAACTTCAACGATCCAACTGAACTAAAGGTGCCTTAGCGAGTAGGAAAGCGTTGATGACTGTGAATGAGAAGCATCTTAATCTACTCCAAGTGAAGTTCAGGACCCACTGCGACAAAAATGCACGAGTTCTGAGTGGAAAGCCTTAATCAGAAAAGCAGTGTGACACGAAAAAGCTGGATTGGTGTAACAACAGTTAACTGAAGAGTGGGGCTGACAATCAGCATTGACCTATATTCCACTGATGCATGCAGAACATTTTAGCTTTTCATGGATGGCACATTACTTACGATGTGATTACATTTGTACAGTTAACATGATCAATACTGTGACACATGATTTAAAAGTTAGTCAGGAAAAGCAGAAGAAGTGTGTAAAGTGTGACAGCTGATGGGAACTTAATGGAGGCCTATTTGTACTTGAGTTTTTTAATTATTTTAGTGATTGACATATTTTTTTCTGTGAGCATGATTTGAGGCAGAGATAACGACAACAGTGATGTAGTCATTTACAATGCATTTTAATCTGATGCCTCAGTGATTGAAAATAGATCATTCTATTTAGGCAAAAGTTCAGGTAGATTGTTGCATATGAATTTTTTATTTTTTTTTTTAAAAAGCTTTTGTTTTTGATTCCCCTTTGATCAACCTTGTGAAATGCGACAAAAATATTCACCACCTTTTTTTTTTTTCTATCCAGGATTTATTTGTACTGTGACTGTGCATGTTAATACTTTATTACAGCCCGTATGCTAAGTGGATTGCATAAGCTTTCTTATGATAATCTCAGCGGTGCAAGCATATGTGTCGCTGCATGCAAAACCACACACACATCCTCCTTGCTAACAGATGCTAAAACATAACTTGATCCATGAGCTTACCTCCCAATTAGTGGGTGTATTAATGTAATTTTTCCACCGCTTTTTTTCCCAGATTACTTCTAAGATATGTCTTCTTGTGAGGATGGACATGTCCAATTAATGCTAATTTGTCTGTAGAACATCACATGGAAGGAGCAGTTTACTGTAACTGGCAACCTGCTCACCCTCTTCAGAAAACCCGGAGACCAGTCAGCCTGGCCACTCCTCTTGTTCCCTCGCTTGTCTTCTCTTCTGATTTCCTAGTCCCCTTTTTTTCCTTCTCCCCCTGTGCCTCCTTTGTCCCCTATACCATTGTGTTGAGCTACCTGCAAATACAGTATCACTTTCCAAACGGGACATACAGCTTCCAGCCTGCAAAAATAAGCCTCTTTTCTGCACAACTGTTCTGCAGCACAGGGGCAGATAAAGAAAAGAGAGGCCTGCTGTGAGAATGCCTTTTTCTAATTTGTGGAAAAAGAAAAGCACACGGAAGGAATTAGCATGGATCAAGTGAATAATCTGACTGAGTGAATGTAAAATATGCACATAAGATTTCTTTCCTCGAACATGAAAAGTATAAACTCAGTGCAGATTTGCTCTCTTTGAGGTGCAACATATTCCTGAGATACCTGCTTATTACAAATGTGCATGTTTTTGCTCGCGTTTTGCATTTTGTGTTTTCCATTAGATTTCACATTCAGTCCCTCTCCACCTCAAACCATTTTTCTTCTGCTGTCCTTGTGTCCAGTTTTCATGTGGAACAACCAACACACAACCACTTCTTCCCCCAATAAGACAAGCAGAAGAACAAAATGCACTTCTGCACTTCCATCTGAATAATAAATATGCACTGCACATGAAAGCAAAACACTTGTTCGTAAAAGGAAAATACAAACGGCAGCATATCAAAATAATGCTTCTCGGGAGCTGGCTGACAAAACATGTTTCTCTAAAATTATTAGTCTCAAATTTAATAGGCTTTTAATAAAATTTGAAAGATCATCATTTTCATCCTTGAGACAATTTCAAAGCACTGAGCTCTAATGAAGCTTTGAGGGTACAATCATTGCTATTCCTGTCTCTCCATTTCCTGCATTTGACCACTACACCACTCCACACAACACCAATAAAATCAGACTGCATACACCTAAAAAAGCCAGGTCTTCACAGATTTCTGGCACTTTTACTGGTCTTTTTCAGTCAGTCAATCTACTGTTGGCATTGAGCTACAAACTGAAAGGCTGAACTGAAATTTGTCACCGAACAGACAATCTGTAAGACACCACAAGCAAATGTAGCTCAGACTCATGAGAATGCATGAAGATTGCAGCATTTAAAGATATCTGTATATGACATGGTATCATTTCTTTTTGTTTCATGGACATGGACATCAAAGACTGTATGAAAAGAACTGGACAAACCTGATTTGCAGTTTCTGAAGACAGGTTTTTAAGCTCATTTTCACAACCGACATGAGACTCTCAGTTAAACCAAAACTGTCATTTGAACATGTCCATCTAATGTCAGTTATCACAGTATAAATATTCTACCGTTTCTCACACACACCTATGATGCAGCAACAGTTGTGGCCTGGACCCTTTCACATTGGCCCGGAAGGGGACGTGAAGATGGCTCACAGCCGAAGACCCACACCTTTGGCTGGCAATGAAGGTGGCTGCTGCAGGTGCACTGGGTGAGCCATATTATATTTGAGGTGAAAGTTCACCAAAAATTTGAAGCCCTTAAAGTGATGGCAGCTAGCCGTTAACACCACAGACTGCAATGTTGATGTCACTCAGAAGAGAGAGAGAGAGAGAAAAAAAAATGTACTTGATGTACTCATGTCATCAAAGTGAAATCTAACTATGAAGATCAGTTTTTTTTCTTTGTAGATTCTTTGCAGATGTGTTTATTTCTATGGTACACTTGGACATTTTAACATGTCAAAGAGGATTGATTCACTTTTGGAGTCAGGTCCGGTGGCCATTCAAGGAACTGCAGTACCTTGAATGACTTGGTACGTCCACAATGGCACCAGGAAGCAATCCAAATGTGGCCCTAGAAGACTTTTTTTTTCTTTTTTTGGATTATCAAATGTTGCCACCTATCATTAAAAAACATACATGGTATACTTGTTATATTTTATGGGTATGATATAAATGTCAGCATGTTTAGTTTATTTGATCATAGTTCTTGCATTTAGCTCCAATAAAGCGTTTCCAGCTGAACAGTGCATCACTTCAGCATCCCTATCTGCCAACGAATGCAAATACTGAAGAGCCCTGAAGCTGTTTCCCTTCTGAAAATTAGTTTTCCTTCTGCATTACAACTCTTTGATCAGAATGCATCTAGTGTTTTTTTAAAGGTGTAGTATTTGAATGTAATCTTGACCTGTGAACACTGACACACAAAAAGTGCAAGACTGAATCTCACAGGACAGGAATCTGCAGTATATAAAACACACCAAGTGTGACAATGCAATTTTTTTTCACATTTCTACATCTGTCTCCTTCGGTCTTGACCAAACACCAAACACCAAACACTGTGCGCATACAGACAGGATAAAATACAAGAACAGGAGGTGCATACGTAGATGGGAGTCAATGATCAATGTTAATGGTAAATTACATACAATTCAAAAGCAGTAAATTTGTACTAAACTATGTGAATATTCAGACTTCTATCAGATCAGATCAACTATCGTAGATCAGAGAATCAGATTCTACATTCAAAATGGTGAATATTGATTTTTCTATTAGTGTCTCCATCTTTCCTTTTCCAATCAAGTGACAGTCAGTGACGACTGCCTCTCCTCTTTTCGTCAATGTGCCTGTGGCCGATGTTGCATTTAAATGAGGAGGGATCAATCTGTCTAACAACGTGACAGCTCAAAGCAGCAGCTTGGACATGGAGCTTTATCCAGCCCTTTGGTGAAGTTTGTCAGATGACAACAGAAATGCAACATTCCCGCATAAGAGGTGCTGCTCTCAGAATGCTCTATGAATGTGCAGATTCCCTCACTTTTTCATGTTCACATTAATTTTAACCTCATTGTTCAGTGATCTGGCCACTTCATTTGTGTGTGTGTATGTGTGTGTGTGTGTTTTAATGCCGATAGTCCTAAAACCCATTTGTACATTACATACCTAACAGCGGATGGGCAAAGGTGGCTGCCAGATCATGAAAACCGAAGCATTCAGCAACTAAAGTCTCAGACATTTTTCAATCCACTTAAAATCAATGTCAACCAGGCGATGATATGTTAATGCAATTTTTAACAAATACTACACTAAATAGAAACATTCTTAGTTTAAAGGCATCAGACGTGATGTTCCAGATGTGCACACACACAAAGCTGGAGTGTATAAGCTAGAGTTGCACAGCAATAAGTAGAAATTTCCAAAAAATAAAAAATAAGCCATTAAGGGGTCATTTCTGAAGAATTTGGGGCAAAAATACTTTGACAGATGGCAGAAAGAGTAGAACACTAACAAAAAGAAAGTACATACAGACAATGATCATTTCTTCAAACTCCACTATATTTCATTAGTTTAATTTATAATTTGAAAGCACTGCAAACTAGTTACTTTTGAAAAGATTTTGACACACACTAAATTGAGAAGTTTGTTATGGATTAACATGTAAGGAAGGAAGGAATGTTTTATTTCACCTTTAAAGAAACTCTGATAACTATTTGGGCAAGTTTTTATTTCAAAAGATGTGTGAACTTTGCTCTCATTTTTGACATTACTTTTTTTATAGCCGCAAGTTTGGAAAAAGTTTTGATTGAGTCTCTAGGAACTGGATTGCATTGGATTATAAGTGGATTATTATAACTGTGCTTACTTGGACCGCATTGAACTTGTTTACTTGCCATGTAAAGTGGCTTGAGATTACTTTTGTTGTGAATTAATGCTATTTAAATAAACTTAATTGAATTGAAGTGATCCGAGTCCATCAACTGAGAAAATAATCACAAAAACAAAAGTTGCAAATTAAACACACTGAGCTCCACTCCCATCATTTTCATATGTTAATGTAATAATGTCATAATTGGAGAACATGTGACTGAGCATTTGCAAAGCCTCTAAATACTTCTGTCACTGACAAGTTAAGACTCTTGAGAATCATGTTTATACTGAACAAAAAAAAAAGAAGTTTATAAGGCAGTAACCCAATATAATAAATCCATCCAGCCAGTCATCCGTTATCTATACCCACTTATTCCTTTGGACTGTGGGAGGAAGCAGGAGAACACAGAGAGAACCCACACAAGCACAGGAAGAAACCCCACATAGAAAGGCCCCCGCTGGGAGCCGAACCAGGAACCTTCTTGCTGTGAAGGAAGAGGGCTAACCACAGAGTCACCATGCTGCCCAAGTACTATAAATATACTGGGTTAAACAATTAAGGAAAAACATAAATGCATTTGATAAACAGCATTGTTATACATAGCCCTCAGTTCCACTCAGTGATTTCCTATCTTCTATCTTATAATAACCGGGTTCACATACTGACACCCTGTTATCACCAAACATGCTCATGGGTGACAAGACATGTAGCCGATGTTTTGAGTGTTGCTGGAGACAAAGTGATGTCTTCCAACAAGACTGGTTAATGAATTGACAAAAGCCCTTCACACCCACTGCCAAACAGCAGAATTATCAACAAAGCAGCCCTGGCATCAGTTTCTCAGCCAGGAGGGCCCATCCTGTTATCATCACACTCTCTTTTTTGTTTTAATTCATCACTTTTTCACAATCTTGTTTTTCTCTACTGCAAGAGAAGCATGTTTCTAATTACCTCAGGGCTATTCATTACAAATGACACCCTCTACATTACACTGCACAGATACTTGGGAGTCTTGAAGAAAATGAGGGTTTAGATTAACTCTGTGTTCTTCTGTGTTGATCAATAGTGAGATAGAGAGGAGAAAAGCCTTTATCTTTTGACAAAATGCTATGCTGGGGCATGAATATCTGCTTTTATTGTCAGACTATCTTCTGTGTGAATAATCTTTTAAAGGGAGTTGGTCTTGCTTGAGAGAGCAGCGAGAGAAAGTCTGATCTGCGGCTGCGAATTACCTGGAGGAGGCACTCGCGTTACAGGTGACGTGAGGAAGATTCATTGTGCTGCAGAAAGGATCAAACACAGGAAGGAAGCATAACTACTGCAGCATCACACCACGTCTGCATCTCTGGTTCTATTATGTTCTAAAGGTCTTTGTCTAATCTCTCAGTCTTCAGTGATGGTTGACACAATCAGACAGCCTGTAGTCTGCCTGACTTCCGGACTAAAAAAATTATGTGAACATATTCAATCAACCCCCAGTGGAGTGCAATATTTAACTCCTGCTTGTTAAAGCATAGCGAGGACAGCTGTCGACTGGGCTAACATTGAAAATCGCAGAATTGATGGTGCGGCATGATTGCTTTCCTGGCTGTGTAGAGTGGGCTTAAAAGTGGCTAAAGTCCGTGCAAAGCAGAACTGGAACAAAATGTATTGTTAATTTGAAATGTGCTTGCAGCGTAGTTTACTTCATCACACATCATTCGATTCGCATATAATTCTAATACACAACTGTTTTAAAATTGAAAAAGAAACAATTAAAATCGGTAGAAAACTAAAAACAGTTTCCATACAAATGAAATATTCAACAGAACCGGCACCATCTTCCACTATCAAACCTGAAAGAGGGACCACAGGGGCCAAAACACAATTTTGGGAGAAGCCAGAATTAGATCTATCCTCCCTGGGTTACTGTGGAAACATGAAGGTGCAACCGGCTCCAGGGTGGAGGACTCTCACTTGGGGTTCTGTCAGCACAGACCAATAACTAACTGCTGGCTGGAAAACCCCTACACAGCCTTTTTAGACAATCTGCAAAAAGGTCATATTTTATTACCCTGTGTAGAATTCATCAGTTGTTATTCCATTATGTTCGTTGTCAGGCAGACTTGAGAAACCCTGAAGAATCACAGTAAGGAGGGAAAAAAGAGCTCCTCATTCAAACACACTTTAAATTTCTGATGTTTTTTAAGAGCTAAAAAAAAAGACCTGTGGACTATGAGGGACAGTAAAGTAAAGTTATATCGACCAGTATATTATTCAAACACAATTTTATGGAAGCTAGTGGACACAAAATAGCAACATAAAAAAATTAATTGATTGATTACCATTTTTATCAGGGAAAAAAAAGCTTGAGGGAGGTTAGCAAAGACAAAGACATTATATTACAAAAATTTACAATGACTTCAGACTTTTATCTTTCACACTCCACAGTATCTCTAAGTAACCTTCAGTGCTATAATGTGAAAGCAGATGCTCCCACCCTGCTGCGCTGCATCATCCACAGTGGTCAGAGAAGACCAGCTTGACAGGCCAGATTTCAAATTTTGTCACTGGATTTGTAGTACTAGCTGCACAGCGAGCCCTGCTGCCGTGTTAAGAAACCTGGAGGGACCATCCATCAGACGAACCTCGACCAGCATCTCCCTCCCACTGAAGCTCTGTGGTAACCAAGCGACAACCACCCCACGACCAGATTGAAATTCATACAGGAAGTACATTTTGTTGCAGTTCCTCGACTGACCACTAGGTGCCGGTTCCAAAACAGAGCAAATCCCCATCAACCCAGCTTTGCTGTGAATTAAAAATTTAAAACATTTCTCATTAAAAATGAAAAATGGACTCTAAAGGTTGTCTGTACAAATCAATGGGTCATGTGACCAGACATTTCGTCCATAGTTTTTATTCAGTCAATGGTGGTAACACTGCAAACTCTATCAATGACAAGGAAGCAAGCCAGATAACCTGCATGTGCCACGTGGGAACAACAAGGGAGTAATTTTACACATTTTTTTCATTGTTGTGTTTAATTCAGTGGTGACTGCACAAAAAAATCAGTGACCTCAGACAGTGGACTACAAATAAAGGTACAGGACCACTAATGTGGAATGCTCAAAATGCCTTGTGAAAGCACAAACTGGGGAGGGAGTATTGCCAATGATTACTGAGATCACTGTGAAAGCACAGCTGGATCACCAGCACATCTTTATAGCACAACTGCTGTGCAAAAGTGGCTAGAGAGACATATGGCTAATGTGGGGGATATATAAATTACTTTCACAATTCAGGACAGCCAACTCTTGATTCAGAGTTGCTAAATTTGTCCTCAGTGGTTACAACACATGCTAGAGAGGGTAATATTCCCCTTTACACTAAATTAGCTGCATTTTGAAAAAAGGAACTTATTGCCACAAGGTTTCAAAAATATTAATGTACCTGTTGCTGTGATAATCCCCCATCAGTGGTTTCATACTGAACAGCCCTGCATTAGCAATATTCTATCAGTAGCTCTTAATAAGCCATTGATCAGGAGGCTGTTAGAACATAGAAAACTGACCACTGTCACGTGACCTGTGGTGAGGCATTTGGGCTAGAGTGAAAACAAGATTATGTGAATACAAACAGATGCTGCAAATCATTTATTTTCAGGAATGAAACTTTAGAATGAAACTCATCTTCACCACGAGCAAAACATTGAATTATTTTAGTAGATGAGTGGCTGGATGCTTGTAGATAGCAACAAAGCATGAACATCATCAGCACAGCTAACCAGTTGTTCCTTTAACCCACAGCTTCACAGGTGTGGACAATTAAGACAATCAGCACTCACACCACCACAGTGTCTGCACCTTCCCTGTAACCGCAGGGAGGGTGCAGCAGAGCATTACACTCACCTGTCACAATTTTCGCCGCTGCAGTCCTTACAAAAGCAGAAGTATCTCACTGTGGATCAACATGAGTCCCCAACCAACCAACAAACACTGACAACCAACTAATACAGCCAGAAAGTATAATACCCTCAGTGCAAACAATGCATGTTGCATATTTTGTTTAACTTCCACTCATTGTGTAATTAGTGACAAATCACAAACACCTGGCTACCCATTGCATTTTAAAATGATAATTTTATGTAACAGTTTACCCAGATGTTGTATAAGCAAATCCAGCTTGGGCAGCTGTTTTGAACTGCTAATGATGTTTCAACATGTGGTTTGTTAATCATTGTTCGTTTATCACTGGTTTCTCTTTTTTCCCCATTTCTATTTTCTCAATCAAAACAACATTAAACACCATCAGCAGATGGCGACTTGGTGATGAAGGTAAATAGAAAACTATGTAAAAATGAATCAAATGTATCACAGTAAAGCACTTGTCTATCCCTGCTGAGAAAGCCACCTTTAACCTCGTACTATTTACGCATCATATCTGCCTTCACTGTTTGGAGGTTTGTTTTTCAGAGTGGAAGTGACATGACATTTGGATATTTGGAGCTACAAACAAGTTTAAATGATGTAAGAACAACAGTAAACATCAGATATGCTGTAGGAATAAGTCACTCATAATCAAAGAACAAAAGGTCCTCTCTGGACTGAAGAACGCTTTACAGTCAAAACCACTGCAGCTGCCAGCTTTGGTAGTTGGCCCTTATGTTGAACTGCAGTCACAAGACCTCCGGCATTCTGGCCATTTCTGGCTGAATTATAGCTGTGAAAGCAACCCTCTTCTTGCTTTCTTATACGGCTTATATTATCACTGTGTTTTCACACTCTCCACCTCCACATATGACCCTGAATAGAGCAAGTTAAGGTTGAATTTCTGTGCTTTTGGTCTTAAGCCGCTCTCTGGAAAAAAAGGTTCTGCTTGTATACAAAAGTACAACTTGAAGGAGGTTAGTACCAACAGATGCAGAAGAAAACTGCCTCTGGACAGGCATACAACCAATCGGAGAAATGAAGCATGTGATGTAGGCAGAGAGAGGCCATCATCAAAAGGCATCCAAAAAATGCCGTGCAGTGGAGCAGGAAGCTGGAGAAAGATCGTAGTCAGTTTTGCATTCAAAGCTTGTTAATGCAAGGTATTATTATCAATACTTATTTTGAACACAGTCACTGAAAACAGTTCTCACCCATTTGTGATTGGTTTGTTATGCCTGGTACCAGTGAAAATAGTTGTGAATGGGAAGGCAACGAGACCTATATCATGAGAGAGAACCTTCATGACTGTCAATCAATGGCCAAGCTACAATGGTCCAGCAACTTCCATAAGCAAACCATGAGTTCAAGACTCTTCCCTCATAACCCATCCTTTCATTTTTCTATCAGTGATTGTGAAATGATTGACAAGTGTGTGTTAAAATTATTGAAACATTTAACAATATGGTAATGGATTTGATTGGATTTGCACTTGATTGGATTTGCATATCTACTTCTACAATGCTTTATGTCATTTAATGATGAATGGAATTTGGCTCATTCAGCAGTTTCAGATCATAAAAAACACAAGTCAGAGCTGCACACATGTGATCTCCAGTCCCTAAGTACTGCATGCACAACTGCCATTTATTAATGACCACATGGACAAGGTATTACTGTAGGATACCATGCACTATAATGCAGTGCTACATTCACAAATGACACTAAAAACTGTACAGAGCAAAAATAAATAAATCTTATGCTATCTTATCTAGAGGTGTCATTGACATCTCTGGGTTCCAAGACATCTGGGATGGACCATCACACTAGTAAGTAAACCTGCATCGCAATCAGTAGAACTTGTGCTCCAGATCTTTTTGGAGGAAATGGGCATACTGCCATCAGCATCAAGTACAAACACCAGGGTCTGTGACGGTCTGCTATTGTATCAATGACCTTAGAAATATCTAATTAACACTTGTGATGCTTGTGACAGCACTATTCATGCAGAAAAATATCATCCGAATTTACAGCAACATATGTTGCATTCAAAACTACATCTTTTCCAAAGAAAGCCCCTTGCAGTTGTTGCACAGGACATTAGAGAACCATATTCTGCATGGATTACAAAGCCATGGCTGAGGAGGAGGGGGGGTACGGGTCCTGTATGGGCTCCTGACCCATCCCCTATACAGAACAGATTTTAATTTTTAAACACAAAATTAGGAAACATTGTTGCACACCTTAAGACATGTTTGCATAAAGAATGGGATAGTAGCAACTGAAATAAAATCCTAACTGAAAAGCTTCACCACTTTCTCTTCTCAAAAAGCCAGAATATTTTTTAAGTGTTCTGAGAAGGGATGGGAACACAGAGTTAAAAGCTTTACTGCCCTGATTAGTTTTGGAATGTGTTGAAGGCCTAAAATGCTTAAAATGGATGTATATTAACTAATATAATCACACATCTTGCATGAGATCTTCTTTTCAATTTCTTTTTCAATTTGCTGAACTGGATATTCAGTCTGCTTACACCAAATTAGATACAGCTAACCAGACCCCATGTTGAAGAGTATCAGCCACCTCTCTGATGAACACCAGTGAACAGTAAACACACTCACGCAAAGACCAGAAGGCCATATGTGCCAGCTCTCAGGGAAGACAGGTGGGAAAAGCTGGAGGAGTGATACCACGGAGGGCGCAGAGGGAGGCTGGAGCACAGGATCATGTGAGGTGAGGCAGAAAATGGAGAATTTAACAGAGATGGTAAGTGAAAGCTTGGAGGTAAGGCAGAAATTTAAGGGCACAAAGAATAAAACTGTATCAGGTTAAGGACTAAGTCTGGGTAAAAATATCCAGCTGGAAAAAGAAGAGGGAAAGCTATCAAAAGATTTAGATTTTGGCAAATAAATGAAGGTTAGGCACGGAAAAAAAGATCCAGGAAAATGATTCTAACAGAAAAAGAAAAACAATGTATGGCTTTAAGAGCTATTGCAACTGACAGAACAAACAGCAGGAGCTCAATTATCCACACTTCCCATTGCTTCTCCCTCCGCCTGTGATTGGACAGCATGAATCTATCACCTCATGCAGCAAACTAATTAATGTTTATTTGGGGCAATAACTTCAAACAAAGTTTCATTTTGCATCATTATTACATGCAGAAATTCCAAGCTGTTTGTGTGTTGTAAATATTTGATTAAAATTAATTGAGCAGTGGGGCGGGTGCTGTCAGAACAAGCAGCAGCAGCAGAAATCACATATTTTAGAGTGATTGTTCACAAACTCTGCTCACAACCCCTTGGAGAGATGATGTCATTGTGAGCTAATAATAACAAGAATTTAGCACACACTCTCAACTGCTTGCACCCAGCCCTCCATTTGATTTTTCCTCACCATTTGCAAAGCTGGAGCAAACAAGGCACTCACACATGCTCAAAAGTGCGTAAGTTTCATTGGAAACAGCAGTAGAGAGATAGTATGCACGCAGGGCTGACAGGGGGGCCAGATCAATAAAGCTTTTGGATATTTCAAGAAAATGACTGAGGAGGCACACAGACAGCCCAGAGCTGAGCCACAGTCCCAACGCTGTGTGTATTTACAGAGTTACTCTTGAGGGAAAGGCAAAGAGCAGCAAAGCTCAAACAGAGCCACAGAGTCATTATTTTTGCCGTATTTGCTGTGGGCACATTCCAAACGCCCTCTCTCCTCACTACGACTAAAGAACAGCAGCATGTGAAGAGAAATGGAACAGACCCCGAGGAGCGTGCACACAAGCATCATTATGGATTCAGATACAGCTGTAATTTTAATCACTGTGTTTCATTTGTTACAGTTCAGTTAAATCATTATAGTATTACTGTAGGTCCATTCTGGACAAAATTCCCAAAGGCTACGGGCTGAAAATCATGTGTCTCAGTGCCTTCACCTAAAGACATTTTCCACATCAAGCTAGACTACACTAGCCTTTGTGCTTGTGGACTTTTACAGGTCAATAGGGAAGAGGAGGGGTCTGAGTCTTGTGTTCCTGCAAGGTTTTAGAGCTGAAAACGCTCCTGTGAAAGAGCTCTTCGCCACAGGTGTGAAACTAAATGAGAACAAATGTGAACATTTGTGCACAAGGACAGCGCACACATACCACATGGGTGTGCACGGCTCTTATGCCTGTGCCTGGACATGCCACTGAAGCACCAAAGAGAGGAGCTCTTTCCTGAAGCGCTAACACAGAGCAAAGCAGAGCCAGAGATGACATCTATGATCTATCATATTCGGCCACCTGCTCCTCCCTAACGCCACCCCAAAAAAAAAGAAAGGGGAAAAAAGGCCATTTAAATGCCACATCTGCTCCAGTGCACCACTACCCATACAACTCAAAACTCCAGAAGCCTTCTCATTATATTATAATTTTTTTCTACATCTGCACAGTCACTATATATGCATACACAGGGAAAGACCTACTGAATCCTGACAACTATTGGGAAAAACTGAAAAATATATAACCTAATTCTGGGTAATTCTGCCAGTAACCCACATGGAGGCAAATGATTCATGTTCAGCTGTCATGAGCTTTAGAAATGGCCAAGGATAACTTCAGAGGTCACCCTGGCTGCATTCGCTGAGAACCAAAAGCCCACTGGTCACAAAGCACATGAAGCCCAACTAAATCTGACCAGCTGTCTGAGTTTGGTTGGCTCACTGTGTCGACTTGGCTGCACTGGTGTGGTTAAGAAATTAGTGTGCTATGCTGCAGATTTGAAAGGCGGTGCCTGAGCTTGAAACTTTTTTTTTTTTTAATGCATGGTTTGGGCCTTGCAGGGTATCTGATGGTTTACCAAAATAACAAAACCAACAAAAACCTTACTAATACACGTTTTCAACCTAAATAGAATGGCCTCTGCTCCAGTTTATGAACATATTATAATCGGTTTGGATTTTGGCCAAGTGTTCTTCATCAACAAATATCAGATTTTCAAATGGACATTTGATGTTACAGAGAAAATTCTTGGAAAGTCAGCTGACTTCAAGATGCCTGGAAATACATAAATAAATGCATAAATGCAATAAATTCAGACCAAATCTCCGCAAGAACATAAGAGATTAATGTATTAAATGAGTCGTTTTTAGTTTTGCAATTTTATAGATGCTGGTAGATCAACTTTGTTATCTCTGGACAGAGAAAGGCTACTTTCCATCTTTGGGATCTGCTAAGCTGCCTAAGTGTTGGGTGCAGCTTAATATTCACCACTGAGTGACACCGAAATGAGAGTGATATTGATCAAATTGTGGAGGATTTTTAAAGTTAAATGTTTTTCCAGTTTTAAATATTTTGATTTCTGAGAGAAACGGCTTCAATACTGTTAATGCTATTGAAAGTTCCTGTCAAAATTGGACAATATGTAGCATTGTTGGCATTTATTAATATACTTTCTTGTGGCTTTAAGGTCCCGCAGTTACAGCCTAAAGACAAACACTTTTAGCTGCACACAGTGGATACCGTCTTACATTAAACTGAAAAAAAAGCATTGTTATGCCACCATGTACACACAATGAAAACAATCTAGATATTGCCATGCTTCATTGTGATGCAAGGTATCTTTTAAAGGTCTTTTATTTACAATATTTCCAGTTTCGATCACAAGCACCACAAGTTTGCCTGTGCTTTAAATGCAGGAGCAGATGGACAAAATTAATTCAATAATTTAGTGAAAAAAACAACAGCATGGCACGCACATGTTATCTTCCCTATGGAGGGCACACATCCTTAGAGTTTCTACACAGTATATACTTCGTTGTATAGAGGTTAACAATCATGTTTCTGCCCTGAAAACCCACTTTTTTAATCATGTGTTTTTGGTTGTTTGTTTCAGTTTTCTTTGTGTGTGTGCATGTGTAAAAACATAATAAATTCATCAGACTGTCGGAGGACTTTGATTTTTTTGCGCAAATACAGCCTCAGACAAACAATATACAATATTTTTTGCACCATGCCATTATTTGTTTAACAAAAATGAACCCAAAAGGGAAAAATAGAGAAATAAATCATGTGAGCAAGTACCCACATGATTCTTGTAGATGCACATTTGGCAGCAGAAACTTGCAGTAGTCAATTCTTGTCTGACTTTTTCAGTTCCTCACAGATGGCCTCATATTTGCGTCCTGAACACGCTGGTCTACACAGGAGCTTGTGGATGATTCAATGACTGCAAGGTGCTCATTTATGTTCTGTGATCTGTGGGCTGCAAATCATGCCCCAATCATCTCGCCTCCACTGCAATGCTTGAAAGTGGGTATGAGGTGTTTCTGCTGGAATTCTGTGTTTATTTTATTTTTTATTTCATTTCAATTTTTTTGGCAAACAAGGCACTGAGCATTATGACTAAACAAGTCTCCTCTGGTCTTAGTTATCCATCGGGCATTGTTCAAGAAGTCTTGTCTCATTTGTGTATTTTTTAGACAGAAGAGGCTTTCCCTTGGCAACTCTACGAAACAATATTTTTAAGACATCCTTTCATTTGTGCTACTATGGACTATGTGTTTTCCAAGCATCAAATGGAAAAAAAAACATGGCAAAGAAAATAGCAATTGCCTAGAAGGCTGTCCACTTATCCACCAAATGTCTCTCACTACAGAACATTGAACTTGTTTGTAAATGTTGTGATATAATCCTTTCCAGATTAATGTGCAGCAAAAATTGCTTCTCGAAGAGCACAGCTTAGCTTATGTCTTTCCCGTTTGGTATTGCAGTAACACATCATTTATACAATACTTGAGTACACTAGACCAGTAAATTACCAAAATGTCTGCTTTATAGCAATTTCTACACCCGCTGATGATCACTTCACTTACCCCCCAAATCCTATGTAAACTTAGTGTTGCCCACATGATATTTTATTTATTTATTTATTCATTCATTCATTCATTCATTCATTCATTCATTCATTTATTTATTTGGTGAAATAAATTACAGCATGGTAAAATAAAAATGAAAATGTTGCTGATGGAGGGTGTTTACCTCATACTAATACCTCATACATAATACATAATACAAATACATAATACATAATACAAATACCTACGAAGGTCAGATTATTTTTATTTCGCTTTTACACAAAACATAGGATTAAGAGAGGTGGAACTAACCTTTACACATATAAACAAATAACATGAGCAAACTACAGTATAAAAAAAAAAGAAAAAGAATCAGTACAAAAATGTGACATGTGAACTATGGTTATAAGTTAAACCAAAGGATTCCAGAAACCTTTACAACCTTCATGGAGTTACCAGCCAGACGAATCCTTATGGAGAGCTGGTCGATGTTTTTGTTGTTGTTGTTTTAACATTCACATGGAAATCTTAAGTTTGTATTACTATTGATAGATCTTCCTATCAGAATATTAATTCATCCTTTTCATCTTGGAATTGATTTTTCTGTGACAACACACTTGGAAATATTTGATTCGCTCCAATGTGAATTTAAATAGCTAAATTTTATTTAACTAAGGTTCTTTTCTGTTTGTCTTGAACCTGAATATATGTTTTATTCATTCCACAGACTAAGTTCAGCATTAGCAGAGAGGTCACAAAGCCACAAAGGTTTACATCTTCTTTCCCCATGGTTTTTGACTTCTTCTAATTAAGAACCTAAATAATGGAGAAACGTTTCTCTCTGTCTGATACTTCTTTATCGCTGTCTTGCAGTTAAAGTGGAGAATATAATAAGACTAGGTTAGGAGAATCTAAAAGTCTGATAAAACTTGAAGCTTGATAACCAACAAAATGGATTACTGCTAATAAATACTGGGACCTTAATTTCTTTTACAAAAAAATTACTTTCTTATATCTTATTCAGTATGTCATGAAGGCCTCATGTTTTAGTGAATAAAAAATAGTTTTATCTTCACATACTTTAAACAGAAGCAAGACTGAATGACTCAAAAACAAAAGTATGTAAACCAAGACTATCTGAGTAAATATAATTATTTTCTGTTCTGAGGAATTTCTTTCTTGTTTCTTCTAATATTTATGATCGCTGAATTGTATCAGAGTGTAGTGAGATCACTTTTTGACCCCATTTGTTTAGCAATGGAAAGCTGACTTCAGTTCAGGAGCCACAGAGGAGACTGCGTGGGCTATTTTAATGAACTCCCTGCTTCAGAAAGATAAATAGGCATCTGTGAGTGTACTTTAGCCCTGCAGAGAATTTTATTCATTCACATATATATATATATATATATACAGATAGATAGATAGATAGATAGATAGATAGATAGATAGATAGATAGATAGATAGATAGAT
>JBAMYA010000020.1:7152180-7165726 GCA_037176975.1 Arrhamphus sclerolepis
GATAGATAGATAGATAGATAGATAGATAGATAGATAGATAGATAGATAGATAGATAGATAGATAGATAGATATGTTGATATGTTTTATATTACATAAAATAAAATTCACCACATTTTTCCTGCATGCCTAAAGGTTTGCTTTTTTTGTTCCTCTGCACCAAAGGAAGTAGAGATTAATCCTGTCAAAATTAAGCTCAGTGAAGGTTATTTTTGTTTCTGTTTGTTTTGTTGTTATTGATGTTGTTGTTGTTTTAATTGCAGTACAAACCTGATTTCCTTTGCATCTAGACAATATAAAGTTGAACATTTGCCAGCCTGCAGACACACCTGCACGCAGCCTCAAGTCATTAGTTTCCAGCATCCTACCACAAGTTATTAACTATTTATCATGGTCAATATTTAAATCGATCAGCCTGCACCCGTGAATTGTTTTGGCTGGTTGGCTATTTAGTGACTTCTTAGATCTACACAATGTACTGAACATATTCCATAATTCTGCAGTGTGCAAAAGGCTTCATATCGAATAGTTAAAAGCAACAGAAAGTGCCGTCCTACCTTTCGTTTTTCTGCCAGTTAATCCCGGGAAGCGTCCCTTTTAATTATGCTCCATCGCACACCACAAACACCAGAAATCTGCTCTTCAGTGAAATGCCATTTCCTTGTAGCTTCAAGATGCCTTGTGCAACACATAACCTAAACACAGTACTCTGATTTCAAAGCACCCCGCAATCTCTGCAATCCCTGAGTCAGAAACAAGTCTGTACGGAGGTTATTGGCTGCTTGCGAGCAGCGGGCTTGAAAGTCTATAAAAGTTACTGGTCCTCCGGCTGTGACTCGCAACTTCCCATCCGCCAGAGTGCCGCGACAGCTGGACTACACGCCGGACAGCCGCGCATAGTTTCTGGATTCAAGCAGAGGCTGTTGTTGTTTTTGATTTATGTAGTAGGTTTTGGGTTTTTTTTGGTTTTTTCACAATCCTCCGTCCACACACCGGGTACAGTCGGCAACGGCTTCGCGCAGTTTGAGAAATGGATTTGAGGTGTATAAGAGATGAGGGAACAGCCGGATTTATCACTGTGTGCAGGATGCTGCTGCTGCCGCTGCTGCGCTTGTGCTACTGCGCTGGTGTTTTAGCGCCATCCAGCGGCCGTTCTTATATCTTGAGGCGTCTGAGCAAGTGTCGAGGGAGAAGTTTCAGAGCTGCATTAAATCCAGATTAACAAACAAAATAACCATGCAAAGATAACAAAAGTCCTAGCGTAATATTAATTGCTTCCTTTAAGGTTTATTTTTAAAATAGTCAATGTATAGGCTCCAGTGAACCCCCGTGACCCTGCACAGGAAATAGCGGGTATAGATAATGGATGGATGAATGGATGAATGGATGGATGGATAAATAGTCAGTGTAGTCCAGTTCATGAGGTGTCATGATAATCAGAGAGTATTTTTGTGATGATGAGTGTTTTTGTTGTTGTTTTTCTTGACAGATTAGATTCCATCCATTAAACAAAAATATACTCCCCCAGTAAATAGTGATAATACAGCCACTCTCATCTGTCTGCCAAGTCTGATATTTTGTTGCTTTCTCCTCTGGGTCTCCTTTATTATCAAAACTGCAGCCATTTGAGAACTTTTCTTTTTTTAATCAGACACTTAATTGTTTGTAACAGCCAACAAATGTTAGGGAACAACCACTTTCACTGCATTTTGCAAGAGACTTCTGTGCATCACAGAACCTATTTGATCTCCTTTTCAGTGAAAGATGGAATTCAGAAGAACCACAGTGCTTGTGAAAAGTGTTTGATTATTATCACTTCAGATGAGCTCCCAGTGACAAGAGAGTGAACAGGGGTGTCCGGCACCCTTGTTCAAAATGAATACAATCATGAAGATCATGAACATGATATAAGTTAGTAAAATATGACTGATTTGCAAAAAAATACATATATCCAAGTTTTAAAATGTGTCTCAATTATGCTAAAGTTTTCCAAGATTAAACTTTGTTCGTTAAACATGTTCATTTAGTCACACCCTCATTGAGAAGTATCACATATGCTGATAAACTGTAGGCTAATCAGCTGGGCGTCTTGCATTCACTGCTGTTTTCAGAACAGATACAGGAAAGTAAGGACCTAGACAAAACATTCAATTTGAAGCTGTTCGGGATGTTCACTGTGGATTTTTGTTTTGTGTGTGTGAGTTTGTGTGTGCGTCTTTGTTAAGTTGCAGAGGTCATATGGAACCCACAACATGTTCAATCCATGTTTGAGCTTCATAAATTAAGATGTGCTGTTTTCAAGAATCTTTACGCCTTTTTTTCCTCCAAACATATTCACTGGAGTCAAGATAGACCGCTGGAATTTCATGCAACAAAGAAAAAAAATAATGCATGGCAACAGATCACATGTTAATCTACAAATAGCTAAAAGAATCAACTAAATCCTCCCGAAGGTCTCACGCAGTCAAACAGGGATTTTGACTTGTTATTACAGAAATCCTATGAGCACAGCTTTGTAACAGCTTTCTTGGACTTCCTAACCTTAACTTGACCTCCACCATTTCTGCTAACTACTATCTCTTGATTGCTTATCAACATAACGAGCTGAAGCCACTTTGCTGTCTTTGTCCAGCCCTCTCCACCGTTGTGGGTGTCAATGATTTTAATATTCTGAGTGCTGCAGAGCAGCTTAGTGAAGTGTACGGCTGTTGATAGCCTGAACAATATTTTTAGAATCTGAGCAAATCTGCATCACTGTGAACCAGCTAGCAAGTTACAATATTTGTATCAGTATCAGTGCTTTCACATCTCAGATCTCTTTGGCTGCACAGATTGGGGTTTTCTGTCTCAATCTTGTTTAAATGTTGAAAATATTTCATGCTTTTTCGGTCATCTTCTCTTTCTGGTCACATAACCGCTCAGAAAGCAGCATTCTTACCATGGCGGGGGTCCAAACTTTTGCGTGCATTTTATCCGAGTATTACTGTCCAGTGTAATCGCATTATCATCTCTCCATTTCTAGAGCAATCTCCTTCGTCGAAACACAAGAATGGCTGGAATAATCAATACCAACCTTTTGAAATGGCCTATTGAGATGGAAGGCAAGCATTTAGATTTGGATCGGATTGATTTGGGGCTGCCCTGAGTTATCATTATGACGCTGAAGCCATCTTCCTCAAAGAAAGCTTCATAAAAGTGCTCACAGACAAAGAAAACAACACACACATGCAAGCAGAAGTAAAGGGCAGAGCACACCAATCTCTGCTGACCAAGTACAAAAACGAGGAAAAAAAAATGTCAGCTCATTATCATTGACCAGGCTGAGCTATAAAATTCAAAGCAGATAACTAGACCAGAGCCAAGCTTCACATCAAATTATATCCACCTATGAATAGAGAAGCTGTTATTTTGATTCTCTATACATCATTTATATTATACGGTTCCCAAAGTCATCAAGTTTCTTTCTTCCTCTCCGAGTGTCTCTTACCCATATTGAAAGAGGAGATGACCTCATTAATCTTTCGAGCATTGTATAGACCTATCCTGTCATTCCCCAGACGCTGTGGTTTGTGACACCGCTCTGCTCATTAAATCATATGACAGGATGAGGTCAGCAGTGTGGTAAGGTGTCTCAAGCTGCGCAGGAGCAGATAAAGCCAGCACTGAGAGCCTCTGCTGAAGAGCCCAACAACAAACGTACTGTGGGTGGCTGCTGAGGTGACTCATAAGGTAATCCTAGTGAAGGAGCATTTGGCGTCAAAGTTGAATAAAAATCTTTGTTTCTGTCTCTTTTCAGGGCCACATGCAGAAACACACACTCACGGCACCTGTGGTGTGGTTTGCCACCTCTCGGAGGAAACATGCATGCCTCTTTGGCTCTGGTTGGTGTAGGTGGCACCTTGTATAACACTTATCATCCCATGCTTGTCATGCTGTGATTACCCTCATTTCACACTGGCAACATGAGCTGTGGGGGCTTCATAGCTTGACTTTGATTGTTTTGGTTTAGTCTAAAACAACAACAGCCTGCAGGGCGAAGGGTGAGCGCTCCACCTGAACCTTTGACTGCTTTCTCCACAGACGTGCGTTTGAAGACAGACTAGAAAATTGCAAGGGGGAAAAAACAGAAGGCATTGCAGCCTCAGGAATGGACGTTCTATCAATAATGCAGACGAAGCAGCAGTTAACGCCCGCTTTAATTCAACAGGTCTGCACACACTGGAATAGTTATTTTTCCTCAGCTGCAGATTCTCAATGAGAGGCCGCTACATCAGGCTTTATGGCTTTGTGTGCGGTTGCACTGCGAGGTCTTTCCTTCGACCTCAATCCCAGCTGCAGAGCCATTAATGGGTTTTCATCAGGGGCCCTTGATAATGGAGTTTCCGACTTCACCAACACTCTCAGCTGAAGCAGTGGAAGGCTGCATCGAGAGAGAAAGAAATAAGGAGCACATAAAGCCAGAATATATGAGTTCAATTTTGTGTGAACAGTGAGAGTACAAATTTGAAGAAAAAAAAAAAAAAAAAAAACAGGATGTCACCAAAATAGGCAATGTTTCAGAACAAAAACAACCCTTTATACAAGTCATTATAAACTGATAAATTATAAATTAACAGCAGGCTACATCCACAAAACAATCTCTGAAGAGTAGTGCCAGAAATCAGTGAAACAATAAATCAGAAAATCAGAAAAAAGACTCCTAAAATTCTGTTTCTTTGCAGACAGTATGAACACTTACTTCATTCCTGCATTTCAGGCCTATTTGGAAAGAAACAGTTCAGAATTCTTCAGAATTATATTTGAATGAAGTAAAATACAAAGTTAAATTTGTAAATGCAACTTAAAATTGTGTTGTGCAAGAAAAGCCTTATGCTTTAAATATGGCAATGAAAATATTATAGAAAAGCTTTCACTACTTTCTTCTTTACTAGCTCCAGAAAGAGGTGACACAATGATGTCAGTAACAATGATTTACTTGGTGACGTTGGCCCTGACCTTAGCCCCTGTAACTGACCTTTGCAGAGTTTTGGACTTCATTGATCTTCCAGAACTTTCTGTATCTAAAATCACTTGCTATCACTTGTTCCCTAGGCTAGGATCTGAGACTGTTTGGATATTTCATAGCCTGAGGAACCCCTTGTTGCAAAGCTAATATGCAGGAATATGTTGCACAAATTACAGACTTCAAACTATCCTTTAATGCAAGAAGCCTACTGTTAATTTGTGAGCAGCAATCCTGGCTCCTCATAAACCTTCAATAAAATAGTTTCAAATTATGTTGCCTCCACTCAACAACACATGCACCACCATCTCACTCAGCACTGGCTCCCTCCAGGGATGTGTTCTCGGCCCTCTTCTCTTCATACTGATGACCCACGACTGTTGTGCAAAGTCCAGCAGCAATCACATCATAAAGTATACAGATGACACAACAGTGGTGGGGCTTATCGAGGACGGTGATGAGAGGGCATAAAGGGAGGAGGTCGGTCTCCTTGCAGACTGGTGCAGAACAAACAACCTAGCCCTGAATGTTCAGAAAACTAAGGAGATTGACTTCAGAAGAAACCTGCCTGTGCACGCCCAGATCTACATCCACAGGACTACTGCAGAGATGTTCAGTGCACAAAGTTCCTGGGGGGTTGTGTGGCAGGCAAGCTGTCTTGTACACCTCCTCCCTCATCAAAAAGGCACACCAGCATCTGCACTTCCTGCGGCTGTTGAAGAAGGCCCACCTCAGTTCATCCATCCTGACCACCATCAGCAACATCTCCCTGTGGTTTGAATACTGCAATGCCACAGTGAAAAGTGCAGAGCAGAGTGATGGGGATCACTGAACGGACTATTGGGACAGCTCTGCCAACCATTCAGGAGCTGGCCCTAAAAAGATTCATGTCAAAAGCAAAACTTGAATCTTGAATATTTTCTTCAATTCATTGTACCTTTACTTTTTTCTAAGAAGATATTTTGATGGGAATATATTTATTCCTATTTTATTCACTCCTTCAGGCTCTAACGGTTTATATATTTTACTGAGAGGATTTGAGGATTGAAGAGTGTCTCTCTTTTTAAGATTTTTACATTGTTTGGTCATGGTAAAACATCTGCTTGAGCATAGTCATCTGAAATCAGCACTACAAATCCAGATTTGTTTTTTTTTTCCTTTGACAACCTCAATTAAAAGGTACAAAACACCGTAAATGCACACGGACACCAGCCCACACTGGTTGGAATTCCAGACAGTCGATATTCTGAAAACTGTACCAGTCTAACCCCGTCATAGACCCCTCAGCCTGCCTGAGCTTATGAACTGAACAGAAATCATCCTCAGCCACCTTCCTCAGATTCCAAAGCATCAAAACCAAAAACCATTTGAATTCTATAAAGCACAAGAAGCCATACATTTTACTACAGTTCATTAATGTCATCCTCTCACACATAACTTTCATTTCATCAAGAAAAAATACAATCTACCACATCTTAGATACAAAACACCACTGGCAGCTGTAGAACTGACCAATGTGAAAGTCATGAAAGTCAATATTTGAATTGGGTCACAAACTGATGTCAGTTGGACTGTAGAGTGAAAATGTGCAACTCAAAGTGAGGCCTACCAACAGTTATTTCAAATTGCTCTTTAACTTGTTATTATGAGCTTATCAACATCCTCAGTTAGCAGGCCTCAAGGGAGGTATTATATGTGTATATATTCTCAACTATAATTATCTTTTAGCAGAGCTAATACTGCTCTTAGTTTGTGAGACTGAATTAAACAAATCATAAGTGATCAGTTTAAAAAAAAAAAAAAAGCACACAAAACAGCAGTACTTAAAAAGGCAGCAGGTTCAAAACTGCTGAAACGGCTTTTGGTCTAAAAAGCCCAGTGGAGTCTTAGAGGAGACTTATTGACTTATTGTGCTTGATGGATTTGGTGATTGCACCAGTGAATTGTCATGTCAGCACAGTAACATAGCAGGGCTCTACTTACTGAATTCTTTATCCTTTGCATTTCACAGCTGGGTAAATGACAATAACCCACCTCAACTCCATTTTTTTCTCATTTCAAACTGGTGCAGCATGCAAAAGATTTAATAAATAAATAAATAAATAAATTAGGTCTGTGACCAGCAAAAACTAAATAATCCATAGGCCAGGAATGGAGAAAGCTACAACCTACCTTAGCTGTAAAATTAAATTAAAATTAGTAGACGAATAAAGCTGCAGATTAAAGTACTAACATTTTTGCTAAAACACATCATAAATCACTGCTGCAATTGATATTCTCACACATAGTTTTTAAGGAATATATATGTTGGTTTAGATTATCATTCAACTCAGATTATTGAATTATACAATAGTTTCTATACAATGCCTCTTCACTACAAAGAGAACATTTTATCTAAACGAGAAAGAAATGATAATGACACCGACATTTGGGCAACGTTCAACAGTGTATTTATGATTTAACTTCTCTTGCTATGGATAGATATTAGCTGGATATATTCTGAAAATAAAAGAAAACTACCAGCCTTCACCTAATTATTTCAAAATTACTTATATTATGTTCTGACTAACAATTTTGAAAATAAAACCTGGGGAAACCTTGATACTCTTCAACTTATATACTCTTGTTTCAAAGATGCATTTGCTTTTTTTTCCTCACACCCTGGATTTTAATATATTCTAAAATTAGAAAAACTACTCTAATAGTGAAAGTTGAGAATCATTCCTTGTGGTCTCAACCATTAGACTCATATTTGTCCTGTTAGTTCTCAGTGCTGCATCTCGTACAGTTACACACAGTTGATCACAACATTGTTTTACAGATGCTATTGGTTTTGAAGAAGTTGCATTATCTGATATATTCCAGTTTGTTCATGTAAATGTTGAATTTTACTCTTACACCAGAGTTGGTCATGGTGTTCCACAGGGTTCTGTAAGGTTTGAATGGCAGAAATGTTCACTGCTATGCAGATGATACTCAGCTATACCCATCAATGAAGTCAGATGAGACCAGCTGTCTTCCTGACTACAAACATGTCTTCATGACATAAGGACCTGAATGACTGCTAAACACGTTCCCTTTGGTACTTAGCATTTCAGAAATTGTCTATCTAGTCATTTTATATCTATAGACCACATTAAATTGGCATCTAGTAGTGTGAGGAATCTATGAGTTATTTTGACCATGATTTGTCCTTTGAATAACACATAAAACAGGTTTCTAGAACTGCATCCTTTTTGTAAGAATAAGGAAGAACGTGTTTCAGAGTGGTGCAAGCAACATTTTCTTTTTGATGTAGGCAACAGTTTGAAGTAGTTATATTTTTAGAGCAAAAATCACCAAGTGTAAAATAACCAAGTAAAATAAATATTTTTAATTGGCTATTATTTTACAAATACATATTTTACATTGTTCAGTGAAATATTGCTTATTTTTTAAGTTCAGGTTGACAGCTGCTACAGTACACGTGTTAAAATGATGACAGCACACAGAAGCAAACAGCATTTTTGGTTCGCTGCAGGTGAATAATTTAAGTCCATCTTTTATTTCTTTGTATCAAACCAACTGAGTATTTTATTTGAGGGTTACCTCCAACCTATCTTCACTTTAGATATCTACAGGGTTTTGTTCCTCTCCACTTTCACCTCATGCTTGCTGAGGCTGGGGGATTGTACTGAAGTGAAGACTTCATGCAATCCATTGGGCTCCTTAGCTAGGCTGTTTTTTATGGATTAACTCTAAATGAAACTGGAAGTTTGGACTTGATAATTTGGATTACATATTTGGATGAATTTGATTATGCATGAATTAAAATAAAATGAACTATTTGATTTAAATGGATTATATTTAACTGGGTAAACTGCCTTGACATGACTTTGTTGTGAACTGGTACAATGCAAGTAAAGTGAACTGAACTGACTTGAATCATGTACTGGAAGGAATCTTTTTGACTTGATGGTATGGTCTTGAATCGAACTGCGGGATTCTTGAGAATCAGAGTCGAGTTCTATGACATCTAAAGAGTAACTACCTTAAAACCAAGACTTAATGACATGTGTTAAAGTCTTCAATGTATCTTGCCATGTCTGGTGGTTCAGTTCAGTTTTCAACTTACGTGACATTTATGGCTCTAATTCACACACAAAAAGAAGTCCCGTTGATGTTCTTTACACAGACAGTAAATACATACAATGCAGTCCAGTTAATTCATTCAAACTGGATGTGATTAGTTGTGATTGGTTATGATGTACAGTGAAGTGTTAGGAGACACTGGTGACATATTTAGGCTTGGTCCTTGTGCCAGTAAATTGAATATTCGACAATGAGTCAAAAAGGTGCTCTTCTTATCGAAGTCTTTATCCTATGTATTTCATAACTGAGCAGAAAACAGCAGTTTGCCTCAACTCCTCAACTCCATTTTGTTTCCAATTTCGCAATTTGTGCAGCGTGCAGTAGTTTAAAAAACTCATTAGGTGCATGACAAGCTGAAACAAATGCAGACAAAAACAACTTTTCTCTGCAAGACAAAACATGGGGAAAGCAATATCTTTGACGCAAGATAAAACAAAGGTACTGGTTGAAATAAAATGGTTAAAGCAAAACCAGATACTTGAGCATTTTAGACAATTGTCTCACATGAATTTAAGAAGTATGCATGTGCATGATTATCATATAATTCAATGTAGTTTATTTAATAAAAGTATAGGCCTCTTTGCTACCATGCTTCTTGTTTTGGCTCCATAACACTTAGTCTTTTTTTCTTTTTTTAAAGGACTTGTGTTACACTCATGTTTTGTTTTGTTTTCAATATTCAATACTGCATTTGTGATTTAATTTTAAATTAACAACTAGCCTTAGATGAATTATTTTAACAATACAATGAACTATGTTTAGATTAACTATTGAAGTAAAATCAGTATACTTTGATCTTGGTGTTAGTTTCTTCCCTTTTTTTGTCTTGATGGTGGCTACTGTCTTAAGTTCCATCTAAGGACAAAACTGGAGATCTCACAAATCATCTGCATGATCTTTTACATTATATGTCAGGTCACAGATGATATCAAAGTGTTGTTGCCAGGCAACATCATCAAAGCCACTGTTCAACAGGTTACAAAATGTGTTAGCATGCATGATTAGTTGAACCACTGTCAAAATAGCTAAAAAACAAAAAACATTGATTGCACAAACTGATCTCCTCATCGACGCCCTGTCACTTAACGGCACCAGTGGTGGTTGTTGTTAACCCGGGCCTAAACTGGTCTGGTATGGGTTTTGAGGGTCTTGTGATTCATGATCTCATGATTAGACTGGCACAGGATTTACATCGGATTGTGACCCCCCTCAGGCTACATTAATTAGATTATAAACTGAATATAACTTGGAATGAACTGAAATATTATTGGATTTTAACTAAACTGAAACACTCTGCACCTCAGACTTCCTGTCTTCTGCAGAAATACTCAGATTACTCTGGCAACAGAGAGCAGAGAGAACTGAACCATCAGTTCAGAGAGAAAAGATGGACTGCTTTTTAGCATAGTGTGGCTCTCATCTCATCTTAAATGTGAACAAAACAAAGGAGATGATTGTGGATTGTAGGAGAACCAGGTTTATGTGAAATAGTATTTTCATCATGGGAGAAGAAGTGGAGGTGGTGGAGGAGTGTAAATACCTCTGTGTTGACCAGGACAACAGACTGGACAGGAGATGAAACACTGATGCTGTTTATAAGAAGGGACAGAACAAACTTTACTTTGTAGGTCCTTCAGTGTCCATCAGCCAGATGTTGCATATCTTCTATGAAACAAACAAACAAACTGATAAAGAAGGCTGGCTCTGTTCTGGGGGAACAAATCTTTGAAGAGACTCAAACTATGACGACCACTGTGGTAAGTGGGAGGCTTGGGAGAGTTCATGATGAGCCCTGTTTTCTTGGGGTGTACTGAAAGGTAGTGGAGTTACTGACACCGAAGTCTGTGTCAAGAAAAGGTGACATGTTCAAAAGAAGCCTGTGTAGAGGCCTGTCTCATTTTTCAGAACATCACATGACCAAAAATAAACAAGGCCCTGTTTCTCTGAAAGCATGTTACTATCTTGTTATGTGACTCGAGTTATTGAATAGGCATGAAAATACAAGTTCTGTGTAATCTGAGGTGATTCTTGGAATAAGAAAAATGTGTTTACCACCCCTTTTTGTACATAATATGTGTGCATCACTCATTGCTTGTTATCATATCCTGACAAAAAAGTACATTGTTTGCTAAGCATCCTGAAGGGAGAGCTTGTTCTCAGATAGGCTGTTGTCAAAGATAAACTCATAAGATAGATAAACTTTGTACTCCTATATAGCTGTTCTTGCACATAAATACAAATTCATTTATGTCTATTGGATAAACTGATGAGCTATCAGCTGCCGACCTTTGGGACCCCCCCAAGGTGAGGCGAGGTGATGAAACGTCTTTCCTGTGAAACTTATAATAAATTAATACACTGTGCTAAGATAAAATAAATGAGACTTGCATATTGCAGCACTGTGTGTGTGTTTGTGTGTGTGTGTGTGTGTGTGTGTGTGTGTGTGTGTGTACGTGAGTGTGTATGTGTATCCCTCTGGGTCTGGCAGATTGATCAAAAAGAAAAAGCTAATAACGCAATTCTGAGGATGTTTACATGCAGGAGATTGATTGGCAGCAGATTATGGAGCCACCATAAGCTTAAATTTTATTTTTAATATTAAATGTTGCAAAATATTCACTTGCTCTACAGTTTCTCCCATGTTAACTCACTCCTTCATTGCTGCTGGGTGTTACTTTTCTGCAGAAAGAATTTATTTCACCAATGATTACAATTTAAGTTCTAACAAACTAAGAAAAATAAGAGTCTCTTTTGGGTTTACCTGCATCACCATGATGAATCATTTTTTATAATCACAGTAACTCAGAATCAACATATTCAGACTTGACAAAACCATCTCTAAACCCCCATTTTGAAAACAGTTCTCATATTTGGTCAACTTCAGGTTTCTCAGAGTTAGCTGGCCTTTTTTTGGCATTTAGTGTAGTATTCTACAACATACACACAGTATGTTCAAGTTCAACAAAGTATAGCTTTCACTGAAGTGCTAAGACAGCAGGAAATCACAGAAGTAACACTGAGTCTGTGATCAGTCTTAAAAGGACCATACTGTCTGATCGACCTTCAAACAGCAAGCAAGAAAATTAATGGAACATTGAGAAAATCATAATGGAAAGTGAGAGGGGAAAAAAGGAAACAGAAAAAGTGTCCTGCTGAAAATATTGCCAGAATATTTCTTGGTAATAGTCATTTGTTATTAGCCCAGTTACGACCTCTTTTGGGCCTTAAATGATCAAATTGCAAATTCATTCATAGAGCATAAATAAAACTACTTTTTTATCACAAGCATACAATTTAAAAATCCATTGTTTCTTGAGTTCACTGTGTGCTGTTGTCTGTAAATTCTTCATCTTTAAAAGCCACTGAAGAGCACCCAGGGCTGTGACATACATAGACAGTTACGGCTAAACAAGAACACAGCAGTTTTGTTTTGCTTCATAACAAAGTATGAGACAAGATTTTAACAATAATAATAATGACGTGTTACAAAGCACATTTTTAAAGTGTTGATCAAACGCCAATGCATTATTGTTGAACTATCATGCAATGAAATATGACACTCATATGTCAGGCTCTTTTTTTCTGTCTTTCTCCATGCTGCCTGCTTTAGTTATTAAATGCTTCCTCTCAACGGTGATTTTTCACACTGGGTCCACTGTCTGCACCATCACCGCCCCTTGCACAAGCACAGAAAACAAAAGGAATCACGGAAGCAAAGCCTCTCATCATTTCACTGTTTCTTGTGTATTCAGAACAGTCCGCCTCAGCAACTTCTGTCAGAGAAGTAGTGGGTCATTCATCAGGAAAGAGATTAAATCTTCATCCACTGCTACTAAGTGTAGGGAGTACTTTATCTTGGGAAGAGAGAAAATAAAATAAAAGGGAAAAAAATCCATCCTTTGCGGAAAAGGAAATCACTTAATTTCCTTTTATCACTGGCCAGCATGTGGTGTTGTAGACAGCTTGAAACACATGAGCTGCTATTACGGAAACAAGTCTCAAAAACGTATGGAACTCAGGACATGTTCCCAGACACACGTTCCCAGTCGGGTCAGTTATCAAATGTAGGATTTACAGAATCTCTTGTGCATAAAAGAATGAAAGATCCCTACTTGCTTTGTCTTCTTCATTGTCATCATCATACACCATTCTTTTCTATGCTGCCTTTTTTTTTACTTTTCAGTGTAATGTTGGCTCCATCTGCTGGTGAGCGTATAAAAGCGCAAGGATCTCATGTTCTTTGCTGTCTTGCATTGAACCCTCTATTGCATAGTGTGTCTTCAGGGTAACATATCCATTTGCACTAGAAATCATACACCACTAAAAATGCTCATCCTCAATGTGTAAGAAGTACAAGAAGCCAATAGTATGCTTGTAAGGGGTCACCTGACTTGCCTCATCCCTTTTTCAAACTC